>OX467082.1:40872433-41472433 GCA_950106755.1 Climacium dendroides | reverse complement strand
CAGCTGATGGCGGAGGGGGATCTTCTTGGGGGAATAACCGTGGGCCTACAAGCGACACTGGAGGAGGAGATAACTGGAATGACACAGCAGATGGTGGAGGAGATTCTGCTTGGGGGGACAAAGTTGGCATTGCTAGCAAAACAGAGGAGGATGCTAGTGGCTGGAAAGAAGCAACAAATGCAGCAGGCGGAGGTGGAGATTGGGATGTCTGGAATGATTCTGCAGATGGTGAAGGAGGTACAGCGACAAAGGCAGCAAACGGAGGTGGAGGTTGTGACAACTGGAACGACCCCCCAGCAGATGGGGGAGGAAGTGTTGCAACGAATACAGCAAGCAGGGGAAGAGGCGCTTCTTGGAGTGACAGAAGTGGAAAGGCGGGCAACACAGAGGGCGAGGACAATGTCTGGAGAGCTGCAACAAATGCAGCAGACGGGGGGGGAGATTGGGATATTGGCAAAGAAGATATTGATAAAGCCCAAGATGAGAATACCACCAAGACTGTTGAGGTTGATAGTGCTTGGGACTTTGGCACAAAATCCATCGGTGGAGCAGATGATGGATGGGGTAGTGTGCCAGCATCTGGTGGTGGATGGGATGTTGTGGAAGGTGGACACGATGACGTTTCTGGTAATCGAAGCGGAGTTTCAGACAAAGGGCGTTGGAGTGAGAATGCAGGAGGTAATCGGGGCGGAGGTTCAGACAGAGGGCGTTGGAGTGAGAATGCAGGAGGTAATCGGAGCGGAGGTTCGGACAGAGGGCGTTGGAGTGAGAATGCAGGAGGTAATCGGAGCGGAGGTTCGGACAGAGGGCGTTGGAGTGAGAATGCAGGAGGTAATCGGAGCGGAGGTTCGAACAGAGGACGTTGGAATGAGAATGTCGAAGGTGGAGGAGAGGAAACGGGTTCCGATCAATGGGGTGCTTCATCACCTGCGAAGCGACCTGCACCCAGTAGTTGGAACAACAGGGAAGTTACTCCAGGCGTTTGTGACGGCCAGGATGGAGGAAATCCTGCAAGCAACACCGTAATTACCGATGATGCCTGGGGTAATGTGACAAACTCAGCTGGTGGGGGAGGAGATGGGTGGGATACTGTACCAGCAACAGATTCAGGTGGTTGGGATGTCGTGACAACTGTTGGCAAGGACGGATTCAGCAGCCATGACGGAGGTGCAGGTGCGGACTTGAACCAAGCTGGTCGAAACAGACGTAGTAATAGCAGTGGCCGCGACCAAAACTTCGCTCGACAGCAGGAGAGTTCCAGTGGTTTTGGCTTGCCACCATCTGCACCGTCAAGCATACCTGTGCAGAAGAATTTGGGGGATCAGAGCGAACCTCCTGCTTCAACTGGTGATGGATGGGGAGAGAGCCTTGCAGAGAAAGAACCTGATGCAACAGCAGCTAGTGAAGGAGATTCCGGATGGGGTGCGCCAGAGAAGCAGAAGACTGAATCGGATGGTCCCGATTGGGGTGCGGTTGACGCCGTTGCCGATCCTTGGGGTTCTGTAGGGGGTGGAAGCAGTTCTGGAGGATGGAGCCAACAGGGAGCAGTAGCAGGTATGGATGCACATCGTTTGTCCACTCGCAGCTTAGATTTAAACTATGGCATCAGAGAGGGGTCTGACATGTTTCCCAGATGTTACCTTCGTTTGTGTAGCATCCGGATAAATATCTTATACTCGTTTGTGACACCCCAGCCCCCTCGGCTTTCCCATGTTACGTGTTTACAGTATTTCATGTGCTAGGAATACATGTTGCCAAATTATGAATGGTTTTGAATTTTAGAATTGATATTCAGAGATTCCAAAACTGTATTCAGTTTTATTCTGGATCTTTTATGTTCTCGTACTGATAATGAAAGTGGCCAATCAGGCAACGATGAAGGCTGGGACCGTCAACAGTCACAAAGCGGTGATGGGCGCTGGGGTAGTGGAGGGGGCCGAGGCTCTCAGAACGATGGTGGTCGATGGGAGAGCCGAGAGGGCCGTGGTGGTGGTCGTTGGGAACGCCGAGAGGGCCGCGGTGGTGGTCGATGGGGAAGCGGAGGGGGCCGTGGGGACCGTGATGATGGCGGTCGATGGGGAAGCCGAGGGGGCCGTGGAAACCGTGATGGCGGTGGTCGATGGGAAAGCCGAGGGGGCCGTGGGAACCGAGACGATGGTGCTCGATGGGAGAGCCGAGGAGGGGGCCGTGGGAACCGTGATGATGGTGGTCGATGGGGAAGCCGAGGGGGCCGTGGAAACCGTGATGATGGTGGTCGATGGGGAAGCCGAGGGGGCCGTGGTGATTCACAGAACGATGGTGGTCGAGGGGGCCGTGGTTCACAAAACGATGGTGATCGATGGGCAAGTGGAAGTGACCACTGGGACTGACCACTGATAACAGTTATGAACTAAGAAGAACTTTAGGATTTAGCTGGAAGGTTGGCAGACTCTAAACTACTTCTGGCGATCCAAGAACGTTTTTGGGCAGCTTCTTTCCACAAAGTACAGTTTGTGCTAGCAGGAGTTAGGCTCTTGTAAATTTTCATTTAGTTTGTGCATACAGGGTAGCAGAAAGGGCTCTTGGAACTTTCGAGAGTATTCGATAGCTTCGGTGTTCACGCTCACTTATTCGTGCTGGGGACGGAAATGCCTGAAGGTGACAAGTATAATATCAAGTTTTGTTTTTAACTTTACTGATGCCCTCAGCCTGTCTAGCAATTGTATTACTGCTCTTGATCTAGCAGGACCGAAGGGAGGAATGGAGGATTCAGGAAGGGAAAATATGCCCCTTTCTTTGAGAATAGACTCGAACGGTCTCAGAATGCTGTTAACCTTGAATGGTAATACCTCCAACATGCTCAATTGAAACACGATGCAAGCATTGTCAAATAGCACATACCTTCACTGGTATGGACCAAAGTGATTCCGAAATTCTGCAGCGGGAACTTAAAACTACCGGCATACTCCAGTACAAAAGTTTTCACCATGCCCCCTACATTGATGTCTACTACACTAACGAGTGCATCTACGTTATGTGGTCAAACTAACTGGCCCTGCAGTAAGGTTGAGAAATGAGCCCCATCGACACTTCACCACAATATGAGGCTACTAAAAAGTGTTCATTCACACACTATCAGGCACTATTACACACTATTAGACCCCAATAGTGTCTAAATGAGCACATATACATGATTTTTTTAGACCCCAATAGTGTCTAAATGAGCACATATACATGATTTTTTTCTTAATTTTTTCTTAAAATTTGGTCGAGTCTTGAAAGAAGATTTCAATGGAAAGAATTCAAAGTTTTATTAATTAATATTGGATTTTGAAGTTTTATATTCGGTCTTACACTAAATTTTTATTTTGTTATATTTGTCTAAAATCTAATCGTATATGTGAACCACCAAATGCCCAAATTTGATTCAAGAGGCACTCCAAGTCCAAATTTGACTTAAGAGGATTAACTTAAAGCACTCCAAAGTTTGTGTACATGAAAAGTTAGTTTATTTAGGATCCCATGACTACATATTACCAAAGTATCTTAGCAAAGAGACTATTTAATTTTTAATTTTGGGATTTAATTTTTAATTTTGGGACAGAGGGATAGATAGAAAGGAAGGTTATATATTTAATTTTTAATTTTGGGACGGAGGGATAGATAGAAAAGAAGGATATTTAATTTTGGGACGGTGGGATAGATAGAAAGGAAGGTTAGAGACCATGAACTTGATTGTAGTAAGTGTTTAAGGTAGGTCCTTAATTGTAGTAAGTGTTTTAAGGTAGGTTCTTAATTGTAGTAAGTGTTTTAAGGTAGGTCATATAGGTTAGGAAGTATTTAGTTGTTCTCAAGTTTTTGTTTGTATATTTTCAAGTTTCCATTTGCATATTTAATGACTATGTTGTTAATAGCAAAGAGTGTTTTATAAAGGGATGGGAACTTGAAGTTATTGGTGGAGTGATTAATTGAGGATGTATATGTGGGTCAATAATAATGGTCATTAATACTTGTATAATCTAACCAAGGTTGTAATTGTTGGTATGAGGGAGTTACATTTATTTATGTTTTGTGCCAAAGATTCTTGGGAGAGTTTATCATTGCAATTATGTGAATTCAATGGATCAAATGTTGTAGTGTTGTGAAAGGGTTGGTGGTAGCTGTCATATTGGAAGGATGTTGTTTGTGGATACAACATGTTAGGGCATATAAGTGTGCATTTCTAAATATATTGTGTTGGAATGGGATATTGACAAGGGTATAACTATGGAGGAACTATGTGTTTTGTGGGTTTTGTCTTTGAAAATTTCTACATTCATGAATACAAATCATTGCAATGTAATATATGATAGTGAGTAGTTTATGTAATTTATAAATTGCTTTATTTTGTCTTTGGATGTGCTATGCTATGATGTTTAGATGGGTGCAATATAATAGTAAGTGTATGTATGTATTAAATTGTTGTAGGTTATATAGTGTGCAAAGTGGAGATGGGTGTTGAGTTGACTAGAATAGGTGTTTGCAGACTTGTCTCATATATTGACCATATTGAAATTTGAAGAGATGTGTGATGTGGACATTTGAGATGGGAGGGGTCATCCAAAATATATTTGATAAGGAATTATCAATATTGGATTATCTATTTGTTTTTCAATACTTAGAAACTATTGGGTTAGTAATGCCTTTGAAGGGATTTTCACTTTGTTCAAGTAAGAGTAAAGAAAGTGAATTGGTCCTTTATATGGTGTCCTTTGAGGTGAGGGCCAATCATATTATTTTGTGTAAAAAGTAGAGTGTAGGATGTACATGTTTAGTTATATTTTAGTAAATAATGTTCTTTCATATTACTCAACATTAAAATAATAGAATTTTAAAAAATAATATATATTTTTAATATAATATTTTTAAACTTTATTTTTAATTTTCCTATATTTGGACTTCAGTAAAAAATCAAACAACCCTCCAAATTTCTCTATTGATTAGTAAGGCTATTTGCTCTATCATTTCCTTGTGTATTAGCATGGGCATGGACTTTGTGTATTATTAATAGGAATTTGCAAGATTGTAGTAATTGAATAATAAAATCGAGTATAGATTTGTCTTGGTGATTTGTATAAGTAGTTTAATGTTTGAGATTTAAGTTGATAAAGTAGATGGATTGATGAAGGCAAATTAGGCAACTATAAAACCTTCTTATATTTAAGTCCTTTCTTTTTTTTTAAATCTCTATGGATTATAAACTCAATTTACTTATACAATTTGTGCGCACAAATTTTTTTTATAGAAGTTGAAATTTAAAAGATGATCTATGCATATGGGGAATTTTGTTAAAATGGTAGCATTCCATGTGCCATTTTCAAACCGCTCATTTTGAATTGTAAAAATGACATCTAGGACAAGTATAGTTTTCAGGAATCTTGGACTTCTATAGATTTAAGAAATCTATGATCACTATAGATTTCAGACCGTACAATCTGAATTGTAAAAGTGAAATCTATCACAGTTGTAGATTTCATATATCTAAGAATTTTGTAGATTTCAGACATCTAAGACGTTTGTACACTTCAAACTGCCCTCTTTGAACTGTAAAACTGCCAAAGTAGCGGAATTTCACCATTTTAACAAAATTGCCCATGCATTTGTAAAATTATTCAATTTCTTTTTAGCAAAATTTCGCACATCTTTCAATCAATGAGGTTATTCACATCTAAATTTTAGAACTATAAGATTTAAATGTTTAGCTAAATGATGCAAGAGTTGGATTCAAAATTTCATCCAAATAATTTATTTCTTATTCCCCATATTGAGACTAGAAATACACTCTATAGTTTTAAAACTACTTTAGCAAATTGGGTCTAAATTAGTAGATTAGAAAGGTACTAATATTACAACATTCATTAAATAAAAAATTTAAAACTGCAAAATTTTTACTTTACAATAACCTACCCTCTAAAATGAGAACAAACAAAATGGGCTGAATTTTTGCCCTATTTAATTACATTTTTAAAAATATTTTTTTCATTTAATGTCTGAAACTCAAAGTCATCATCTACAAAGGAATAAATTTTCTAAAATTATATACTACATCTTTTTCACTACTATAAGTCTATAATAAACTAATTAATTTAAATTGTATATATTAATTTATAGCTAATTTTTAAAAACTATTTTGAATTTTTCTTGTTTTCCATTAAATAGATGTGAAATACAAGTACCTACAAACATTTCTATCCCATCTTTGATAGTTTCCTAATTTAACCCCTAAAGGACCAAGGCCTTATTTTCGCCAAAAAACACTCAAAACTATCATTTTTGTAGCAAAGAGTAAACAATTTGAAAATTATTTCTGCACATCCAACCATAGGATCTTATACCTTACTAGTATGAAAATGTATAGAAAAAATTTCAGAAATTTTGACCACATAGATTAAAAGATATTTGCATTTAAAGTGAGAAATACAATTTTTTTAGCACCTTGTGGGACTGGATTATTCAACTTTGAACTTTTTTAACTTAAATTTTTTGCACTACAGAGTTTTGAGCTTTAAATCCTTTTTGTGTGAAATTGAGTTGAGAGTCTAGGGGAAAACAAATTAAAAAAAAAAACTTAATTTTCATGCTTAAAAAAATTGTTAAGTAGAAGTAGGTATGAGAAAGAAGGAAAATATGAATTATTAATATCTTTAAGATGGAATTAAAATGCACTAATCCCAATGGTGAGATTATTCTAGCAAGCAAACAAAATCATGTAAAATTTTTTCTTCAGAAAAATTGTAAAAATTGCATTCAGAAATTAATTCTATAAGTTATTTTTTCAGAAAGATGCTCTAACTGCCCGAAAAGCAAGCTTGTCCATAACTTTCTCATAATAATTCCAAATGGAATGAATCAAAGCTTCCCATTTAGACAAATACATAATCTACAAGAGAAAAAAATTCAAAAAACAAAATTCAAAATTTTGCAAATTTCGTTTTGCTGCTCGGACTGCCCGCGTCCCCTATTTTGAGCTTATTTGGTCATAACTTTTGTTTCCAAGCACCAAATGTGAAAAAAATTATATTCCCACAAAGCACATCAGTTTTTCTATCTTCAAAAAAAGTTCCGAAAAATCATGATAAAATTTCAGCCTGTAGGTACTTGCCCAAAATCCAATTTGTCCCCCCAAGGGACAATGGTCCTTTAGGGGTTAAATAGCACTTAAACAATCCCTTCAGTCAAAAAATCAATTGTAAGCTAAATAATTTTTTTGTAAGAATTTGTTGAAGAGATTCCAAGAATAATTTTATAAGTTCATTGTTTTCAAGATAGATGTAAAAAAAGATTTCCTTGTGTACACATTTTTTGACATCCAAAAATACCATTCTACATTTTTTGGGTAAAATCTTATCTCCATAAAGTTGTTAAAAGTGGCTTATTTTTGTTATATAATTTCGAATATTTTCATTATTTTCTAAATTTTTTACTGAAAAGAATTTAGAATTTTTGTTTTCATTTTTGTAAATTTAATTTCACTTGTTAAAGTATATTTAATTTAGACCTCATTTTTGAAAATATATTGTTTGCAATACTCTACAAATTAAGTAATTATCTATATTATTTTATTTTACTAGAAGCTCATAGTATTAATAGTACCACCTCCAATTGCAATATCATCAACAAGTGTTTCTTGTTTTCACCCAACAGTAGAAACCAAAATCGATAAGTAGCCCTAATTGATATTGAAAAGATTTATGAGACATCATTCATTATTTGCGTTTCTTTTTCTTGTCCTTGGAATGTCCAATAAGTAAAATCAATCGTGTGGCGATGTGGAGATTAGAAATAAAAATGATGAACACAAACACCATCCTCATAAATAAGTCATAAGAAGAGTGTCACATCTCAATTAACTTGCGTTCAGCCTGCCAGTCATGCATCAACGAGAAGACCTCGACCAGATGTATGTCAGCCGAAGTCTTTACAAAAGGCAGGTTGCCACAGCCTTCTCGCGCCATTTGCATCCAATTCTACTTGTAGCTCGCATTCAGTTTGCAACCAGATCGGCTTCCTCGTTTATCGTTTCCGAGTGCTAAACTCAGCAAAATCAATTCTACCGCACCATCGACGACGATGGTAAAGGAGTTGGCGGAGATGGACACTGCTGCTGGCAAGGAGGCGCACGTCCAAGATAGCCAGGAGCATGCGCCTTTCAACTCCATGGCAGCTTCAGTAAGTCCTTGAGGTCCCTTTTCCATGTATTCGTTTCCTCCGCTCTCTTTTAGTTTTCCTAGTCGATCGAGGGAATGTTGGAAGTCACGAAATTTAATTCTAGCTCTTGGGGAAGCTACGCACCAATATGTCGATCGAACATGGATAGTCACCTCTGTACGAATTGAAGAAGCCCCAGCAGGTGTCGTTCCATCAGCAGCAAGTTCAACTGAAGAAGCATCGTTCTGTTGTCAAGAAACACGTTGTAGGTTAGGTTCAGTGGTAGATTCAGCGAGACTGATTTCCAAGTGTGGATTTATTGTGCGCCTTGTCCTCATTATAAAATCAATCCGCAGGAGGTAAACAAAACCTGTGCAAGAGAATCGAGAGAAAGCTTGCTAACTAGCACGTCCACCAGCTGCAAAAATGATGAAGACGTCATAGTTAGAAGAGTTGGGGATATGCAAGCTCTAGTAGATCAGAGATAAAGATCGCACCGCATTTCCGCATTGCGAGAGAAACAGAGAAAGCAGGCAGAAAGGCCTTACTCAGTCTCGTACATTTGAGATCTCTTGAGCCATAGCTTCTCTTTCTGCACTGGTATGAAAGTCCTGAAACCTTGAATGAGATTTGTCAAGCATCAGTGCACAATTGAATACACCAAGATAAGAAACAGCTTGGCAACATTGTCGATCACGCGTTAGTTAAAGTTACGATCGCAGTGTATGTTCGTTTAAGTCACGCTGACTCTCTAGGATGTTGTCTTTGATTCGTCTAGCTATACGTCTACGATTCTTTCACAACTTCGTCTTGCTCTCACTAGTGAACAAGCATGTACGTATGCTTGGATTCGAGTTTTCTATGGGGATGAGTCTGCAAGATGAAAAAGTCGCAGACGTTAATATGCTCCATGACTGCTTGAATGATCTATCGTCCGTCCCCAGAATTAGGGTAAGTTCTTTATAGTGCCGGACATGCTCTTGGTAAATCGTGCAATTAGTGAATGCATGAATTGAATTAGTTTGAGATTGATCGAAACGAGGTTCTTTGATGCAGGAAATTAACGGAGACGTGGGAATTAAAAAACAGGGGGAAGAATCGGAGGATGAGACGCTTCCAGCTGCAAAAACTCACTGCCCAGTTCGACCACATCATATATGGATGACGATGCCAAACGAGGTGCCCGAGATGGACACTGCTGGCAAGGAGGATGGCGAGTCCGAGCATGTGGCTTTCAATTCCATGGCAGCTACAGTAAGTCCTTGATCAAGGCACCTATTTCATTTATTCGTTTCCTTCTTTCTCGCTCTAGCTTTTTTTTCCAATCGATCGACCAAATGTTGGAAGTCAGGACGGAAATCGAATTCTAGTTCTTGGGGAAGGGAGGAAACAATGTGTAGATGTTACGATCACAATGTATGTTCGTTTAGGTAACGCTGACTTTTCTAGGATGTCGTCTTGATTTGTCGATCTGTACGTCTGCGCGCGGCGTCTGCGGTTGTTTACCCATTTCGTTTTTCCCTGTAAACAAGTTAATGTATGCTTGGATTCAAATTTTCAATATAAGGGGATGCAGCTGTTACTTCGTCAATCTACTGACGTTGAAATCTCGGTTAAAATGCTCTCCAATAAGTATTCCATGACTATTTGAATGATCAGTGCGTCTGTCCCCAGAATTAGGGTGAGTTTTTTATATTGCCGGACATGCTCTTGGTGGATCGTGCAATTAGCGAATGCATTGATTTAGTTTGACATTGATTGAAATGGGGTTCTTTGATGCAGGAAGTTCACGGCGATGTGGGGATTAAAAACCCAAGTGAAGATTCGAAGCAAGGGACTCATCCAGTTGCAATTGGAGATGTGGGAATTAAAAACCCAGGTGAAGATTCGAAGCAAGGGACTCATCCAGTTGCAATTGGAGATGTGGGAATTAAAAACCCAGGTGTAGATTCGAAGCAAGGGACTCATCCAGTTGCAATTGGAGCACCAGCTGGTTCAAGCTACCTGCATCCTCTGGTGCTAGAGGACAGCGAATCCGACTCCGAAGATCAGGCCTGGATTAATCACCCTTCTTTATCACCAGAAGACTCGGTGCTGCACGCGGGTGCTGGCTGTGACAACATGGCAGTACCTGAATCAGAGATGCAGTTTGAACAGACACACCCAAATATGGGCGACATGCAAACGCCTTTTCGGGTAGGAGACAACATAACAGTGGCCGACATTATAAGAAGACGAAATATGGGCGAAAGGCAACGGCCTTTTGAAGACGGCATGACAGTGCACGAATTTATAAGTAGAGAAGTCCTCGCTCGAAGGAAATATGAAGTAGAAAACAGCATGACAGTGCGCCAGTTGATAAGAACAAAAGTCCACGCTCGAAGGACAGTATGACAGTGCATGAACTGGAGATGGAGCTTGCAGAGACGCACTAGAGCATGGGCAACATGCAAATGCCATTTCAAGTAGCAAACCAAGATGATGACTCAATTGCAGTAGCAGATCCTGCAACAAATGCCGGGAAGACATCATGTTGCATGTAAAGAGAATGATGCAATTGTGTGTTTCTGTAAATTTCAAGGCCTCAATTGGACACGAACCACCGATCCTTTTGTCTTGGCGAATAGGATTGTACACATTAACCGTTCTTAAGTAGGCCACTACGGGGTTTTTTTGGAACTGTGTTACAAAATGATTGAGAAATGTTTTCAAGACAGATACTGATCTATTTTACAAAATTAGGTCATATGACAATTTACATTGAACTCTTCATATACCAAAATTTTGTTATTTACTTTTGTTCTTTAACCCCTAAAGGTTGAAGGGTGTTTTGGAAGAGAGAAAGTAAAACACTTCCACTTTTTGATGTTTTGTCCAAATGAATATTAAATATTAAAACTAATTCTTAAAATTCCAACCATACAAAAGTGTAATAAACAAGTGAGGCAATGTGTGGAAAACATTTCAGACCATTTGACTATGTGCATTGAAAGATTATAACATTGGAACTTCCTCCAAAGTATTTTTTGGCCCTACTCAACAAGGATATCAAACTTCAAGCCCCCATGTCTAAAATTTTTTGCTCTATACAAAAATGGAAATTTAGTAGCCAACTTTTAGAAATTTCTTGCATAGTCAAATTTTTTATTTTATAAATCCAAACAATGAATGATACAATCCCATGTCTTCTAAATACAACTAGAATTTTTGAGGGAAAAAATACTACAATTCATAAATTTATGCTAACTTAACCTTCATTGGAATCCAATGTGTGAAATGAACATACTAATGTCTTGAATTGTATTGATTTCTTTCCATAACTTTAAGATTCCTCTACAATTCTTCCCGATATAGACAACTCTACAATTAATGGAAATTCTCCCTCAAGATGCCTTCTAAAGGAAGTGTGGGTATGTATCTCAAAATGTGGCTGCAAAATTTTGACTTTACGATGATCTACCTTTTCAAAGGAGAAAATTGGGTTCAATTTTGGTCTTTAGGAGCTCCATATATTTGCACTATATTTAATTCAAATAAAATGCCAAGAAACTCAATTTTTTAAATTAAAAATATGAAAAATAGAGGCACATGATCAATACTAAAAAAAAGCATGATTAAGAATTGAGGAAAAAAAAAAAGACAATTAGTGCATTTGAAACCAATGAAATATCAAAATAAAATCAATTGAAATTTAGAATCAAAACTAAATATAAAAAAAAATCAAATTTTCAAGAAAAATTCTACTTGAATTGAAGGCAATATATGTGAACAATGTGTTGTATGTAGAAAATGAAAAATAATTGATAAATTAAAGGTCAAAATTGAGTTTTTCAAACATTGTCTACGACTAATAATTATCTTCTATTCTTGGACATCATTCACCCAAACAATTGATTGACATCCAACAACAAACATTATTTTTGGATTTCAACCAAATTATCCATGTCACAGTCAAAGTACAACAGTATGACTACTATTTTTGTAAATTTAAACTATATTTATCTATTTGGATTGTAGAATGTACATTAATATGAATAGTATTGGATTACCTCCATATATTTCAATTCAATGTGGAAAAATATGAAAATTTGAACCAAAGAACTTTCAACTAAATATTTTGCTCTTACTTCTTGAGGTCAGTATTTTGCAATGCACTATCCAAAACAATTAAGATGTCTACAACAATGAATAATTGATTTCATGGAATTATAGATCTAAATTAAATTAACCCCTTAGAGATAAGGAGGATTCCAAATTTCTAAAAAGTAACTTAAAATGTAACTTAGGATGATAATATAATGATGACAATCATACAAAAGTTGTAAAGTATGATCAATAAATCATATCCATATAGTTAGGTCAACTGCTATATTAATCAATGTTTTTGAATAAAATTTGAAGCCAAAAATTGAAATTCTTTGCAAATTTGACTATGAAGTGATTTGTTTTTAATTTTTACAAGATTCTTTCTTCTTTGAGTTCAAAGTATTAAATTTTAAGTATTTAGATCTTTTGAAATTTTTATTTTACTTATTTATTGAAGTCATTTTTGAAAGGTCATTTTTGAAACTCAAGGAGTTAGTTTTCAAGGTCAAATATACTTGTATCCCTTAAACTATTGAAGATTTGGAATAAAAATTTGTAAATACCTATACTATATAAATGTAATACTTTGAAACACTAAAGAATCTACAAATATTTAAATGAATGAAAAAATTGAAGATTATTTGTACTCGGGACATATTTAGGTTCATTTGTTGTTCAAAATTTGAATATGTATTCAATTTGGGGTTTAATAGATGTTGAAAAAAAACTCAATCTATAGTATTTGTACTTATTTAAAAACTATTGTTCTTTATAGAAACACTAATGTTTGTGTGTGTGTGTGTGTATATATATATATATATATATATATATATTGGAAATGTATTTGTGATAGTATGGAACATTAAATTTGGTACATTCCAATAGTGGATTTTATACACTCAAAATGTTTATTTTCATATTTATAGCATTAAAAAAATAAAAAATAATAAAAATCTACTAAGGAAAATATAAATGTAAAACTAAAAATTCTAATCTTTTAACCGTCTTTTAAGGAACCACTCTAAGTTTTATTGTTTCTATATGTTTGTTATGAAGTTTAGCAATGGAACCTTTTATTGCAATTATGTCATGTATATAGGCTTTTATTCATCTATCACTAACATATTCATTAGTAAATTATTGTCATTTGTAATAAAATTTATTTGGTATTGTTCAACTAGACTATGTGTTGTATGATTATGAAATTCAAAATTTTACACACAAGGAGGGTGATTTTGCAGTTAAGATAGGTATCAACAAGACGTCATTGTTGAGAAGAAGTCAAAAATAAAACATATTATACAATCTAGTTCATTTAAGACTTAGAGGTTTGCAAATATTACTTAAAGATAAATTAAAAATCTTATTGTCAAGTCAATAGATTTTTCAAAATGTATAACACTTAAAAAACAAGTAGAAAACTAAGAAGATAGAATAGGATGAAGTATTGACCATTAGTTGGATGAGATTTGAGCATAAACCACAATTTGGTGTGAAACTTGTTTACATTTTATCCTCAAATAAAAATAATTTTTAGAAAACAATTCAAAATAATCCAAAATTTAAGAAAAATTAGAAAATAACCTTGGTTTTTTCTTAATCAAAAGTCATTCAATATTTTAGACCTTTGTATCTTTCTCATAAAAACTTGATTTTACAAGTATAATATCATTTTTGAAATGGTTTGATCCAAACTTTCACATTATATGATTGAAATTAGTATAGAAATTAATTATATTTTATAGACTAGAGTTTTTTCCTTCAAATTGAATTGAAACCCAATACATTTAACTTTTGCAATTCCTTTCTTTTGTCTTATAATACGTAAAGTATATAATAACTAGAAGTAAGTCAAAATTTATTCATTGCTTGGAAGGCCAATGAGACAAATGCTTAAACACCTAAACTATATTAGAACTTGGTTGTGTTCATATTTAATTGTGGAGATGGAAGAAATACATTCACATTATTTTGTGTTGCAAATTAAAGATAACTACTTTGGAGACAAAGTGCAAAAATTGGAAGGAGAGATGGAATAAACAATAATTTTTATAAATCATAAAAGTATAATACCATTAAATTGTGCTATAAGTAAAATAATTATAATATTTATAATTAAATAATAATAAATATCATATTATTTAATATTATATTCATTCTAAATTATTATATAAATTTATAATTCTAAATTTTTGTACATATTTGAATTTTGATATTAATTAGCAATAACATATTTTCATCATATTTATTTACACTTGGACTCTTTAGTCATTTAGAGTTTAATAGCTCAAAGATGGAATTTAATACAATGGTAAGATTGTTCTAGCAAGTACACTAAACCTTGTGGAATTCTTTTTTTAATATTGAAAATTGACTTCAAAGACAAATCCAATATATTATTTTCTCAAAAAGATATTACTATGATTTTTTGCAAAATAAGAATCTCCATCACTTTCACATCAAGAGCCCAAATCAAAAAAATCATATCTTTTTAAATAGACAAAAATATAATACATGAGATTTTATTTTATTTTTACCCATTCCAAATTTTTGAGAATCTATTTAACTACCCAATGACCTAAAAATATAAGTTATTGAGTTTAATGTGGCATAATTATTGCTCCAAGGTAACAATCAAAATAAAAATTTTATTTTTATTTGTCCCCAGAGGACAATGGGATGTAAGGACTATTCCAAAACTTGTTTCAAAATGATCATTCTAAATGTCATTTTCTATATACATAGTGTGCATTCAAAATGCAATTAAAAGCCATTAGAGTAAAAATTCCTTAAAGGCTTACTATAACTATAATGGTATGGGACATTTCATCTAACTCAAATATAAAACAATTGGGAGAATGGTCTAGTTTCTATTAAATTATTTTAAAAAAGAATAATATTTTCATTTAATGTTTGAAATTCAAGGTCATCATCTATAGAGGTATAAATTATATAAAAGTGCATATTACATCCTTTTCACTACTACAAGTCTATAACAACCTCACTAATTTAAATGTCATATAGTAATTTGTAGTAATTTTAAAAACTTTAATGACAAATTATTTTTAAATTGATTTATTTTCCAACATATAGATGTGAAATACAAGTGCGTACAAACAACTTTATGCCATCTTAATAGTACACTAACAATCCCATTAGTCAAATAATCAATCATGAGCTAAATAATTACATTTTGATGATTTTCCATTGCGATATATGTGTCGTTGCCTAAGTCATTACATAGTTTTGTAAAAAAACTTATAATTTTTTACTCCATTTTTCTATATGTGACAATTTAGAGTTTAGAGGTTTTCAATATTGTAATGAGTCCAAAATGATGATTTTCACTTCAAAATTTAGACACCATTTTCCTCTACTAAAGTTGTAAGAATTTAAAGAAGGGATTCTAAAAAAATTTCTACAAATATGGAGAATTTTCTTAAAATGGCGGTATTCTGTGTGCCATTTTGAAACTATCCAACCTAAAATTAAAGAGCATTGTACTTATATAGATTTAAGAAATCTACAACTATTATAGATATTAAAAAGCATAGTCTGAATTGTAAAGGTAACATCTATTGAAGGTGTAGATTTCAAACATCTAAGAATGGTATAGATTTCAAACATCTAGGATGTTTGTACATTTCAAACCACTTGGTGTAAACTACAAAGTAGTGGAATGGTGTCATTTTAATAAAATGCCCATAAATTGATTAAATTCATTGGTTTTTATATAGATTCAAAAGGCTATGTTGTGCACACATTTCTAAACATCCCAAATTATCCTTCTATAAATTTTTTTGTTGAAATCTTATGTCCATAAGGTTGTTAAAACTTAAAAGGAATTTACTTTTGTTCTATTTTTTTGGATATTTTCATGATTTTGTAGTAATTTTACCAGAAGGAGTTTAAAATTTTATTTTTTTAATTTTTGGGAATAACATTTGAAGTAATTTGATTTTTGACCTCATTTGTGGAATATGTTGTTTGTATTGTTCTACTAATTATCCATATATCAATAATTAAATTCTCTAAAGCTTATAGTATTCATAATACTATCTCCAAGTGCAATATAATCAACAAATGTTTCTTGCTTTCACCTATCAATTCACCTTTCAACTGATAGAAACTAAAATCAATAAAAAAAATTTAAGAGATATAATAAACAATACTGGAAAGATTTCTAAGACATCTTCCTTTGTTTACATCTATTTTTTCTTGTCTTTGGAATAGCCAATGATAAAAATTGATCAAGTGCGAATGTGAAGATTAGAAAGTGTATTGAAAACCTTTCAATTAAACTTATAAGTAATTACACCATAAACATATAAATTGATGAACATCTCATAAGTAAGTCACTAAAAAAAGTATCACATCTCAACTTGTGTTCACCCCTCAAGGCATGCATCATCTACAAGACCTTGGTTGCCCAAATGTATGTCATCTGAAGTCAAGTCGTTATAAGAAAGCCAGTTGTGCGCTTGTGATGATTGCAACCTTTTCACCCATCTCGCCATTTGCATTCAATTCTCTACCTCGCATTCAACTTGCAACCAAACTTTCTTCTTTATCGTTTCCAATGCAAAAACTCATTGCCAAATTTGTTTGCACCATCTATTGATGATGTACAATGCCAAAGGAGTTACCAGAGATGGACACTAGTAAAGAGGTGCACATCCAAAATGGCAAGGAGCATGTGGCTTTCAATTCCATGGCAACTTTAGTAAATCCTTGATCGAGGCACCTTTTTCATTTATTTGTTTTTTTTCTCACTCTTCCTCCCAATCAATCAAAGAAATGTTAGAAGTTTTGATGGAAATCTACTTCTAACTACCAAGGAAGCTAGGTACTAGTATGTTGATTAATGTTACGACAAATTTTTCTTTGTTTAGATAATGCTGATCAACTTTCTAAGATGTTGATTTGATTTGTCTATACATTTGCGGTTCTTTTATAATTTAGTTTTGCTTCAAAAACAAACATGTATGCGTGGATTCAAATTTTCTATGGGGATGATTGAGCCTACAAGTCCAAAAATTGCAGTTACTTTGTCGTAGGCGTTAAATGCTCTTAAATGAGTATTCTATAATTACTTGAAAGATCAATGCGTCTGTTTGCAGAATTAGGGTGAGTTCTTTTACATTTCTAGACATATTCTTTATGGATTGTATAATTAACAAATCATGATTTTGTTTGAGATTGAAACAGGATTATTTATTGCAGAAAATAAATGGAGACGTGAGAGTTAAATAACAGGGTGAAGAATTAGTTGAAGGAATGTGTCTAGTTGCAATTGGAGCTACCTGCATCTTCTAGTACTAAAAGACATCAAATCTAACTCAAATTCTAAGATTAATTACCTTCTTCATCACGAAAAGGTCTGGTGTTGCACAAAGTGTACATTACCCTCTAAGAAGTCTTCCAACCCCATGTCTAGTTTAATTAAAGAACATAATTGTGGCAAGCAAATTTAGATATTTGATTGAGATTTTTTTGCCTTGGACAAGGTGAATCACATACCTTGTTGTGACTTGTTTCACTTTTTAGAAATATTTCACTTTGTAAGAGGTAGTTGACTTTGGAAATACTAAATTGAGTTTCAAGGTACAATGCTACACTTTAAAATTTCATTGTAGGAAATCACAAGTAGTAGATTTTAACCAACTTTGGAGGTGAAAGGATCCACATTACTACATATATGCTTCTAATGATTGTTGCTTGCAAATATATCCTAGAAGTTTTGGGAGAAAAGATTGATGTTTGTCTTAGATATTGTGTATATGATATTGCTAGGAGTTCTATAAGCAAACATTGTAAAGTTCTAAGTAGTGTTAGTTTACTTTGCACCATGTCATAATATAAAATTCATTGAATGGACATAAAATTCTTTTCACCTCAATCCCATAGAAAACATATGGAAGCAAGTCAAAAATTGAGTGCATTATAGATTTAGATCCCACAACAAAGACCAAATGTAGACATCAATGAATTTGACATGGGAAGATATATCTCAAGAAAGTATTCAAAATTACTTTCTTTCTTTTTTCTTGAATGAATATGAAAAAAAATTGCAAAATACATTAACCCCTGAGTGCCCCACACACCAAAATGTGGCCTCTTTGACTTGGAAGGTTGTCCTTGTTTGATAGTTATTATCTTTCAAATGGTACAGTCAAATCATTAGTTCATTTCCATGCACCTTTGCACCTCTCTCTACTACCAATCGATACGATCAATATTTTGTGGATCTCATTTTGGATGGTAGTTTAAGAGGAATGAGTTCCAAAGAGTTTGAATTTCATTGAATTTGAATTGGGCGCTCAGAAGTTAAAGTCAAATAGAGGAAATTTTACAGTTTTACCTACATAGTGTGTGCCTTTATAACATGAAAGATGTGAACATGCAATTATGTTTCCTAAATACATGTGCAATTAGATCTCAAAAATTCATCACATATATTTTTCAATTAATTATCATATAAAATCATGAATAATAATAATAATTCTTAAAAAATAAAATTTCTATTTTGGGACATTGAAATCTCACATATTGCTTATAGTTCTAGAAAACAATAGATTTAGTAAGATAGTTTTGATAGGATATTCTTAAATTGGAGTTAAAAAGGAAAAATTTGAGGGATTGGAAGACTTCTTGGAAGGTACCATTGCTTCCAACTTCTGGATGGGAGTAAAAAAATTTAGGAGTACAATTTATATTTGGAGAAAAAGTGCATTTGAGAAGCTTACTGTAGCTGGGGTCGAACAAGAGATGGAGTTTGAAGAGATGTACTCGAGCATGGATGACATGCAAATGTCATCTACAACATGCATATATGACAATGTACGAGCTTTTGAATGACTAAGATCAAACTTAGTAGAAAGTTGTAATTGAGAAGCCTATCTTAGTAGTTCCCGGTTCTAAAGTAGATGAACCAAAGATGGAGTTTGATGAGACGTACTAGAGCTTAGATGACATGTAAATGCCTTCTTGGATAGGAAACAATATGATAGTGCATAAAGGTAGAGTTGACACTTGGAGGAAAGCCACATTTGAGAAGTTTGCTCAAGCGTGGGGCCAAATCAAAGATGGAGTTTGAAGAGGTGCATTAGAGTATGGGTGATATGCAAATGCTTTCTTGGATAGAAAACAAGATGATAGTGCACGGGCTTTTGAAAGATAGAGTCCACATTTAGAAGAATGTTACATTTCAGAAATCTAGCCGAACTCAAAAGTCTACATCCGGAAAGTGACAATTTGAGAAACCTTTTCAAGATGTGGCCAACCGGAGATGGAGTTTGAAGAGACGCATTAGAACATGGATGGCATGCAAATGCCCTCTTGAGTAGGAAACAACATAAATGTGGATGGTTTTTGAAAGGTAGAGTCCACACTTTGAAGATGCCACATTTGAAAAATTTGTTCTAGTTTTGGCAAAACTAGAAAGTCCCATTTGAGAAGTTTGTTCCAAAGTTTGTGGTTGACCCAGAGATGGAATTTGAAGAAACACATCAAAGTATGGATAACATGTAAATGCCTTTTTAGGTATTTCTCATGGACAACATGAAAGTGCATGATCTCTTGAGAGGTAGAATCCGCACTTGGAGGAAAGTCACATTTGAAAAGCCTATTTTAGTTATGGCCAAACCGGAAAGCCACATTTGGAAAGCCTATTCTAGCTTTTGCTCTACTAAAAAATGGAGTTGAAGAGATGCACCAAAGTATGGGTGATATATAGTGCCCTTTTGTTTAGGAAAGAACATGATAGTGCATGAGCTTTTAAAAGGTAAAGTCCACACTTCAAGGGAAGCCGCATTTGAGAAGCCTATTTCAATTGTGGCTGAATCCAAAAGCTGCATTTGAGAAGCCTATTTCACTTGTGGCTGAACTAGAGATGGAGTTTGAAGAATGGACGACATGCAAATGCCTTCTTGGGTAGAAAACAACATGATAGTGCATAAGTTTTTGAGCAGCAAAGTCCACATTTGGAGGACAACTGCATTTGAGAAATCTATTCCAATTGTGGTTGGACTAAAAAGCCATATTTGAAAAGCTTATTCTAGTTTGGAGGGAACTAGAAAGTTGCATTTGAGAAGCCTTTTCCAAATGTGGCCAAACCAGAGATGAAGTTTGAAGAAATGCACCCAAAGTATGGACAACATGCAATTGCCTTCTCTTGTAGAAAACAACATGACATTGTACAAGCATTTGAAAGTCAAAGTTTGTACTTTGAGGAAAGCCACATTTAAGAAACCTATTCCAATTGTGGTTAAACCAAAAAGTTGCATTTGAAAAGTCTATTCCAAATGCCTTCTTGGGTAGAAGACAATATGATAGTGCATGAGCTTTTGAAAGGTAGAGTCCACACTTGGAAGGAAATTGCATTTGAAAAGCTTATTCCAATTTTTGCAGAACCCAAAAGCCACATTTGTAAAGCCAATTGTGGCCTACCTAGAGATTGAATTTGTGAAGAGGATTGAATGGCTATAGATGATCACTCATCAACACACTCAGGTCTCAAACACAAGATTGATTAATGTCGCAGAAGCTAAAAGGATTGTAAATTGGTGTGTCTATGTTGAGTGGACTTACCGCAATCAATTCCAAATGATTAATTAGGAGAAGAATATCATCAAGAACAACAACAAAATTCTTGGTAGATGAGAGCAATTACGAGCAAGATGAACTAGGCACCATTGTACAAGTATAGAATTTTAGACCCCAAGCACCATTGTCTTAAAGTCAATTGTAAGACATCTAAGCTATAGAAATTGGGGAATGACAAGACTATTTCTCTATAGGTGTTAAATTACATACATTTGATAATTAAACATATACAATCAAATTCTAATATAATGCAAATTCTATGCTAAGTGAATGTATATACATCAATCTATTGTGCCTTCCAAGCAATGGATCTTTTCTAATTCCTAAGTGTCCTAAACTTGCAAGGTAATCTACAAAAGAACCCTACTTTAATGCATGAGATGAGTTTAGTAGCCCAAAACCTAAGACCACACCAATTACTTAGTACAATTGGTTTCAACCTAAAAATAGCCACATGAAGCTAAAGAACAAGTCATGTCATTTCTAAAAATATAAAACTCAAGTTAATCCAACTTTCTTATTCAAAGTTATAAATGGATGAAGTTTAGCATTTAGAAGGGCTACGGAAATTTCATCCATTCTTTTTTTTGGACTTCTAAATCCAAGTTAACTTGGGATTTTAGCTACTTATTTCGGTCAGCATAGACTACTTACAACATGAATTTGGGTACAAATGGACAATTCCTAACAAAGTTCATCCATCCTACTTTTCAAATTTCATCCTTTGATAACTTGTGCAGTCTAACTTGGTTTTCAAAGGATAAGTTAGGATTGGATTCTTTGAAAGCTAACCTATGGAATGATACCCTAAAATTAATACATAGTTGTCTTCAAAAGATTCTATCTCACATCCTATTGCATTCTTAAGGTTTAGGATCCCCCTTGTTAGTTTATTATATAGAATTTTGGTATGCTTTCTTGTAGGGAATAAGATTATCTATCTAAAATGCTAAGATACTGAAGATTTGTAAATTCCTAGTGAAAGTTATAGATGGATGAAGTTTGATTGCTAATTGGTACTTCAAAACTTCATCCACTATTTCCTATCAATCTAAATAAAAACAATTTTTCCCTTCACTTTTGATCTTTATATTCTTACCATTAACTTAGGTTACATTCTTGTTTTTTTAATATGAAATTGACTAATTTTCATCCAATCTAACTCCTAAATTTCATCCGCTCATAACTTACTCATTATAAGTTGGTTTTGATGTATTTTATATTTTTGGAACCCTTTAGGCCTCTAATTCATGATTCTAGGACTAATTTTGATTT
This sequence comes from Climacium dendroides, assembly GCA_950106755.1. Taxonomy (NCBI): domain Eukaryota; kingdom Viridiplantae; phylum Streptophyta; class Bryopsida; order Hypnales; family Climaciaceae; genus Climacium; species Climacium dendroides. Next base: position 41,450,302 of record OX467082.1, on the reverse strand, counting down.
GAATTCCTATCTTAGATATGTAACTTATTTTTGGGCCTCAATTCTAACTAATTCTTGCTAATTAGGACAATTAAAATGATGGTATGGGATGAGTGGCCTACCTTAGTTTGAAGCTCTCTAATTAAGTTGCCAAGATTTCTTTCTAATTTAGCTTCCATATTTTTTTTTCCTTCTTTCTTTCTCCTTCCCCTTTTATCCTTTCATACTATTCTTCTTACACCATTAATGACCCCACTTGAATTCACAACTACTATTGCTACAAGTCTTGAGGTAGTTTAATGATGCATGTTCTTCTTCTAGTTGAGTCATCTAATAACTACCTACTCTACATTCTAATGGTCAAGGAGGATTTATGAGATTTCCTTCCTAATCTTAGCTTGATGCCCAGCCTTCTCTCTAAACCAAGTCCTCATTCTCATTCCTCACTTGTAATTTGTGGTTCTAATTTGAGAGCTTCAAAGTGTTGGTGTAATGAAGAAAATAGGAACTTTGGATTGTAGATACTTTGGCTTTTAGTTTAGACTCCTAAATTGGCAATACTGTGATACTTTCCTCCTATCTCCTCTCCAATTCTATGCTAACTCTACTTATAACTTAAAATTTGTGATTCTAATTTGAAAACTTTTAAGTATTGATGCAATTTTACAACTTCAATTATGTTTTTGGAAATTTTCTCAAGCCCTATACATTCAATTTCAAATAAATTGGATGAAAAGAAAAGGCCATAGTAGAAAGCGCATTGTGCTTTCTACTATGGCCTTCTCACAAAGCCTAATCTACTTTTCCTTGCCGCTACTAATAGAGTCTCGGTTGATTTCTTTTCCTTTAGCTACTTAGATGTTTTAGTTTGCTAAGTTTCAAAAGTCCAAGATAGAGCGCAACACACTAATGCGCTTTGTTGTAGTCTTGTCTAACTCCAAAATTTTAACAATTTCAAGACATCTAAAGTCAAAGCTTTGCCTTAGTAGACAATAAAAATAAAATCATACAACACTTTAGGACAAAGATGATTACAACAATATGAATAGATTAGTACAAACTAGAGTAGTATAAACTCTACTACACACATACGAGTTAACAAAATACTTGGATTAGTACAAAAAATTGAACAAAGATTATACTAAAAGCCCCTCTAAGTGGCATTGCCAAGGTAGGGAGGGGAGTTACTCTAGGATTAGTACAACTATGTATTCATACATACTTAAACTCATACAAGTTAGTACAATGGAACTCAAAACTAGAAGCTAGAGGCTCTCCAAAGTGGCATCGCCAAGGTACGGTGGAGGGTTGGCTATAGGGTTAGTACAAGTGAATCAATAAGTTGGTACAACACAAGAAGCCCCAACAACAAGTGTAAAAGAACACACAACAAGGAAGGACTTCCAAAGACCTTCACAAAGCTCAAAAAACAACAATTGAGCACGAAAAGCCTAAAAAATACAGTTTAAATATATGAGCACTCCTTTTAAGGGTTGTTTGTATTTTGGAAAAAAAAATGTATAAAATACAATCATTTATGTTTAGAAGATGTTTGGTAGTCCAAAAATTCTAGTAAAAACTCACATTTTCCTAACTATTGGTTATAAATGTTGTAACTAACAATTTTAGGCAACCAATTGTTAAATCCAAGAGGTTCTTTTCTACATGGAATTAAGTAAGTGTATGGAGGCTAGTATTTAAGTGTGGAGGTAGTATTGTAGTTAATTAGGGGGGTTATGTAATGTATAGATGTGTGCAAAGGTTGTGATAGGGAGGGAGGTGTTTTGTACCATTTACTATTTTTGTTAACTACGGTATTTGGAGGGGTATAATTCATAGAAATGGCTTTGGTAATTGTAATTCTATGCTTCTATGGCAAGTCATTGAATGTTTACAATTAAAGCTTTGCTACCAAGAGATGTTATATTGTGATGTATACAAAATACTAGTAGGGCTTGAAATTCCTTGAAAAACCTTTTCTTTTGATGTAATGGACATGTGGATTCAAGGTATGTGATGGAGTTGTCCTCAAAGTAGGCTAGGAGGAATGTATCACGAAATTCCATTTTAGGAAGTAAAGTGTTGTCATATCTATTTTTGTCAGATGGTGATGATAATGGTCATAAATTAGGAGTTTTGTGTTGATGTTAAGTTGGCTAAATGTAAGATTTGGCTTGTGTCTATTGAAGCATGGGGGTGAGCTTGTCTATTATCATTTTGTTGATAAAGTAAGCAAAGCTTCAATCAATTATTGTTCTAAAAACTTCTTTCTATAACATAGTAGATGAAAAGACCATACATGGATGATTGAAGAAAGATTGGTCAATTTTTATAGCATCTTGGATAGTATTCATTCTACTATGACTTTTTTTTTAAATATTTACAAATGAAATAAAATATAGGTAATTAGTATAACCTCCCAAATAACATATCATCAAAATTTGAGACCTAAGGAAAATGTAGGTCAAAAAATATTCATGAAATAGAGCAACACAAAATTTGAAGAAAATAGACATTTTGATGTTTAAATTATTAGAAAATAATTTAATAAAATTCATAAAATTCAAACAAAAATTGTCCATTTGTGAGGACTTGATGGTGATGAGATTTTGCCAAAAGAATGATCTTGAAACCAATTTCAATGTTCAAAAGTGTATGTGCAAGAGAGTCCTATTTGCACGAACATGGACATAAAATAATATATTTTTAGATTCTATTTGGTAGAAATATGTCTGCCTACTCTAGGAATAGACCACAAAAATTTTAGCTCTAGATCATTAATTTTGGATACTCCTCAATGTTAAAATCCTAAACCTCAATGTGTGATAAATTAAAATAATTGGATTTTAAATATAAATTTAAAAAAGTAAGGAATATGGTTGAAATAAAAACACTCATATCCAATGTAAATTTCAAGTTCATCAAGTTTATGCTTCAAAACGTTATAATGCATGACAAGTTCATCACACATTAGAGAAAATATAGATTGTCCAGAGGGCCACTTAAGAAGTGCCTAAAGGACCCCTCCATTACTTTTATTTTGTTCACTTGTAAATTTTTTCCCTATTCACGTGCATTGTCAACCCAAGGAATCATTAGAGCATAAAATGATACAAAACAATAGTTAAATGATGTCATCTTCTGCGCCATATTAAATTAGAACTTAACTGAAACTAAACTAAGGCACGTGTTTGACATCCTAGAATAAAAAAAAGCAAATATACCCTTTGACAGTAAGATATTCGCACAAGAAGAATATCTTATAATGTCGAAGATGCTATATTTTTTGCAGCATTGTAGGGCTTTGGTAGGCCTCTAGTAATAGACTAGTTTGTCACACCCCAGCAGACCTCTGGAGAATCCAAAGTTTCTCTAATGCTACATTTAATGGAAAAAGGACTAATCTTTCTTGCAATTATCTAAATGGAGTTGGATTAAATTGAATTTTCAACCATGGAGTAATTGCAAGAAACACTTGTATTATTTTTTGAGTTTTTCAATTTCTAGAAATTGGTACTATTAGAATATTAGTTCTAATTATGCCTTTGTCTAAGTACTATTTTTTGTTGGTATTTAGGGGATGTAGAGTGTCCAATTTTTCCTTATTTTTCTACCATTTAGGTACGTGAGTCCTCTCCAATATTATTTTAGCAAATTTTCCTAGAAATAGTGTGCTCCAATTGAATATTTTTTAATGGGGCTATTATTTATAATTTTTTTTTCGGTGGGGTCATAATTATTTGTAAACTTTCTTAGGAAATCATGTGACAAAGAAAATTTGAATTTGCAATCATTCATAAACCATTAGAACTACTAGATTGTAGACCTCTTCAAAGAAGAATCTAAAGCATTTGCAATGCTATTTTTCATGACTTATGAGATAAGATCAAGAAGCTATAAAAATTCCAAATTATAACTAAAAAAAGATATTGACCCCCCTCCAAATGTCAAATGTGAGTGAATGAAAGACCTTCACATGCATTATTTCATAGTCATTCTATTTATGAAAAAATCCCTCAAAATAAGATAATACCACATTCTCTTTATGCAACTTTAGTAAAAATTCAATGGCAATTTGAATTAGACTCCAAAAAGGCAAAAATTATGTAACTATATCCAATTGGCATGTAGCAAGTGGCACAAAATAATACAAGTGTTTCTTGCAATCACCCCATGGTTGAGAATTTTTTTCTATTGTAGGCTACATAAAAACACTAGTGAAGTATGAGAAAAGGATTTGAATTCATTGATAGAATTAATAACAAGTTGAATGAATAAAAAATCATTCTTAAACAAAATAACAATTAGTGTAACAAGACTTCATTAAGTGGTGACTCATAAGAGACACCATTGAAAAAATTCAACCAAGTGAGGAAGACCACATCAAGAATATTTCTCCATGTAGAAATACTACATTGAATTTTGTTTAAATGGTGATATTTCCTATACCATTTTAAAATAGTGGTCTTAATCATAAAAGTGCCAAAGTTGTGGAATGATTGTTATTTTAATGAAATTTCCCATTAGTGTCTCTTTAGCAAGTGTACAACCCTCATTTCAAAATTAAAAAGATTTTCAATTGAGAAGCACTATAAGTTATTAATCCAACCCATTGTATAGCTTTAGAGCTCCTTCCAAGATTTCTAATTAGTAGTAAATATGAATTCCAATGCATTCCACATTTGCATATTTTTTATAAATTTTGCTATCAGAAAAGAGATTGATGACAAAACCCCATTACGCAATCTCATTAATCCCTAAATGCCCAAGGCTTGTTTTGAGCTTCTTAAAATTTAATCTAAATTGAACAAAAAGTCAACATTTTGATAAGTTGTATCAATTTTTTTTGAATTATAACCAAACAAATGGAAACTAGACATGCTAAAGATCACATAGGAAAAGAAAAGACAACAATATCACTTATGAATTAAAAGATTATAATGTTTGATCATCAAGGTGTTAAAACTATGAAAATCTTTCAACTCACTTTTTGCATGTCAATTCTAAAAAAATGGTCACCAAAAAATTATGAGGTTGAAGGGCCTAACATGTATAACCCCGGTCAATATATGGCTTCTCAAAATCTACTCTACAATTTTCTTAAAGGAATTTTTAATGTGATTTTTTCTCCAAGATCTAGTGTATTTGAGGCTCATTTCCAAGAGCACTCAACACTACAAAAATTCAAGATTACAATGAACACCTTTGCACAAAATCTTGAATAAAAAAATCATAATCATTCATTTTCAAAATCAGATTTTTGATTTTGATGCTAAAACGAAACGTTTAAAATAAATTTGTGGAAAACATAAACTACTAAAAATAGCATCTTCGTTGGATATTATTTACCTTCAAAGTATTTGTCGACACCAGAATTTGGTGCCTCAGGCATTGAGGGGTTAATGTCAGATAGTACAGTGTCTGTTTCTAATGGCAGCAGGGCATGACTTTGGCACGACTCGGTTCCAACTGAAGGACGTCTGAGTAATATACAAAACAATCTTCTGTTTGTCAAATCTGCTCTCACGAATTGGTGGACAAATTGCTGCACATCATACCTCTGCTGCAGAGGAGCAAGCGTCGAAGGAAGAATTTCAGTTATCACGCACTGAACTCGTCGTTTGGGGGATGACAAGCCATAACTTGACAGTTTGCTGCTAACCAGTTCTACTACTCCTGTTTCTCTCGCTAATCTCCAATGTACTGTACTGTACTATACAAACCTAGTTACCTGCCGCCTACCTCATGGCAAGACACCAACGGTCATTTCTAATTTCTAAACATAACCTATTTAAGATGACCACCAACCCTCAGCCACCAATACATTACGTACACTTGTGAAGCGCTAAGTTAACTCCTTGAACGAAAACTTAACCCAGCTTCATCGGAAAAATCATGTGATCAGAATTTTTCTTCCACTGGTGAGCATGTCCAGCTGGCTGCGAGGTTGTCCTGGAAATAAAAATCAATCATTTTTAAAAGATATTCCATCCGTCATGTGAGCATGAACGCCTGAATATTTTCCAAGGCCACCATCGTCCCTTCCGAGGCACCACCAGTTCCGGAGGCCCGTTGTGGCTGCAGAGGAGGCTGATGGACCAGCTGCGGGGAGCCGTTCAAGCAGTCCAGGAACTGCTGCGACCAAGCGGCGGTCCCCGGCGAGAGCTCCGGCAAGCCGGCGAACAGCCCGGGCGACAGAAACCCTGGCGAGGGGAGGGGCGAGTTGATATCAGAGCTGTGGAAGTACGAGTTGTAGAGACCATTCTCCGGTTTCGGTAGAGGCTTCAACCCCGTGAAGAAGTTGAAGGAGTCTCCGGGATTCACGGGCTCCGTCTTCACTGGAACATTTGTATTTCCCGATGAACTGGGGGCCTCGAAAGCAGGAGGAGCAAAAGTGCTGTCGAATTCGAAGTTCGATAACGGGCCTCGAGGTGAATTAGTCTGCTTCACGGAGGCCAGACCGTCTCGCACTGTGGCTAAATCGTCTTCGGAGCTAGAGGGCGATCCGCAATTCAAAACCGAACCTGACAGGCTCGAACCAGGCAAATCTGCACCTGAATTCCAATTCAAAGAGTCAAGACACCAAAATCTGGACTCCGAAATGTACACATCAAACTCTAAATAAATTAGTAGCCAAACCTTGATATTATGAAGATGCATAACTTGGTTGATATTAATGTTTCAAGAAATCAACATGTGCAAATCCATGCTTGCCTCCTTGGAAGTTAGGACGTCAATCCCAAACATAGCGCAATCGAATTAGAGAAAGGAACAACAGTTCCTACAACCGGCACCATATCTCGGTCCAAGTTCTCCGAACACCAGAGTCTAGAGTCTAGTACCCAGAAATTAGACACCGAAATTTAGATTAATTGGTATTCAACCCCAAACTATCTAACCTCGATATTATGGCGGTCCATGCATTACATGGCCGCATTGTTGTTTGAGGAACGAACAAGTGTCTATTCATGGTTGCCACCTTGAAGTTAGACTTCACTCGAAACACATCATAGTAGAAAGAAACAAAAGAAACTGAAACCCGCTACCAAATTTTAATCCAAGTCCTCAGAACACCAGAAATTAAACACCGATATCTAAATAATTTGGTAACCAAAACCAAACCTGCAACGGTCCCGAATGCCGATGCAGAACCTCAAGAAACAGAATCTTGACACCCAATGCTAGACACTGAAATCTAGATAATTTGCTACCCAAACCCAACTGACCCCAACCCAAACCGGTCCCGAATTCCAGTGCAAAACCAGAATCTCGAATCAGCAGAAGGCCGACCGCAGGACTTTAGATAATCTCGTACCCTAACTCAAACCTGCTACCGGTGACGAATTCCAATGCAAACCACCGAAATCTACACAATTTGATACTTGGATCTCGAAGAAATTGGAGAATGCATTGAAATTTAGGATAACATCTTGTTGCTCGACAGCCTCAACAACAGCAGTGACAGCGGCCGAGTAATCTATAACATCTGGTACCCTAACTCGAACCTGCTACCGTTGACGAATTCCAATGCAAAAACACCAAAATCTGGTAATTGAATCTCGTAGAAATTGAAGAATGGATTGACATTTGTTGTACCTTCTTGTTGCTCGAGGGCAGCCACAGCCGCGTTGACTGCAACCGTGGCGGAGACGGGTGGATCATTCCCCGGTCTTGGTGATTTCTTGGCCCCCACTTTCTTGGACGGTTTTCGCTTCAGGCGGTGTCGAGTGTCGCAGGAGCCCGTGAGCTTCTGCACCAGCGACATGAAGTCGTCAGGTTGTGTGTAAATCACCTCGGGCGAGTACGTGTGGATGATGATCGGCGCCCGGTACTGCACCGGAGATCGAAGTTGCGTGGTAGGATGCAACCCCGCCGCCCGGGCTGCAGGTCGGGGCAGCGGCAAAGGCGGTTTGCGGATGCGGTGCGAGTCCTTGCACACCTTGAGCGCCGACACACTCACCTTCTCTGCTTGGTGGTGCAGTCGACTGCGGATGCCGAACTGGAAACTGCTCGTCGCTGATCTCGACCCAATGGTAGGAGCCGGTTGCAACTCGCCATGCTCGACCTTGCCCACGGTGTAGCTCAAGGAACTAGGACTCATCCTGCAAAGCAAATCACCACAATCCCAATTCGAAAACAGGAAATAACTCACCAGCTAGCCTCCTCAACTTATCACAGGTTCCACTACATTGATGTCATTGCTGGACAGCGAGAACGGAATGAGCGGGAGTCGCAATTAGTTCTGAAACGCAATTTAGGCACAATCTAGACACGTAACCTCTAATTCGTTCAAGCGACGAAGTGGTGGATGTAGTCCTGGAACTCATTAGTCATTACTTCGCTGATTATTGTACATCTACACGCAGTCTAACCAATCAAAAACTAGCCAAATTCGTTCAAATGTCGATGTTTCAAGAGATTAGCACTAGTGCAGGCGCCAATTCCGAACCTTAGATTTCTGCTGTCACTATTTTAGAGCTCACAATTTCGGGGCTCTGGTCGAGAGACTCCAATTCCACGAATTTGATGGATCATACAATCTAGACAACAGCTAAGTGGGAGTCGTCTGCCAAGGTCTGTACTTAATTGGAACTATGGCAACCTGGTTGCATGGAGAGAGCCCAATCGACTGATCGAGGAGGACAGTGGTTGACGTTAGAAGCCCGAAAGATTTGTAACGGCAGGGGTGATGACGTGGTGTTCAGTTGTTGATGGATCCGTTGCGAGTTTTGCTTTACCAGCATGCAATTGCAAGGACAGGAGAGCGGTGATGTCGCACGTTTCCGAGGCCATTGGGTTCTGTTTCGGCTGATTGTGGATGGATCGATGGCTTGGAGGGCGAGTTTTAGGGTGGAGGTGATGTATTCAGTATGCGACCGTTGAGGGGCGCTAGCTCTTTAATGGAGCGTGCAGATCGTTCTTCCGCGGAGCTTTTAATGCCGAAAGGGGGCGCGTATTCTCAGGGATCAGTGGACAGCGCTGCAGGAGTACTCAATAATGGCCTGCGGTAGTCTGATGCTTAGTTCGATGCCTGGATAGTATCTAAAATTAGGGTGGGGTCGGTGAAACTTGTACTATGTCACTGTCCCAATTGGCGTTCTCACGAGCACTGAGAGGCTTGTTGCCTCACTTGTTTGCTGGTTCGGTGTTCATCATAATGAATAAGTTAGTCTGCTCATATAGCGACCACTTGAGAGCTGATTGCCTTTTCGGGGAAGCTAAACTCCCTGAAAACAAATTTAGTAAGTTTTCGTAGGAAGAAAAATGGAATTGGCATACAACCCAAGTTGTTTCATATTTTTTGGACCTTCATGAAATTAGTTACAAATTTTGGAAGTTGAAATGTAATGGTCATTGAAAGCAGCCACTTTTGAAACAATAGAAGAGGTTTGAGGGCTTGGGAGGGCCGTTTCAGGCTTGTTTCCCTAGCTGGAAATGCATCATAATATTAAAAATATTAAAGTATTAAAAATAATTAAAATAGGAATAAATTTTCAATAAAATAATATATTTTTTAAAGTTAAAATTTTTTAATTTTTAATTAAGAAATATTATTTGACGTGGCACAGTTGTGGCCATGTCAAATTGTTGATTGAGCAGAGTTTCTAGAGTTCTCCGAAGTTCGGGAACTCATGGAAACCTGCAGTCTTCTTTTGCCTTCAAACCTTTTCTAATGTGTACATTGTTGGTATATTGAAGAAATTAAAACATACCTTTGTGTCATAATCACTTCTGGAGCATGGGCATTTTTAGAGCAGACTACTTTAGGCTTATAACAAGGAAATTAGAGAAGAAGCATAATACAAATCTTTCATATAACTTATAATAGATTTTAGTAAATTGGATGCAATAATACAAATTTTGGGTTGCATAGACTAGAAAAATGACTCGCATGACAAACTTGTCACTATTAGTGATTCTTCTTGTAGTCATTTTTTTGGTCTATTACTCTATAGGGCCCAAGTTCCACTACACTCATAATGGTATTTAGTATTACCACCCTAATTGATTTGATAATACTGTAAGTTTTTACTTTCGATGAAGATTTTTGTGAATGTAAGAATTGAAATAGGTGCATACACACATGGTCAAACAATGGATCCATGTAGCCATTGTATATTTTTCACATATAGGATTCAATATGAGTTCATTGTGGCACTTTGTAACCTAAATGCACTTTACTCTAGTAAGTTTTACTTTCTAGAGTTTTATGTAAACTAGTGTCACAATTTTAACATGCTAAATTGTTTTAGCATAATGAAATTAATAATAGAATTATTGAGGCTATTTTGAAATTAGACAAATGAAAGGAATGAAGAAAAAATTATTATAGATACAATTTATAATCTCAAAGTGAATTACATCTTAATTGCAACCATACTACAAACCAACCTCTATATACTCAATTCTATAATATATACTTTGAGAACATGAGACGTAGGGTCAATTTCAAATGAAACTATAGTCAACAATTTGAAAAATCATAGAATTTCCATAGAGTACCAAAAAAATGCATGCTAATAAATTTTTAAAAATCTTCATCAATTTCAATATAAAAATAGGTAGTGATTGGATCCTTATAGGCTCTATGAGTTTAACACTTTAACCCTTAAAATCATTTCATGATTAGATGTCTAAAATTGCTTCAAAATATTTTTTTTAACAAATCAAACCTTAGGTCCAAGAGGATCCTTTAATTAACTTGTTAGCTTTGGAATACACTTTTCTTAAATATCAAAATAAGAAACCTTACTAATTGTAAGATCATAATGTTTGGATTTCAAAAAGAAGTATTTTCAACTCTTTCCAAATGGTTAGATTTCTATCTTTCAAACTTTTTACCCCAAATGATTAGATCCTACAACTTACAACTCTCCATAATATGTTGAAAAAATAAGTTGGAAATACATATAAAAAAATCCAATAAAAAATATTTCATATTCATACTTGAAAAAAATAATAAATAGAAAAATAGAAAATGATTTAAAATACTAAAATGTTAAGAATTTTGTCATGAAATTGAAAATGTCAATTCCAATAGTTGTAATGTTGTAATAAACAATTTACATCCTATGATTTTATTTTATTTTCCAAAAACATTGGCAATTGAATTAAATTATGGAAGGCTTTAAAAATGAAAATTCAATTTGTAAATGGACAACTACGAATGCTATATTACCAAAAAATGCTATTTGGTCTTTTAGGGGATAAAAGTTATGAAAATCATATAAGAATAAGATAAATATTGGGCCCCACCCACTAAGCATCATGATGTCTCTCCACTAAATGACTAAATGTCATATGACTACACTATAATAGAGGTATTGATAACAAGGTATACTAGCTTGTGGACTAGGGCCATTGCTTGGTGTATATATTTTGCCCAAATGATAAGACATAAAGTAGCTAGTTTGCTTTTAAAGTAACCTTTTAAGCCTATTTGACACATCAATGAAAATAAGAGATATTTCAAAGAACATGTCACTTAGTCCTAGATAGGGGATGCATTTAGAATATGGTCACTTTAGCCCCTAAAAGACCATTGTCTCCTTGCGGGACAAAATGGATTTCATATGACCTTAATTTTTGGTGAAACTTTTTGAAACTTTCTCATAAGAATAAAAAAAATTCTTAGCTTTGCAGGAATATAATTTTTATTTCAATTGGTGGCCAGGAGCAAAAATTATGCCATTGGATGTGCCAATTGTATTTCTAAGCAAAGAGATTCTTTGCACTTGATTATTTCTATTATGATAATTCACTATTAGGAAGAGATATTTGCTTTGCATATAAATTTTGAAAATCTAATGAATACTTTTACACATTGAGCAATAAAACAACAAATCTAATACTAACTTTTACCATATTCATTTGAAAGTTTTGAAAATTAGTACATTAGATAAGTACTCCTTGCACACATGTTTAATATTGATACCAAAGAAATTGGGGAAAATCTCCATTCACTAATGTCTACCCAAAATTGCTATATTGCCCCCAAAATTTTGTGTGGTGCTTTGAAGGTTAAAATGTCCCCTTGCCAAAACTATCACTTTGAATAGTTGTCCTCAACCTACTTACTCTTTGTTGTCTAAGGAGCAACAACTAGGATCATGGTTAGTTGCAAAGCGCCCCCAACAATATAGTCAATAAGTAGACCACCATTAATATAGAAGTGATAGATTGTATAAATTTGTGAACTAAGGTAGCCCCCCCCACTTGAAATGCTTCTTTTTGAAGATTACTGAGAAGCGATGGTGAGAGCAGGAGGATGCTATGGCAGTAACGTAGATCTTCAAGCTAAATCTCATTCAAGAAATACCACCAATTAGCAAAACTTTCATTGTTCTACAAATTGTTCATATCTGTGTTCATACATTTTGGTATATGAGTTGATAATGTTCCACCTTTGGTTAGACTATCCAAATTTTGAAATTTTGAGTTCAATCCCTAAACCTAATTAGTTAGTAATTATGAAAACTAACAACTACACTAATGCTTTACACCGGGAGCCTCTAGCTTCCGATCAGTCACACAACACAATTCTATCAAGATCTCACAGGAACTTCTACCGAGTGGAAGCTACAAATCTACCTTGTTCAGCAACAAACAAAGTTTCTAGCAAACATAAGGTCAAATATGAGGCAGCCCTCCTTCCTGATATCTCTCATAACCCTAATGGAGTTCTAGTACATAATTGTGTCATTGTTCATACCTTGGTGTTACACATGGCTGGTCTTCAAAAAGAAGCAACTTATCTTTAACAACACATAATTATTACCAAATTCTTAATCGGACTCCCCACTATAGTACATCACAAACTTCTGATCCATAGAAGATAAGATTTGCTAAGAGTTTTTTTTATAGAGATTCTAGAGGTGGTTTTTATTTTATAAAACTTGATATGGTTGAGTTAGTCAGACAAATCTTGGCCTTGACACCTTGTAGGCATAAAGTTGGTACAACAATTTTTTAGCGTTAGAGCTAGTATTTAATCCTTGTCAATCAAAAAGTCTTGCCATTCCTAGTTGGATTGTCCTTAAGAACCTTCCATTGGAGTTTCACCAATACAAAACTAAGATTATAACTAGCGCAATAGAAATAATACTAGAAGAAGAACAAAGTGATCTGGTAAAAGGAGATCCAAGATTTTTTGTTGCCATTGACCCCACCAAGCACTAGCGGATTTGTTTTGAAATTTCTATTGCTAGCGTTGGAGGCCACTTCTCCAAAACAACTATAGAGTACAAAATTCAAAATAGGAGTTGTAGACTTTGCTCTACGGGTAGCAAAAAGAATTAACATGTCCTAGATGGGGTATCTTAAGATCACCTCGTGTTTCTTCTTATAAGGACCCAAATGTAAACACTTACTCAAAATTGGCAAGTAGTTACTATCATTAGAACCCTCAAAGGTTTCATCACCAATACAAATATACAGACAATTCATGCTCTCCATCTATGTTGCATCAAGATTTAGATGACAATGGCTTCAAGATGGTAGAGCACTGATCTTACAAGCCCAAATTTAAGACACTACGACCAAAGAAATGTTGTTCTAAAACTCCTAGCATTGTAGAGATGGACCCCTCTCAACTCAAACCAACAACAATGGAGATTGAATTTCCTAGCACTCCAGGAGCTTCCTTTAATAATCCCTTTTACATCCCAATCTAGGTCCAATCCCCTTCAACCATAGAGTTCTCAAATTATTCAAAGCAACTATCTCAAGTATTAGGCTCATTTCCATCTTTTTTAATTTCCCTTGATTCCTCCATAGATCTTCTAAGAAATCAAGTCCTGTTGCAAGATCCTCCGTTGCTACCTTTGATAACCTTGTGCATATAACAAACATCACTGATTTTTCTCATCATAAAGAAGACATTGACATGGAGCTTAAGGCTAAAATCAAATAGTACATAATTCACCTACGAAGGAATAAGAAATAGAACATAATCAACATATGTCTTAGATTAGCGCGCATGACTCTGATACAACCGTCATGATAGTTGATCCTTTATCTCAAGTCATTGCCTTTAATACTGATGGCTCTTCTAAATAAAGGCAGATTCAATTGGAACCCGCCAAGATCACCCAACTTCATGGCATTACAAGAGAAGACATCATTCAAGACAAAACTCAAATACTTCTAGTTCAAGAGATAGGTCTTGGTCCAATTGAAGAGTCGCCTATACAAAATGACAATTTCTACAAGGATACTCAAAACATCCAATTTTCTCTCATTTGGCCTAAGGCAAGTAGCCATAGGAAGAGCATCATATCATCACTGATATTATATATTTTCTACTAAACCCACAACGTGTTACTTAGAGGGAATCCTCAGTCTCTCAAAAATCAGCTCTTCCTCCTCTCCCGGCGAATAAAACAGAAGCTTGTGGCAATGCCAGAGCATACCAACCTCTCTACCACCTCATTGAAGACAAATCCCAACATTGGTATGACTCTCAAAATCTAATGCTTTAGACGATCAATATCATGAGTCCAACCACCCCTATTGTTGAACTTACATCATCCGTTCACAATGCCAAAGCTATTGCCAAAGCCATGAGGTCAACTCTGAGCACTTCACTAGCCTTGTTCCGACTAGCTTCAACAACTAGGGCTACAACTCCAATTCCCTCCAACTTTGCGATGAGGCTATCGCATCAAGGACCTCTAATTCCATTTTTTTATTATGATATTACAACTTCTATTGCTTAACATTAGGGTACTTACTAGCTTAGCGACACAACCTCCATTTCAATACTACTAATCTTTTCTTCACCTAGATGTAGTCATGCTTCAAGAACATAAACTCCGTAACTAAGGCTCTAATAATTTGGGAAAGCTTTTATAGTGCCAAGCTATTGCTTAGACAACACTAGCAAGTGTTGGCCACAACAACACTATTTTAGGTCCTAGAGCAAGGTATGGAAGACTCATTACGATGGTCTCACTAAGATTAGCTATAATAGTCTCACTCACAGGCATGATTATGGTAAATAGAGCTCAATGGATTATTTTCAAAGGGATACCTAGTCGAGATGTGGGAATCATCAACATATATGCTCCAAATGATTTTCTATCACGTTGCCAACTTTGGGACGCCATGGTACAGGAGCTTTCTTTATTCTACCATTGAATCCTAATTGGCGATTTTAATATGGTAGAAACACGAAATGACAAGACGAATTCCTATGGTCGCTTGATCTCTAAGAAGGAATACAATCTCTTGATAAACCTCAAATGACACCTCCACATTGAAGATAACCCTAGATCATCAGGGAGTTTACTATATTCATGGGATAGTTTCTGTGACTTAGGGCATCGAATCTTAGCTTGCCTCAACATAATTTATCTTTGCAAAACAAGGTAGGACAAGTGTAATACAAACTACTGGGATATGTAATTCAGAGTGATTGTGGGTGGTTAGACCATTCTTCAATCTCAGCCATAATCAAATTCAACACCACTTCACCTCAATCAAGTAGGTGGAAGATGAACAACAACAAACTTGAGGAAGCCAAAGGTAAAATTGAAAGAACCTAGTATAATTCCACCATTTCAAATTTGTTTTAAAAAAATGAAGGCAATCTCTAGAGCATACCATAGCTTTTGCCATTGCAGATTTGCGAGTCTTAAGAATTTCAAGGATAAGAGACATCAACTCGAGATCAATACTCTCTTATAGCACAACCTTACACAATGATCTAGACAATCCCACGATTTAATGCAATCATGGAGAAGCTTGAATGAGACTTCAAGAAGTTAAAACTTACATAGTTGATGGCCAACAAACAAGAGCCTATATCTGATGGAAACTCACTAGTGATATAATTATTGCCAAATTTTTCAAAGCGATATGTGAAAAAACTTCATCCGCAACCATTTCTAGCCTCAAAGCTTCAGATGGAAGCTTCATTGAGGGACATTCGATCAGGACTAAGCCAAGACTACATCAATTTTTACAACCGCCTCTATGCAACTCAAGCAAAGACACTACAACAAGGCATTGCTACTAACAAGTTCATCAACATATTTTTTTGATGATGTCCCTCTAAAAGCCAAAGAGTCCTTTAAACGACCCCTGACTAAAACGGAGCTTCATCAAGCATTGTTGGAGATGGCCTCAAATAAGAGTCCAGGTCTAGGTGATTTCATTACTAAGTTCTACAAAAAATATTGGTACTTTATTCTTTCAAATTTCACCACAATGATTCATGAATCTATTTTCAAGGGATTACTCCCTAAGAAAATGAATAGAGGAATTATAGCTTTACTACACAAAGGAGGTACTCATAACAAATTGCAAAACTAGAGGCCAATAAGATTATTAAATGTTGGCTATACAATCTGTACCAAAGCTCTTCAAAGTCAACTTCAACCACTATTGGCTGAACTTATAAGCCCTAATTAGTCAACCTTCATCTCCACTCAATATATCTTAGATAACATATTGTTGTTACACGAATTTATAACCTGAACTAAAGAGTCTGATTAAAGTTCAATTTTACTAAAATTGAATTTTCAAAAGGCTCATGATTCTATTCATCTTCTGTTTCTCTTTAGAGTGCTTCAAGGAATATCCATCAGTTTTATATAGTTAATCAAGCTCCTATTTGTAGATGTTGAGGTAGTGGTTTGTGTCAATGGGGTGGACACTATACCTTTTTTTGTTTGTCTAAGAATCTGCTAAAATTGTTTATTGTCGTTTACAGAAACATTTGATTCACAAAATCATGGGAATCTTGGTTGCAACCAAAAATGATTCAAAAACTAAAGTAGACATTGTTATATAAATTTTCAATCTCAAACGTTGAATCTTCTACACTACCACGGAACTGTTCCCTATTGGTCTACCCTGTTTTGATCTTAGTTGACTAACAAATCAAGATAAGGATAAAAAAAACCCACTAGATATGGAACGAATAGATCCAACAGCATACCACAAGATATTGTTGGTGAATATGACTCCTAAACTTTCAAACTCACGGTCTACTAGTCATCAATTCACATTCACTATAAAAACAAAGCAAGTCTCAACCATGTGGATGAAGAATTTCACTTTGTTGCCATGACACAAAATGAGGCTAAGTAATGGTTTAATCCATGCCACCCACAGCAATAAAAATTTATAATGAACCCCCCCAGAAGTTACAATATACAAGTCTTCAATATCTTCTCCAATTTCAACTTCAAGCTCTTCGCATCTAAGCTCTTCAACTCCAAATTCAACTCCTTAACCGAACTTCAATCTTATATCATCGTTTTTTCAAAAGTTCAAATGAGATAAGTGATAGCTCTTTGAAAAGTTAATGCAAATTTTTATTTATTTTTCAAATATTAAATCATTAAAATACTTTGTTAAATTTCTATGGCTATCTAAAGTTTTGACCCTTATAATTGAAAGCAACAGACCTTTCTTCAATTTAACACTTACAACTTTCTCATAACAATTTTAAATAAGACAAGTGATAGCTTCATAAAAAGACAACAAAATTTTCTATATTTTCTTAAAATTTTATCACAAACAAAGAACTTATCTATCTTTTATAGCCGATCGAAGTCTCTGCCCCTCTTTTATAGGAGACAATAGATCTTTCTTCACTTAAACTAATACAACTTTTAACTATCAACTTCAAACCAAAAAAATGAGGGCTCTTTGAAAACACAACACCATAATACATGCTACATTTAACTACTTCTGGACTTTTGAAAGTCCAGAATTCATAATGGTCATTGGGAGATGCATCAAAGGATCTATCCAAAACATCAGAGGATCTAAATTTTCATCAGGGGATCAGTTGAAAACATCAAGAGATCTGTACCAACATCAAAAGATCTCCCAATCTATACAAACATCAAGAGATCTCCCGATGTTTTGAATTCAGTGAATAGTCCAGAATTCAATGAATAGTCCAAAAGTAGTTAAATGTAGCATATACATAATTTTTCAAGTTTTTATTGCAAAATTCTTCATACAAAATGAGATCTCTGTCTCCAAAATTAGTCTCCAAAAAATCTCTTTTAATTCCAAAAACCACACACTTTAAACCCCTCAAGAAGCTTTGTAAGTCATTTTTCTAGATACCAAAGCTACATAGACTAGTTGATACCCTTCTTTTATATAAGTAGAACTTCAAACCTATCTTTATTCTTATTTTATAGCCAAATGACTCCAAAGTTTAATTAAAAGACAAACTATTTTCATTATTCTATCTTTCAACTTCAAACAAACAAAATAAAATTTGAAAATACTCTTAAGTACAATACAAAAAAAATTAATAGTAATCTACTAAAGGCAAAAATCAAAGTTTCAAAAAAAAGATTCACTTTATTTGCAAGAACTTGAGTTCAACAATGATTGCAATGTAATGTGTACAATCTACCTTTGAAAAAAATTGATTGGCCCTTTCAACCAACGTTGATGGTCACAACTCTTTTTGATAGACCTATCTATATAATTGATAGTCATTTAAACTTTCAAAACATCCTTCAAATGTCACATCTTGGCTGTCAAGTTCAATACATCCAACATGCAACATGATCATCAATGCCCAAGTGTTATGTTGAAAGTTCTTGTGCCATCGTTGTTCCACTCAAGGTTGCTTTGGTGGTCAAGAAGACTCAACTTCTTTTTAAGGACATTCATGTGGCAAAATAAGATCTAATGGCTAAAGAGGTTGATTCAGTAGTTGTGACAATGAAAATTCAAATTGAGGCTCTAGTCGAGGCTCTTCATCTTGAGACTCAAAAAAACCCTTCAGTTTAACATACTAAAATCAAAGTGAAAAAAAACTATATCAAATTGATGAAACTCTCAAGCTCCTCCCTCTTTTTAAATAGATGACACGCACTCCAATGAGAAGGTGTCACCATGAAGCTATTTAGAATGATGTCATCTTCTTGTTTATATTACTATAATTAGATTTATCAAAATAATATATAAATACATACATGATGTAAAAATACATATTTATATATTATTTTGATAAATCTAATTTTGATAAACCGCTTACTCTATACTTGTTCTTGTTTGTTAGCAAGGCCCTGAATATTGTCGTAAAAAAATTGATGGAAGATGGAGAACTAGCAGGTATATTGCTACCATCTCAATTAGATGAACAAATCATCAATCAATCAATATGTAGATGACATCAATTTTACAATCCAAGGGGGAACATGATTCTTTCATCATCTTTCTCTTTTGATTAACCATTATGGCCTTGCATCTAGCCTTATGATCAATTGGCCTAAAAAATTTGGTAAATTGGTTATCGCTTGATCCTACACATGATTGATCAAACCAAATAGCTCACCTATGGGCAATAGAACATTAAATTTCTAAATTTCTTGGGTCACCTTTTAGAATAGATTTATATCCCCCTAATGTGGACGAATTTCTCACTATAAAAATTAGTAAAAAAATTGGTATACTAGACTAGCATCCATTTGTCACCAGCTAGCAGTGCAATTATTGTAAATTGAATTCTACTCATTTCTTTATGGATTTTTATCACTCTATGGGGAGGCTCTCTAAATGCAATTAGGACGATCAGAGCCATGGTCCAAAACTTCTTATGGACTAATTCTTCACATTGCAGTAGAGCCTGCATTAGCTAGTTCGATTGTTGCACCTTTCAACATGTTAGGAGATTAAATTTGGTGGACCTTGAAGAGACTCTCTACACCCTTGTAGTGAAATGGATATTGAAGTCAATGCATCTAAGATCATCCAACCTACAATTCCTTCTCATACATAAGATCTTATAATTTAAATCTCAACTGTGCAGTGCATAGTTTGCTTGGCCCAATGAGCATTTCTTCACAAGTTTCAAGCCTCAAAGGGATCACATGCATAGAATATTAAGAGCCTCAAGATTATTGGTTTGTTATGTAACAACTACTCCACCAAAAAATCACAACAAGATCCTCACCTCTCCCCTTTGGTAGACAACACAATTTCTTGGTGGGCCACATGGATTCACATTAGAAAGAGCTGTTAAACTCATGACAAGAGGCATTCATATGGCAATTTTAGCATATATGGGATGATTCAACACACAGCTTTCTACACTAGAATCAAACTTATAATTTATACAGAATGAACCACAATAAAGTTGGGACCTAGCTACAACCATTTGGTACAATCAACCCTTCAAGACTAGGTTATCCTTTTAATTGATAACCAATATGTTACTTGGAATCACCCAATCAGGAATTCATTGGGATATTCAACAATGACAATAATGCCCTTCCATATGTTCTCTTTATTATTTCTAAATCCTTCAAACCTAGACTAGGACCAAATCATCAGACTACTGAGCTTCTCCCAAACCAACCAAGATTTACAATTAGGGTTGTATTGTTGATGCTTAATACCAACCAACAAGGCCTTGTTCCGAATACAAGACTATGCAAATTATGGCAAGATAGTTAAAAAGAGTGAGTCATCCAATCCAAGAAAGGTCTTTTGCTTTAAGTTGGTACTATAGTGAAGCTTGAATTTGACCCTAGAAGATGGTCTTGGGCCCATCTAGACTTCTACCCTCTTACACCACTAAACTCGGCTATAAACTACTAATAAAGCAATCGTTATTAGCTTGTTCAATCTCTAAGAAGTGACATGGGGTTATAGGCAATAATTTTCAATCCAACTAGAGTGAGGTGTGGACCAAAAATCACCCCCAGAAGGAAGTAGGCTTCATGTGGTCTATTTATCACTATGTTGTGGTGATGCATAGTTGACATCAACAAGCCTCTCCCAATATTTCTATCACTTGTAATTGCTACCAATCAAGTCTGGACTGAACTATATTGCATCAATTTACCATTGCAACAAGACTAGACTTATGTGGGACTTTATGTTATCAATATTATACTTGGCCCTCGAAACCCCTACAACTACTAGAACTTGGCCAAGCTTTACATGACAACAATGTGTCCTAGGTTCCAAATTGCTCAAAGATTGAGAAAAGGAGCATCAATGTGGTCCTTGTTTTAGAGGGACCACTCTTTAGATTTCTTAATTCAACTATAATGCAATTTGCTTCAGTAATTCATAGTGGCCTAAGCAACAACTTGAATATATTCTTTGGAAGGCATTTGTGGACCACGTTCAAATCACCTACCTTAAAACCTCCAAACTCTATAAGCTTTACCTTAATAAGGCTAGGAAGTTTTTCAAATATTTTAATACTATATGGTTACAAACTACACAAAATAGTGAAATTAGGTTGCCTTAACAATTACATTGTCTTATATCAAAAAAGTTACTTTTAAAAGCCATTAAAGTCAACAAATGCTTCTAAAAATATATTTGTTTGTACACATGGAGGTTCATGAGTTCCAATTACAACAAGACCTAATTCAAAAGTAGTACATTCTTGTACAACAATTGAAAATATTTATATAGTGTCAAATGTCAAGAAGTTAGTATAAGGCAACCTAATTTCACTAATTTTGTAGAGTTTTTTTGACATCAAGTTTAATAGGAAGATGAAATGGAATTTGGGGCATCCCAAGGAGGGAATTTTTGCCTGAAAGTTCAAGTCTCCTTTCTTACCTTGCCAAGTTTCTTTGTTTTGTTTTGTTGTATTAGCCTGTTGTTTAGTGTTATTTAAAAAATCAAAATATTCTTGGTTATCTTGGAAATCTTGGCTTTCCAATTTTCAAAGCTAAGGTTTCAATGGAATACATTGATTTGTCCTAATAGTGAAGGGATGGGGGATTTTTTAGTATCACCTTGACACTACTAGAAAATTTCGTTTTTCTGTTGTTTTGGTCGCGTTGATCCGGTCAAAATCTGACAGAAATCTGTTGAAACCAACAGATTTCTGTCAGATTTTGACCAGATCAACGCGACCAAAACAACAGAAAAACGAAATTTTCTAGTAGTGTGAAGATTAGTGTCACCATAAAATATTATTTTTGTGAATATTGATACAATACAATAATGTTTCATCTTGCACTAATTCAAAATATTGTGAATTTGGTATATTAATGTCACAAGCACTACTAGCACAATTCAATTTAGATGAGAGAACACTAAATGTGGATGATAAACCCTAAGAGTCCATCACTTGTTTACATAATTAATTTAAAATGAGGAATAATCCAAATTAATATAAAAATTTGAGTATAGAGTATTCATCTTGACAAATTTTCACTCAAAATTCAGAGGGACTTTTGAATTTAAAATTCAATTTTGGTAAACCAAAGAAAATATTATATTTTCTTGAGTATATGGTTGATGTTACACATATTGCTACAACTGTACTATTAATTATATATAAGCTTATAGATGGATCATTCACTCCACTATAAGAAATCAATCCAATAGTTTGACCTATGTAGAGCCTAATTTGAGCAATTTAGGTCCACTAAAGAATATGATTCTTACAAATTTTGTGCTATTTGCAATTAAAGTTCTATTTTTGAAAAACAACATTTTGTTTCTTATGCATAATGATCTCACGGGGGTATATTTCAAAATATTCAAAATTAAAAAGTCTTTTTTTACCAAATGCAATAATGAATAATTGAGAATATATATGCCAATTTTCACAAGTATTAGTGCAATGGAAGATTATTTACAAAGTCTTAGAATCAATGGAAGTACACTATGAACATAAAAGCTCCAACCAATCAGCCTTTGCCTATTTGCAATATCCATGGAACATTTTTTTTCTAGGGATGACTTCTTATTGACTAGGTCTCTCTTCCAAAACAATTTGCACTTTGCAATGAGCATTTGTTGAAGTGTTTTGAGTTTGAAAAATCACCCAAGATGAAATTTTTGTTCAAATTAAGAGTTTTTTTACTATAGAAAGATAACTTTATGAACTACATGGAAAAAATATAAAATTAAAAAAAGAAAAAAATTTATGGTATCCATGAAGCCTTTTGAGTTGGAAAGCAACCATAAAATGGTTGCATGGGTCTTTAGGAATTAAAGAGCACCACATCCCTTTACCAACTACAAACATCCATTTTCTATACTATATTATCTATACATGAACACTTAATCCTCACCAAAATGTACACAATATAATGAATCAATGCAATCCCAAAGCTTACTTACACCAAGAAAAAATTGATGAATATATGAATATTACATATAACTTCCCTAGCATGAATAAATGGATATAAAGATTTGATATACACTTCAACATGTCAAATAATTTCTCAAAAAATTAACAAATATTAGATAAATAAATTATAGATCTTCTAAATTTCATTATGAGCAATACATGAAGTATATTTATATACACCTATTTTAGACAAAGGAATTTCATATAACTACATGCCCTTTGCCATTAAAATTTTGAATCATATTATCATCATACTGTAATTATAATGACCTCTATAATATCACATTTCTAAACTCTATGATATTATAAAAATACATTGACCTCTTTAATATCACATGTCTAAAATATGTGATATTACAGAAATGTGTTAACCTTTGCATTATCACATTCCTAGACTTTGTGATATTACACAAATAAGATGGTTGTTGAAGAGAAGTGATATTAGAGAGGATTGATAGAATGACATTAAAGAGGTGATGTTTTGATTGCTTATTTTGGTTTCAAACTACATTGCACTTTCACAATTTTATAATTTTGTAAGCTTTGAACTTTCATAACTTCAATGTTCTATTGCTATGAGTATTGCTATTATCAAATGATTTTAAAATTTTGTTAAATTGAAGCAATTTTGAATTTCACAACATTTCATGTGTTCACAAAGTTTTTGAAATTTGCAAATTTGACATTTCAATTGGTCACCATTGTTTATGAGGCAAGAATTTTTTTGAGTGGTGGTATTCAAGTATTTGATTGAGCTCAACAATGCCCTCAATTTTAGTGTAATTTGAGTTTCAATTTAATTGTGACTTATTTAAATTCTAATTTGAGCAATTTGAGCTTCATTTGAACAATTTAAGTGTAATTTGAGTTTCAATCTAATAGTTTGACCTATGTAGAGCCTAATTTGAGCAATTTCAGCTTCATTTGAATAATTTGAGTGTAATTTCAACAATGCAATCTAACCTAATTTCAATAGTTTGACTTAATTTGAGCCTAATTTGAGCAACTTGAGCATTATTTGAACAATTTCACCTATTTCAAGCCTAATTTCAACAATTTGATCTTAATTTGGGCTTCATTTGGATAATTTGAGTCAAATTTCATCAATGCAATGTAACATAATTTAATAGTTTGACCTAATTAGAGCCTAATGTAATCTAAATCAAGTAGACACATAGCTATGCGTTTTATTATAGTGTATAGAACCGCATCACATGAAAGCACTAAAAATAAATATGAACCACAAAATTTTATAAGAATTATGTGAATTACTATTTTCACATACATACTCAAGATGCTACTCCTTAACACTATAAGAAACACACACACACCTCTTTACATAGGTCTTTGTGATAGTACCAAGATAGCAATCGAAAAATGTGTGGTCTTCGAGATCTCACTATAATAAACAAAACAAACAACCTAACTTAAGGTATAGATTCTACATTCTTCATTGTGAATGTATTTTTCTATTCAATGAAGCTCACCCCAACTTGCAACCACAAGCTTAGTTGGACAAAGCAAATAAAAGGCTTTGATGGAGGTTAGGTTGAGCTGGGATGGAAGGAACAATGGAAAGTTGAGCTTCAACAAGTGGTAGATGAAGCTCAAAAAGACTATGCATGATGATGAAAATGACGAAGTATTTCAAGCCTCTCTAATTGATGGTGATGAGGTGCCAAACCAGGTGATTGAGATGAGAGATTGAACATTTGAACTAGATTGAGACTATGTACCAAAATGATGCAAATGCCTACTCAAGTCCCCCGACAATCTAAACAATCCCTTGCTCTCAAATGGAGAACTCAAATAATGAAAGTATCCAAGCTAACATCTATCTTCCAAAAAATTTATAGTCGTTGATGTCAATCACTATCTGAGGTGATCAATGTTGTTGAATTGGGGTTAGGGTTTTAAAGACAATAGTTTCTTTGGAAAAGCTTTGAGAGATGTTGGGAAAGTTTTGCAATGAATTGGAAACATTGTGTGATGCATTCATAAAGTTATGTGAGGTGCTACGACAATTTTGTGAGGAAAGGGAATTGCAAAGAGCTGAAAAGCAGGATTAGGAATGTGCTTCAACATAATACGTTTAAACCTCACATTTTGTTATGTGAAAATTTCTGATTTTGTTTCAAAAATCTAAAGTACTTGTTGTTTGCGCATTCCGACCTCAACATTGGTGCACATAGTGCTTTGCTCTTGTTTGCTCATTCACTCTTGTTTCAATTGAATGATATTTTTTTAGCTATTTTACGCAATTGAATGATCATCACTATGCATCGTTGTTGTTACTATGAATTAAAATTAATATATATCTTACAATAGTTGAATAATCAAAGTCTAATTTGGAGATTGTTTAATTCAACTTCAACCTCATGTCTCGGAATTCTATTCCAATGTTTTAAACTCCAAGGTTATGTCAAAATAAACTTCAACTAAATTAATCTAAAGTACTAAAGTTATAAGTAGATTAATCCGAAGTATTTAAATGAATAGGTACGATCTCAACAGCTTTACTTTCTAGTTGGATTGATTTAGGTACCAATTGGCATTTCTTCATGATAGATTCAATTGGCTTGGATCACTAGATTTCTTCATTTTTGGTGGATCACAAGACTTGTTCAATTCAAATTCTTTAGGCTACAACACCACCAAGTATTGATTTTCTTCTTAGATCCATGAAAAATCAACCATGTTGGATGGCAACGCTAACCATGATTATTGTGGGCAAAAAAGTTTGAATCCCTTGGGTTGAAATTATAGTCTATTTCCTTGTTCATGTTCTTATTTCATTGATGCATTCAATATGGTTTTTAGTAGGGTTACAAAATGGCACCAATCTACTCTTAGATGTACAGAATTTACCAACATTGTAGCTCTTCAAAGCAAGAGCCCAGCTCTTGGTGCCACAAAGTCTACATTGAAGCAAATTTCCAAAAAAATTACTCCCTTGAAAAAACCTTCAAGAAAAAAACCTCTCTAATTCAAAGAGTTGGATGTCAATGTCACTATTTGGATAATGCTAACATCTTCACAAATCTACTGGAAAAAATGAATGAATTTATTGAAAAAGAGTGCATTTTTGGACTTTGTTCCATCAAAAGAGGTGGTGCTTTCTTGAGGTTGCATTTGCAAATGGTATGTCAGCTTCTCACTTCTTCAACATCCATACACTTCTTCAACATCCATAGTCAACAAGCGCATAAAAACCTATCTCAAATGGAACGATCATCACACTGCCTCAATGGAAATACCACATTCTCATGAAAGCACTTTGCAATATTGGATTGCATACATTCATTGGAATGTTGGGCTATTGCAATACAAGGATATATGTGTCCTTATTGACAATAAATTAACAAAAATTTGTCAATTGCTTTGTCAATGGGAACGTCTTGATTTGGCCAATTAGTTGACAAAATTTTGTCATTAGTTGTCATCAGAATTTGAGACCTTTTCAACCTGCACTACTAGAAAATTTCGTTTTTTTATTGTTTTGGTCATGTTGATCCAGTCAAAATCTGACAGAAATCTGTTGAAATCAACAGATTTCTGTCAGATTTTGACCGGATCAACATGACCAAAACAACAAAAAAACGAAATTTTCTAGTAGTGCTGGTTTTCATCCATGATGTCAAAAAAACTAATGATTTCTAGACTCATGGCCCAAGTTTGCCACATTGTTCCTAAACAACCAACTAATTAAGTTTGATTACTTAAAACCATTATCTATCAAAATCAAGCTTCACATTCAGAAACATGCCTCCAAATGCCTCTTATTGCAATTGAGGCGAGTGTAAAAGACAATTCTTTCATACATAAAGGGTGGTGGTAGGCAAGGCAACTCATATGAGATATATCAATTGCAGGAATTGTGTTCAAAGTGAAATTTTAGACCTCACTTAGGCATAGTAGAATATATTTTTTCAGAAAATTTTGAACTAAGATAAGTTGGGAAATCAATTTAAGTTTTACTTCCAAAAATCCGTTTCAGACTTAGATTCTCCAATCAAAAATTATGAACAAAATTTAGAGACAATGTAAATTTTGAACACATTCCTGCAATTTTTAACAATGAGCGGTCAAGCTCTCACTGTTAAATTATCCCATAGTTTTTGAGGATTCTTGATGGACAATACATTTCACTATAAAAACAGCCTCTCTACCCTCCAATCTTACAAAATTTAACTCATAGAATTCTCATCATTTGATAGCAGCATATTGTCAATACATGCTTGTTGTCGATTTGGATAGTTTTGTGTCAAAACGTTGATAGAAACAAAGAATTGATAGGAATAGGTTCACAATTGACAACTACTGTCATTTCCGATAATTTCATGTTAAATTCTTGTCATTTTGGACCCCTTTCCCTTGTAGTGTTGCTTGAGAGACAAAGGCAAAGAACCTTTCCAATGTATGCACCAAAATGTGACATTTGAGGGGAAATCAATGAAGGTATTGAAGAGTATGTCAAGCACAATACTCCTTTCACAAAGAACATGATTATTTTGACTCACATAAACCTCATTGAAAGGAATGTGACATATTGTAGGTGCAAAATGGAAAAACACTTGGAAAGTACTCTTGTTGATAGTCTCTTACTAATGCTGCAATCGCAAGACTACAAGAAAATAGCGTCTGAATTGACACGTCCTAATTGACCAAAATGTCCGAATTGACAGAATTATGTCAAAAAAATGTCCAAATTGACAAAAAAATTTGACAAAATAATGTCCAAATTGACCAAAAATGTCTGAATTGACACTGCTCCCTTGTAATGCAATAGTACATTCCCTCTACTTCCTAAGTTCTACCTATTTGCCAAAGTGGTATGGAATACAAGCACCATCACTTTGGAAATGCATGATGAATTTAAGTGCCATTGAGATGAATAATTTCACTCAAATTTATTTTAGCACACAAGTTTAGATATACAATTTGTTGATTTGGCTCACCAACTTCTTGTTGTAGATTTGAATAATGAGTTGGAATGTTCTCAATATGATTATGTCATTATGAGCTTGCAGGTAATATAAATTTTTTTAATTTAACTTTGTTTTTCTTTGGCAATTTCACTATTTCTTATAATCAAAACATACAAATGAAAAAATGAGAGGGGACTTGTTTTATGATTATTTCATTATATTATTAATTGTTGGTATTATTCCAAAAAAAACGGATTGTGACCTCAACAATGTCATTGTCATTGATGGCAGGCAAGAGGCAATTGTAGCTTATGTAGACTTGCTTGAGAGCAATACTCATGTAGGTGATCAAACCATGACTCCACCCATGTATATACCAATGTTTTTTGGTGACTATGATTTGGACAATAGTTTTATACTTTAGAATTGGGCATTCAAATGCTCATGTTTTTTTATTGAAAATTCTAAATTTTTTTGGGCACCCCTTCCAAATTTTGTTCTTAAAAAAATTTCATATCATGGCTAATTCCAGTAAAAAAAATACTTCAAATTGTTGCTTGATATTTTGAATGAAATGCTGAAATGAAAAACAACCAGTGGAGCCTGACATCATTCATCCATAGAGTCTAAAAAAAATGTAGAAAAGACATGGTTTAGGGGAATTTAGGCAAATGAATTTTGGGGGGAGCTACAGTCATTATGAGCTTAGCTAGTGCAATACCTGTAGTAGGAGATGTATCCATTTCAAATGTTTTGATTGGTTAAGTTTTAGAAAAAGGCTTCAATACCCCTTTTAAACGTTTCAGAAAAATCTAACCACCAATGGAAGAATGACATGTGTACCCCATTATTTTTTCATATAAACTTTCAAGAATTGTCACTTCTATCACTGCATACCCAAAAGATGTCATACATCTTTTGGTTATTAATTATGTATGACTATATTGTGACCATCTTCAATTAGTGATCTCCTAACAAATGACCATACAAAGTTTCTACGCAAATTTTGAATGTGGAAGGAATCATATTTGAGAAGTGTAGACTCAATTTACATTTTTGATGACTAGATTCTCCAACAAATAGATGCCACTAGGAGATTGGGTTTATCTTCATTGCAAAAAATGCATTGTCGATATCCATATGCTTGCTTGATTATGGTTTGGCCAATGATGCAATTGACAAGTACTTCCGTTTACAAGATAGCATAGCTTACAAGGCCATGTGGCAATTTGTGAACATTATTTATAGGTGAATCAAATCTAAGTATTTTGAGGAGCCTAACTATAGCACTTGGAAAGAAATAGATGGAAATCACTTTAGCTCGTGGTTTACTCGACATGTTTGAGTTTCCCAAGCATATTTGCATCCTTGAACTTCGTGCATTAGGTGTGGAAGAATTGTCCTATTGCATGGTATGACCAATTTTAAGACTAGGTCAAGAACCATTCCGTGATTCTAGAAGTCATTGCCAACCAATCATTGTAGATTTGGCATACCTTCTTTAGGATGGCAGAAGGGAATAGTGACATTAATGTCTTAGAGAGGTCACCACTTCTTGTAGATTTGTTGAGGGGCGAAGCCTATGACACACCATTCAAAGTGTATGTACAACCACATCTACCTCCATTACTAATTACTATGTAACGGAATCTTTCCACAATAGAATTTCTTTGTGCAAACAATTCATGAGTCCTAAAGTGAAAAGAAATCATACTTGGGAAAGATGTAAGGCGGTCTAGAAAGATGTAGAAAGGATATACGTTATACTTTAAGCTAGGTGGGAGATTGCAAAGAATCCATGTTGCCAATGGGGTTTGGATACTAAAAGAGACATCATATTGATATGTATTATTTTGTACAACATGGTTGTGCAAGATGGTCTTCTCTACATTTGGAGCCCATTTTTCATAGAAAGTTGGGGGGCATAGTTTATTACACAATAAGTTTTGTGTGAATTGATGAATGCACTATTGCTATGGAAGATTTGATTGTCCATTTAAGAATTAAGAATCTTTGACAAAAAAGAGGAGAAGACAACTTCTAAGCATTCAATGGTTTTTTCTTGCAACACACACATGCTTTCATACATTATTATGTTAGCATCACTATCTACTACTAATTCTCTTTTGTTTATCAATGTCGACTCAATAGTTTATAAAATTAAAAACCTACAATGGACAAGACTAACAACAATTCAACATATGGTTGCAATTGTAGGAAGAACTTTAAATCATGCAAAATCAACCTTAAACAAATTACAAGAAAGTGGATTGATACATAAGGAAAATTTGTTCTTACAATGAAATAAAAAACACACAAAACAAACATGCCTCATTCACAATTCCAAACATCACATGCTATATGAGTTCATTAGTAAACAATTTGTACATTAAGACACAACCCTAAATATCACTTTTCATAACTATGTTCCAATATATTCTTCATTTATATTGACAAGCAAAATTGAATTATTTTATTCTTCTAATTTTAAATTTAATTTTTTAAACTTCTAATTTATATATATTAAATATGAATATATAGCATTTATTATTTTAAATTAAATAAATTCTATATAAAATATAAATAACTATATCAAATTTTAAAAAAATTAAAATAAAAAATATAGAAATCTATTCATTTAAAAGTAAAGATTTTAATCTATTAATTCAATAGTTCTTTAAAAGTCACTCTAATTTATTTGAATTAAAAATGCTTCAAATTGATCAAATAATTGAGTAAGTGATTGAAAGAATGCAATAAATTTTCTAGGATATAATAATAAAATATTATAAGCTCCCAATGGTCCACACAACTTAAATTTTAACTACATCAATATAAGATCTCATACTTGGCAAAAGATGGAAAGTAATTGAATTTTGCAAGTTTCATGCAAAAACAAATAACTAAATATTTTTAATTAAAAAAATCAAAATGGTGTAATTTTTACAAGTCTCAATTCAAGCATGAAAGAGAATTACTTACCATTAACAACATAATGATTGTATGAGTGATGCATTGAAATAATCAAATACAAGTAATGTGGCATTTCCTACTTATATTATGTTTGATAATTATATACTTTGTACTATAATATTGATTTTTATTTTTCACGTAAAATAAATCTAAGCTCAAAAAAATCAATATGCATTAAGAAATACTTAAATAATTTTAGTATATATTATCTATTTAATTCTGGTGATTTCCATGTATATTTTGTATTGAAACTACACAACTCATCTATCCATGCAAAGTCACCATGTATATTTTGTATTGAAACTACACAACTCATCTATCCATGCAAAGTCACCATGTATATTTTGTATTGAAACTACACAACTCATCTATCCATGCAAGTAATTGTAGGATGAAATTACTTTAGGTGACTTTTGAAGCTTAATATGAGTACAAAATTGTATATATATAATTGCATGTATAAAAATAATGAGCTCATTCTTCCCAATAATAGGAAAAACATCATTAGGATTAGAAAGAGGCTTGGAGAATAAAGCTTATCCAAAAAGAATTTAACTCTTAAAGTCAATTTCATAACAAAAGTAAATGTTTATTCTAGTGACAAATTAAAATCGTATCAAAATGAAGAAAATCTTTAGAATCTTACTTTTGCTCTCATTTTTTTATCCCAAGTCCTCTTTAGAACCATCCATCCATCAAAGTATAGTTTTTAGCCATACTTATGTACAATGTAATATATATCTAAAATATAGTAGAATAATTTCTAGCATATATCTTATTAAAATGAATATGTCTAATTTCATTTCAAAGGGCACTACTTTAATGCTAACCTAATTCCAATTCACACATGGCATTTCACTTATAGCAATCTTAACTTCAACGAGCTTATCATCCTCTTGGAAATGTCACTCTATAATACACTTATAATCTTTTTATAAAGGTCTAATTTGAGTGTGCTAATTATAATTTTGAAGTATTTTACTTCAATATAATACACTATATTATCATCTTGGAGCTATTTAACTCCAAAGGGCATATGTTATTTAACTTCAATTAACCCCATTAGGACCAAAGAGCCTACTTTGGGCTTTTTGAGAATTCAAACAAGCTCTATTGACTTTATAATTTGGAATAAGTGCATGAATTTTTTAAATGGATTCTTATCATCATAATCTTCATCATAATCTATGTGTGAAGCTTTGTCTCATGTCATTCCAATAAATATTGCAAAAATTATAAGTTTTTTAAAAATTTCAATGTCAAACTTTAGCAAAAAATATATTCTAAAAATATTATTATTATTATTTTTTCTGAACAATGGAAAAACCATTGCATTAAAAAAAATCTCCATACAAAAACAAGCCAAGCCAAAGGTTGGACAATGAATAGAAATGGGCACAGATGAAAAAGTGACAAAAAAAGCCTATAAAGATAATTAGACTTATTTATTTATTTATTTTGAATTGTATAAATTGATACCTACTCCAAAAAATTGAACCATTGAGTTCCAAATAATGAAGAGAAAGTAATGAGGAGTTTTATTTTGTGGGCAATGAAGGTAGAAAAAACATATGAAGTTGTCTTTTGCTCTCAATTTTGAAAAAAAATTTTAAAAAATAAAAAAATATATATTGATTTTTTACTTGAACATTCTTGCCATTGGGATTTAAAATTCTAGAAATCTTTCAAAAGCTATTAGGTATATTGGCTATATCTTTCATTTAGTAACACTTTCCACTTTATAATGTTTTTAAAAAATGAATATAATTTTTTTGGTTAAATTTTTTAATATATACTAGCGGTTGGCGCTTGCTATGCTATGCATTCATCATTAGAATTTTATAAGAATTTTTATGTATTAGATAGAATGTAGAACAAAAAATTTAATAAATCTTCAAATAAAAATGATTAAAATCTTTGTATAATTTTTTTTTATAAGTAAGCATATATTGTAATGTACAATAGAAGTTTATTGAATGATGAATGAAACATATGCAATGGTAAATACTATAAAAGATACACATACATTAGAATGCATTAGAAATTTGACTCTATTGCTACAAAAAATGGCAATCCAAATTGAAGAATTGAAAAGAAAAACTTATAAATCTCAAAAACTTTGTGAACAACTTAATTGTTGTAGAATCCAAAATTGATTCAATTGAATAAATTTCTCAAAATCATTTGATAGTAGCAATAGAAAATTGAAATCCTAAAAGCTCAAAGCTCACAAAAGCACAAAACCATAGAAGTGCAAAGAAGTGTAAAGCCAAGAGAAGCAATGAATTTGCTACCTCTATAATATCATCCTATGGATCCTCTTTAGTATCACCTTAATTGCAATGACTATATTATTTCTATAATATCACCCTTTGTAAAAAGTGATATTACAGAACTGACTGCAAACTACTACTCTATTTCTGTAATATCACATTGTGTGAAAATACGATTTCTATATATGCATGATTGGAAATATTTTTACAAAATAATTAAAATAATTATTTTAAAGACTTATCGAAATCATTATCATGCATTCTATTCAAATATATCAAAATTTTACTAATATGTGATACAATGAATGCGTACCATAGCAAGCACGAGCCCCTAGTATTAATAATAGCATTTGTGATATTACAAAGGGAGTTATGATTTTAGTAGTATGATTATCAACCCGTTTTTCAATTTATTTACTAAAATGCACAAGTTGTAGGATATATGTATTTTTTCCTAAAAATGTTAAAAGACAAAACTTCACCTTTTAAGAGGATTAGAAAAGTTTACGTTTTGAAATTTAGGCACATTGAACTTGCAATCAATGGGAGTATTCACTTAAATTTTTTTGGGATAATGTACTTGAACAAGTTGACCAAAAGATCATACAATTAGTTTTGTTAAAAAATAAATATTGATGAAGATTTTGACCTTACTTTGGGAACAAATATTTTGAAGGAATTCTGGAGCTCTAAACCCAATGATCCATTCGGGGTTAACTTTTAATTGCACATTCTCCATTAGCTTGATATAATTTATCCACATCTATTCTCACACCCATTTGTCAACCACTTTATTCATAAAAAATACCTTCAAAGTTTATTACATCCTAATTGTGAGTTACAAATAAAAAACAAGGTTCTGAATCCATGATTTCCAAAAGTATGAAATTTTGAATTTCATTGTACAAATTAATGATGCACATTCCATTCACTTCAAAGTTGATCAATTCAATTTCAATTCCTTTCAATTGATGTGTTGAATTTGTTCGAATCTATCTCCTACAAAATAATGATAGGAATTAGCCAAAATTCACCTAAGTATGTGATTATTGTAATATTTAATATATACTTATTAGTTTTTTATTATATACATTGATGATTTCAACAAAGATGTCTTGAATTTTTTCCAATTTGTTCTATAATTACTCTTGATTTCTATTGAGTACTTTGAAATTAACCCCTAAATGTCCAAACCCTTTTGAATGTGTTTTTCCTATGAAAAAAGAACATAAGCTTATAGTTATTTCTAATGAAGCACATGGATTTTTTTTCAAAATTTAACTATATAGATGTTTAAAGAGCTTGCTTATTAGTATATATTCCATTTTTTAGTAAGAAATTGCATAGGAGTCGTGATTTTAATATGTTGCCCCCCTCTCCACAATGTTCAAGAAATTTGCACAGGGGATTGGAGTGACATAAACAACTAAAAATTGTATTAGCACACTAAGGTACACTTCCAAAAACCTTAAGTTCAAATGAAGAGCTATTAAATTCATCACACAATCCACCTTACAATTGTTGAAATGCAATTTCTATTTATAAATAAAAATAAGAAGTTTTCAATAGTGAAAATCATGAAAACACTTTATTCTTTCCATTGGGACTATTTTCAAAACAAATACGTACAATTAAAAAAATCTCAAATCAAACAAAATCTACAAGCTTTATACTCCACTTATGGAACATATATGTGTTTGAGTACCTCTCAAAAATCAAATATTTGCCTTTTTCAATGAAAAATGAAAGCTTCAAATAGTTAACCTTCAAAATTGTTTATAAAATTTTTTTAAACGGTCAAAGGAATTTAACTATCCACACCAAAATGACCCAAAAATTTTAGATCAACTATATATATAATTTTTTTGACATTTAGGGTTTTAAATAGTATTTAAAAATATATAAAATAATATAGATAACATGTAGGCCTTAGAGAAGATTGTATTTTTGGAAAACAAATAATAGAACAATTTTCTAAGTTGAAAATTTTAAAATAAATAAATTTATAAAATCTAAAATATTACATTTTTATTTTTATCATTAAAAAAACTAATTAAAATAGTTTAATTTAACTCTATAAAGATTGTAATGTACCAAAAAAATGCTTCCATGTTTCAAAATGCACATACATTCACTTTGTAGACTTTTTAGACAATATAAAACTAATTATTTCAAACATTCCTTTTGTAAAAGAAATAAATAAAATAAATTGTACTCAAATCACAAATATTCAATTTACAATCAATTTTTGAAGAAATTTTCAAATATTACAAGAAAAGCTTTGCCAATTTAATGTGTTTGTGTTTTCTTCACGTAGTATCTGGTACAGAATACAAGATCTTCTCCTACAAATTTAAGTCTAAATTCTTTAAAATGTTGTAATAAATGAAATGAAAATAAATTGATAAATATAATAAAAAATAATACAATTAATTTGAAATTTCTTCAAAAAATGCTTGTAGCAATAGAAAGTAGAGTATAAATTACTTCGATAAGTTTTATTTCCTTTTCACCTAAAAAAACTTTTAGTATGACTTTCAAGTCAAGTTGACACTATAAACTAAATTTTAGTCTTTGTTTAATTAATTGATAAAATTTTAGTACTATTAATAAGTTACAAAATGTTTCTTTTGTAGTACTAAATTTTTTAAAACAATTGATGAATTTTTATTTTTAAAAATTAAATGAATTTATAGAATTACATCATTTATAACACATAATAAAAAGATTTAAAAATTTATCATGAATGAATGCTAGATAATAAATTATAAAATAAATTAGATTACAAATTGAAAGAAAATCACACAAAATTATACAATTTGAATTCAAACTAAAAATAGGCTTGAAATTTCAATAAATAATTAAAATTTTGGATATTTTGAGACTCTTCATTAAATGGAGCAAGAAACAAACTTATTAAGCTTAATTTTTTAGTTTAAATCAATACATAAAGTAGATATCATAAAAGTTACATTCAAGTGTTTGCCCAAAGTACATCAGGATTTGGGATGCAAGGACATTTACTAGTTAATCTTATGCACTTGCATCTCAAAATAGAATATGTATTATATTTTAATTATTTTATATTATTATTTATTTAAAAATTAAGATGTATTCAATGATTTTTTAATATGAGACAAAACATCAATTTGAAATAAAATTCTTGCACTTCAAGGCATGTAATTAGTTCCTTTCTAATACTCGAGACTCTTTTTAGTGTAGAAAATCTTGTATTTGTACTTGCCTAAGAATTGTAGCATTCAAAAATGACCTTCATCTTTCAATTTAATTCAATAATGTTACAAACTTTAATAAAGCCCTAGTAGAATTTAACCAAACAACAAAAATGTGGTTATATATTAATGTGTATTCATGTTAATTCATGTTGAGGGACATGATTTATCTTAATCATCCCAACCAGTTCTAACATGTATTAATTCTTCCTTTAAAAGAACACCACAATTGCATTGAAGAACTATATGTATAAAGAAGGAAGTAGAGATGCTTTTAAGCCCTCCATTTTTATATGCTTAAATGTAGTCTTCAGTTGATGGACAATCTTGTGAGAGAGAATATTAAACCATGGTTTCTTTGATGGATTGCAATATTTGGAAATAATATTAATTCATTTTGTGATGATATTCACTTTACTATGCATCATGGAAATTTTCCATACCTTCATGCTATTCTTGA
The DNA here is from genome assembly GCA_950106755.1 of Climacium dendroides. Classification (NCBI taxonomy): domain Eukaryota; kingdom Viridiplantae; phylum Streptophyta; class Bryopsida; order Hypnales; family Climaciaceae; genus Climacium; species Climacium dendroides. Next base: position 41,413,367 of record OX467082.1, on the reverse strand, counting down.
GTATTGCATTGAATGTAGTTTAAAGTGCATTCATAAATTTTTGTGTGTAACTTGGCACTTTTTAAATAAATAAAAAATTATAGGTATCTAATATTTACAATACTAACCTTGAAATCCTCATAACTAAATCGTGGTTTCACTTTTCACTTTTTTCCCTCACACAAATTTAGCTATTCGACAAAAAAATTCAATACAAATCCAAAAGTCTAATTTGGACGTCCATATAAACCAACATATTTTCTATTGGTTGTTGAGTGTTTTAGCTTCAAAAATTCAATTTTTGAAATATTGAAATATTCAATATTTTGTCACTTTAGACCATAACACTCCAATTGCTACATTGCTTGCATGTTCCAACTTGTCTTTTGAACTCATAGTGAGGCAAAGGTTGCAAGTGACAATTAAACCCAATTTCAATATATTTTTTAACTCCCAAACCCAAACCAAACCCTAACCCCTAATCCTAACCCTAACCACCACCCCTATTTGTAATTTCAAATTAATATGGGATATTGTTGTATGCTATATAGCTATATTCATATCTATATTATGTATCTATATACACCTTCCATATCTACATCCATATGCACCCCAAATAGATAGCTTAGAGATTGGTTTCAATTTTTTTCTGTGAGTAGATCAATGGTCTATAATTTTCAAAAATCAAAAGTAGGGGATTAATCAAGGACATATTGTTCACATCTTTTCACCAAATAGTGGTACAAAAATTCATCCTTTAGGGCTTTCAAAATTGATTGTTAAGATTTTTAAAAATATCTTTTATTATATATAATTTTCTTCTATTTTTTTTGAAAATATATATATATGAAATTATGGTGATTATATTGATGTTTTGTGATATTTAATCTTCATGATGGAACCATTGTAATATAAGGTGTATATTACAAAGTAGATTCAAATTTCCATTTTTTGTGTGCTAGTTTTCAACGTAGGTTTAAAAATCGTATTGAAATATGGAAGTTGAACTTCTTGTCTTCTAATTTTCATAAAATTTTGAAGTTCAAAAAATTATAACAAGTAGAGTCTGGACATAAACAATACTTTGATTATATAGATTCAAAAATGGTAAAAAATTTGAGTTTGAATTTTTGGTGTGCTCTACATGAAGGTGAGATTAAGATATCACATATATAATTTTTATTTATTTTTAATTTTTTGCCATCCAAAATTCTTGAGCTAAATATAATTATTTAATATGTTTTGGCTCACATAATAACATTCATCAAGTAGGTATAAGATAGAAGGAAAAACTAAATTGTTGATAGTTTTAAGATGGAATTGAAACACACTAATATCAACAATGTGATTGTTCCCAAAATCTTGATATCACTTTGTTGTTGTCATATCATATTGAATGACCTACAATTCAAACACATGTACTATATACAACCCTTATGGGGAATTTCATGAAAATGAAAATGGCACAAAGGAAGACTGCAAAATGGAAGAAATTCATAGTAAGATGGCACAGGGGTGAAGAAACATGGGAATTGTGTGTTGCAATATGGACTTGTTGGGGATAGAATTGGCACATCTATGAGGTTGACATGCTGAGAAGCGCTCAGCAATGTGCTCTTGATTTGCGTAAATGGCATGCGGAATATCACCATTTTAATAAAATTTCCCATCCTTACAAACTAATATCTCACATTCAAAAAGATTGTGGTGGAAATAATTGTTTTTGATTGCTAAATACAAATTAAAATAATTAAAATAATTAGTGTATTGGAACAAATATCTTCAAATCTTTTCAAAGTAAACATATCAATGATTCAAATTGCAACCAATAGATCATCTATGATTGTAAATGAACTCTCAAGTGTTTGATTCATCAAGAATCTTCAAATTCCATTCAAATTAATATTATCTATATTTTTCTCTAGATGTAATTTTTTTGAAGCACACGTATGTCAATCTTTTATAATTCTCATGGGGGTAGGTTTTAAATAGTGTACAATAATATGTAGAAAAATATTCAAGTCATCCAAGGTCAAAAGATAAGCATAAGTGATTTTGGAAAGGATTATGAAATCCACCTCAATAACTAAGTCTATGGGGTGGTTAGCTTTAGAATTCATTTACTTCCAAACCATAAATGCTTTTTGCTTCAAGTTTTTTTAGGATTGTAGTATACAAAGGATACAACTTTCATGTTTGTGCGTTTGAATTTTGTCCACTAATTTTCAACATATGGTGCATGGAGTGAAACTGAACACAACATAGATTTAGTTTTTGGAGTCATGTTTATTTTTCGATGAATGACAAAGGATTAGATGGAAGTGTAGATGTTCATCCTTAGAATTTTATGTGAAAAGGGAAAGGTTTGGCATAATAATTTGACCTCAAATGAGTGCTTTGGATTTTTTTAAACAAATGACTCACATAGTACCCTGTAGATGTCCAAGTTGGATTATAAAGTGAGGAATTTTTGTGCATCTATTGGTGTATTTGGGGCTTTTTTGTATAATTTCAAGTCGGTTTTTAGTCCTATTTGGGTCATTTTGTCCAATTGGTTATGTTAATTTGAGCTTGTTTTGTGCTTACCGAGTTGATTTGTTTTGAGTTTAAGCCAAATTGAGTTCCTTGTGTCAATCTGAGTTGACTTTCCTTGTGAGGTAAATTTTTCCTTTGGAATATTAAGTTGTATTTGTGGTGCTGATTGAATTTGTTTTGGGTTATGGATTCCAAATTGGATGGTTTTGGTGCAGTCCAGTTGAGTTAGTTAGAAGGTTATTCCAAGTTGGATCAGTCTGTTGTCTATTGCAGTTTCCAATTTGGATGTCTAATCAAGGGTCCAAGTAAGCAATGTGGCACTTAATTCGTCCAAGTTGGAATTTCAGTTGATTTGGGAAGTTCAGCCGAGTTGGTTGAGGCAGTTGATCTTCATCTCCCTGGTTCCTATTTGGTCTGATTTTGGATTCATTTTCTTTTACCAACTATTGAGTGAAAGTCCAGTGCGTGTCCCAGTTGGTCAGGCTGTGTATTTTGTTTTCTTGTGTGTTCTTGTGTTCGTGTGTGATTCCCAATTGGGAATGTTGTCCGTGTCAGTTCAAGTTGGTCGGAGTGTTTGAATGTTGTGTTTGTGTCCTAGTTGAATGTGCCAGTGTATGGCAGTGTGGAGTATATGTGCAGAGTTATGTAAGATCAGTGGAGAAAGTATCCTAGTCAGGAGTTGATGTATGTAAAGTGTTGAATTTACACAAGTAGGTGGAAGTTGAATAGTTCGCAATGTGAGCAAAGAAGTGAGAATGAAGCTTAGTGGAAGCGGAGAAGATTTACAATCCTAGTTGGATTTGCTGAGTGATGACGATGAGATGTGTTAGTTGGAGTGGATCAAAGCTTAATAGATAGATCAAAAGTTAGAAATGAACCAAATTGTGGAATCTATAAACGATGATTTAATCACCAATTCGGAATTTTAATGGAAATATATTTCAGGTGAATTGGTGTCAAGTATATGTGAGTTGGATAATGATGAATCCGAGTTGTATGATTGGTTGTTGAGAATTGTCAATGTACCTAGTTGAATATTATTTGTTGTCATGTGAGCTTAGAACAATCAATTTGATGTATGTGAATTTATTTTGTGATGTCGTTGTAGTCTCAATGATTGCTAAATTTCTAAATTGGATCTTGGTTTTCTATTTGAAAATTGAATTTTCTATTTTAGGAATTAGTCCTATTAGCAAATTAATCCTACTTAACCATCTCCCTCGGAATGAACTTATTATACTAAATTGGGTAATCTCCAATAGGGAATTATCCTTCTTCAACATACTCCAAAAGTATAATTTTCACAATGAGCAATTTGTCCTTTAACACCCTAACACCTTAAGAGCCATTTTGTGGCCTTTGGATAACAATGCAATGATTTAAATAAAGATTAGAAGCATTTTTCATCCACACTTTTCTTATTGACCTTTCATAGTGGGTTATGAAGAGTATGCAATTGATTTTTCATCCACACTTTTCTTATTGACCTTTCATAGTGGGTTATGAAGAGTATGCAATTGAGTTTGTCTTCACGTAAATGAAAAGTTAGTAAGAAAAACAAATTACAAAAACATGCTATTTTAATGTAATTTGGGAAGTTGTTGCTATTTGCTTTAAATTTGAGACTTCTCCAAAAAATGATATTTGTGAGTTTGAGCCCCACTAATGAAATGAAGGTCATCTACTCTAAATTCTACTCCAATTTCAATTCTTTTTGAAATTCCTAAAAATTGAATATTTTATTCGAATTTGAACTTTGGGTGCATTTTCAATGTCTATTGAATCCTAATTACATAATGAATTCTAATTGAGTTTACACTACAATGTTCTTCACTATAATACACTCACATGGTGAAATTTTCAGATTTTTTCAGATAATTTTCTATTTGATATGACTTTTCTTCACTTTTTCTTCGAAAATTATGAAAAAATCAATTTCCCACAAACAAAAAATCTAAAATGTTTGTGAAGTAAATGAGACATGTAATTTCATCTCTGAAAAGTATAAGTAAAGCTTTTGTCTATTAAATGGGAGCATTCAAAGTGATGGAATTTCACCTTCAACTTTGTAGTCATAAGCGGCGTTTCATTGTTTCAGGGTTAGCCCATAAACGACATTGAGGACATTTTTAGGTCATTGAATGACAAAGAATCTTTCAAAGTGATGGAATTTCACCTTCAACTTTGTAGTCATAAGCGGCGTTTCATTGTTTCAGGGTTAGCCCATAAACGACATTGAGGACATTTTTAGGTCATTGAATGACAAAGAATCTCTCCATGCAGGATAGAAGTGCAACTATTCATCCTCCAAATTTTGTGAAAAAGGAAGACCTTCTACAGTAACTTGACTTCCAATGAGTGCTTTGCATTTTTTTTAAGCCAGCAATTCACACAGTCATAAAAACAGATGATTTCCACGGTCACCAGTCCGTCCTTTCAGGTTTCAGAAACCTGAAAGTGGAAGTGGTGTGCGTCCCTTCCCCCGTGCAGCGTGCACTTCTCAAGTCTCAACTCACACGAACACCCTTGTTCTGCCGAGCCCTGTAATCCCACCGGCAAGTGATCAGTCCTCCTCCGGTGATGAAGCTTCCTTCGTGAAGGTCACGATTTGGGAGGCCCTGAGCGTCCATCCGTCCGTGCAGTGCCGGCAGTGCAAATCCTAGGTGTGGAATCGAAAGCAGGCATACTGCCGTTACATTCGTCACGATGTCGACAGGCCGCCTCGGGTGCTGAGCCCGTGTCGCACGGAAGAAAAAAAGAAAGGAAGCAAGGAAGGAAACCCAAACCCATTCTTACTACTTATTAATACCTTATCAATTGGGATCATGTGCAGGATTGGTCTGCACTCTGCAGGCAACAGAACAGAAAGCGAGCTGGGCCGGCAGAACTGCAGAAGCCAGCGCGGGCAGACGGAGCGCGGGAGGGATCGATTAATAATTAGAAAAGAGGGAGCGGAAGAAGGGCGATGGTCGGTCGCGTAATCCGGTCGGGCGCTGCAACTGGAGCCAGTAGCTTATTATTATTGATTTGGGCTCTGCCTGCCCGCCCTGCGCCAGCCTTTCCCCAATTCGGGCTCCTCGCTCCAAGAAAGTGGACCTTCTGCGTCACTTTGGGAGCTCGACCGTGCTGTGCAGCCGGCACTCAATCGACAAACGCAGGGATTTCATGGCATTTATTAGTACGAAATTGGGGGGGAAGGGGAAGGGGAAGGGGAAGGGGAAGGGGAAGGGGAAGGGGAAGGGGGGAAGAAAATCCAATGCAAAAGAGAGAGAAAAAAGAGAAAGAGAGAAATAGAGGGACAGAAAAAGAGAGAGAAGACAGAGAGAGAAAACAGAGAAAAGAGAGAAAAAAAAAGAGGAAACGAGAGAGAAGAAAGAGAGACAAACAAGAGGGAAATGTGAAAGAACTTGAGATAGAAAGAGATGAAGCTTGCTCCTACACTTATTATCAATAGCAGATTTGCACCTTCTTCTCCTCATTCTCAGTTTTCAAGGAATGGAGACATAGCACTCTTTCCTTGAGATTGAGATATTTTTTCCTTCTCTTTTGAAGGTGAAGAATGGTTGTGAAGAAGTTTTGCATGTGAAGTTTTTATCTCGCTTTCACTTTGCATGCCATTAAAGTTTCCATCCAAACTAACCATTTGGTTAGCTTGTACTTTTTTCTTTTGCTTCTTTGCATGAGATGCATGGCTTCCTTCAAAGGAAAAAAAATGGAAAAGTGAGTAAAAAATTGATTCCAAGTTTTTGTGAATATAGGCTGTGTACATTTTAGAAAATAATTTTTGTAGAAGTTGAGTTCAGAAACATGTCATAATGAAGTGCAATTACTATAAGATAAATCACCTTATTTGTGCACAATTCAATTATGGCATATTTGTGTTAGTGTCATAGAAGCTCCCAAATGCATATTTTTCTCCATCTACATTTGGGCAATTAAATTAGCATCTATTTTGATACTTTCATTCACTCAAAATTGAAAAATCACTAATATATAGTAGTGTTTTTTAATGCTACACTCCCTCCAATATGATGGTTGTATAGAATTTAAAAATCACCCTATTATCGTAGTGTTTACAACAATTTTGATACTTGAATGAATTAGATTCTAAAGAAGATAATTTCACTTCATTCAAAGTTTCATTTTACTTCAAGAAATTTTTATAAAGCCGACTAATTATGACACACAATGTCAACATACAACAACAATGCTAGTGCATTGGCACATAGACATGAATCCACAAGTCTCAAACCTAGTTGTAAATATCTACCTACAACCATTTGACAGTGTTTATAACACATGTAACTATAACATATATACACTATAACAAAGAAAGAGTCTATAACATAGATATATATAACATGGACAACTATAACCTTAAAATGTGTTTATTATAGACTCTTAGACTCATAGGCTCATAAATTCTATACTCACACACTAGACTCCTCCCTTTGTAGGAATTTTTTGAAAATTTGCAAATGAGGAGTTTGAATGAAAAATTATGTTGCATGTTGTTTCTAAGATTTAAACCTTCTTTACTTCTAATTTTTGATAAGCATGTAATAAATATTATACAATATACAATTGTTAAGAGCTATGCAAAATTACACTCCAAGAGCTATCATAATAGTGTACCTTGCAAATTTGTATACTTTTAGCCAATTAAGTGAGTCATTATTATTTGTACAAGTGCATGTACGATGATTCTTTAGTTTTGTAGTAAAATAAAAGTTTGGAATTTTTACAATAAATTGTCTTCTTCAATCTTTAAATGCTCAAATTAAATGAAGCAAGGCCCTCTTTACACTCAAATTGAGGAATCTTGAAGAAAACCTCTTAAAGTCCCTAACTTGTTTTTGTAATGTCAACCTTTACGGGTAGTATAAAGTAAAAGTGGATCACAAAAGCATCAAATCTATAGTTTGGTATATTTTCCAAACTAATGCATTTCATAATTTGACTTCTCTTAAAATAACTAGCTTTGAGCTATTTTGCCCAAGCTCGTGCCCAAGTCTCCATCTCCTTGAGTTGTAATTAAGCCGACTTCTTTAGCTGAACTTGACTACAAAATTAGATGACTCAAAATTAGTACTCTTTTGCCACAAAGAGCAAAAGTATTGTTGATGTCGTCAATTCCCTTGAGCTTGAATTTAAATTTAAAGTATGAGGTTGCATTCTTTGGTCTTATCAAATTCAAAGCTCTCATAGGTTGAAATATGTTCTAAATAGGCCTAAAGATCATCTTTAACCCCTAAAAGTTCTTTCATATTTAGAGGCTTAAGATTGCTGCAAAATACTAATCTCCAAAGCAAAGCTAAATTCTTCATCTATATTTTATTTTTTAACAAATCCAACTATAGGATCCTTTAATAATATTATAAGAGTACACCCTCCTAAAATATCAAAATAAGAAACCTTACCAAAAGTAAGATCATAGTGCTTGGATTTAAAATATATACATTATTTTTCAACTCTTCACAAGTGGTTAGGTTTCATTTATCAAACTTTGGCTAAAAGCTCTCATTGACTAAAAACTTGTTGTAATGACTTTTTATTTCCAATCTAAATAGGCTTGGAGATAAGATTATTATTTAAAAATCAATGAAAATAATACTCCCTCCGTCCCAAAATGATTTTTCTGTTGCACTTTGTCATGTTGTGAATTGGTCAAATTTGTTTTTTGATTTCTATTTGGGACTAACAAAACAACTCCAAGTAGTAGTTCTTCCTCCTTCCATGAAATCATCAATAAAAACAAACAATTGAAATGACTAAAAGGGGATAATCAATATCATTCATTCTTATTTTTCGCAACTTTTTGAATGTTGCCCGATTGAAGGAGATGAAGCTCTAGGAGGTGGAATAAAGGGCCACATGTGATCTTGGGCACATATTAAATGCCTACAAAATGACAACCTCACACTCAACAATTAATTGACCAATGGTGCTCTTTGAAAATGCCCCCTGAAATCTACTTTCCAATTTTACAAAACTACACTTCGAAAAGGGCTTCAAAACTCAAAGTTTTTAGAATGTTAGGAATGCACCAAACTCTACTTATAGCACAAAATTGTTTTTTTTAATATTATTTTTAGCCATAATTTGGAGCATTTTGTGCAATAGGAAGATCATTTTGGTATACATGTAGTAGTAACCTTTTTGCAATATCATTGATTTAAATAGAGCATTCCTTACCCTTTCCCAAAAGCAAATCCCTTAAGTTATGAAATTTTTTCAATGACTCTTGATTGAATGAAGTTCACTTTTTCAAAACATTCATCAAGCCACCCAATGGCAAGGGTGGATGGTTGCACTTATAGTTGTATGACAAGCCTTTTGCGGAGGCAATTTTGTCCCCTTTGTTTTACCCTTGGGAAAAACACATGAACCTCTTATTTTCTACGCAAATTTTTTTTTTCAAATTTTGACTTCATGTTTGCAATCATAGACCCCCAAATTAGCTAGAAGAGGTGTAGAGAAATAGAATTAACACAGCACAAAATAGGGGACTTTTTTTTAACTCCACCCTTGGCTGGACTCTGCAGCAAGAGGCTCGCCATAGCGTGACCGGGTGGCTGATTTGAGCATTTTAGAGGTCACAGTACTGTACCCAATGTAGGGTACTATTCCCCATTTGCAATCCAAATATTTTATTTACTGAAAAAAACACCAAGAATTTCCTGGCAAGGTCGGTCGGTCGGTCGGTCGGTCCCAGAAGTTCGACCTGCTGCTGATGTAAAATTATTTTTATTACTACGAGCTTGGTTATTCTTCTCCTTCGAGTGAGCCAGCCTGCCTGTCTGCCTTTTTTTTTTATCTTCTTCTTCTTTTTTTTCCTTTCCCGAGTGAGTGTTTTCTGGGAATCAGTTGCTTGCTTTTCAAAATCAGTCAATTGGGAATGGAAATCAATAACGTCATCAGGAATCGCGGCACCGCCCCTGCCCCTTTCCAACTGAAATCCCGAAATGACAAATGGGGAAAGAAAGTCCCCAAGGGATCCTAGGCTGCCTCACACTGAGGCACTCATCATCAAGGAAAAAAAAAAGAAAAAAGAAAAAAGAAAAAGAAAAAGGAAGGAAGGGTCCAGCCAGTTGGAAGAAAATTCGATTAGTGTAAGTTTTTAAAAATTTTAAAAATTTACTAAAAAATTAGGACCCTACATGCAGATCACTTTCGTACCAATCATACCATTGTTTGCCAATGAGGCAGGGGCCCTTTTGCATCCCTACCTAATCATAACACTAAAGTAGGAGGTCTGTAAATTCTCCGCATGTTCTAAATACTTCAACTATCTAGGAAGGAGTGATGTGTTCCTTGCAATGTCTATCATTGTCATGGAGGTGTTAGGTAGGCTTAACCCCTAAAGGAATTTGACTATGTTTTCACCAAAAATGCTCCAAAATTGCCATTTATAGTACAAGTACCAATTTGTGAAAAAAAAACACATATATGACACATCTAACCATAGGATCCTATATTAATTTGGTTTTAGAAGATGTGGAAAATATTTCAGAATTTTTCACCATGTAGATTGCAAGATATTAGCATTTGAAGTAACAAAAATCCTTTTTTTGTCCCTGCAAAAACCTGAGCAGCTACACTTCACAAGGTCAGATCATTATGAAAAAATGTCCAAAATGGTGGTTACTCTTTGGATTCATTCTTTAAGGCAAGTTGGCTACATGCTGGAAAAATTTCAAATCATTTGGAATTGTACAACATATAGGAAAAAAAATACAAAGTAAAAAGAAGTAGAAAATGATTCAAAATACTAAATTGTTAGCAATTTATTTATGGAATTGAAAAATGCCAATTCAAATGGTTGTAAGGTTGTAATAAACCATCTATGCCTAATGTTTTTATTTTTTCCAAAAATACTGAAATTGAGTTAAATAAAGGATTTCAAAGTTTATTTTAGAGCATGGTTGTCATACTAGACAAGTTACTATTCATTTCTTGTCCTGTAGGACGAGTTACTATTCATCAAAAGTATACATTCTATAACTACCTGCAAACTACCCACAACTAAAACTCCTCATAACTTTCATCTCACTAATCAAAATGGAATGATTCAAAACTTTTAATGTATAAATAAATCTAGAGAATCAATTTCAAATTTTTATTTTTTTCAAAAATAATTTTTAAAGAAGATTTTTTGCTGTCCAAACTGCCCGTTGAATGTTGAAATTATATATCATACAATAACTTTTTAACCATGTACTCAAAAGTTGTGAAAGTTGTACAATTTTGGAGATTTCATTGTAACAAACAAAATAAACAACCTCATTTTAAGGAAAAAATTTTAATCCAATATCTTTTCTTGTTGTGAGTTGGGCCTCCACAAAACAAAATTTGTACACCTCTTCTTATAGATGGCTTTCCAATGGTATCAAAAACATGATTGGGGGATGTATGGTTCTAAAGTTCTCATCAAAACAAACAAAACAAACAAACACTCTCATTTATGGCACAAGTTGTTTGCCAATTGTTAGGTAGAGGTCCCTTTTGCATCCTTGAAAAAAGGTCCCCTACAATGAGCAAAAATATCTTAAATGAATCCTTAGCCAACTCTAATCCTTGAATTAAATGCTTTGTCCTTCCCATGTATGTAGCAAAAGCATAATACCTTAGCAATATGGGGAGGGCCATGGCCTAAGTATACAATGTTATGTTCAAATGGAGAATGCACAAAATTTATAAAAAAATCCAAGAGCTTTATAATATTGTGAAGCAACATACAACATATAAATTTGTGAAAATTACATAAGTGAGTAACTGAGATACGACAAATGAACTCACTCACTATAAGAAAAAGTGATGTTTTCAGTGAATTTTTAAATATAGTCCTAAATATAAGATCATAAGCAATGACCTTTAAAGAGATTTTTAGTAATATATTATTAAAATCTCATATATTTTTAATATATTTTTATAGAAAAATCTCTTTAAAGGTCATTGCTTATAATCTTATGTCTATGACTATACTTAAAAACTCACTTGAAATATGCCTTTCTTTTGTAGTGACTCTTGGCACAAAAAAGGTATGGAATTGTAAAAGGGCACAAAGAGTACAATAATAGTTCCACAAAAATAAAAGAGGTTGTAGTCTCTATTAAGAAGAAGAATGTTAAACACGGTGATAAGTTGTAGAGACGATAAAGAAGAGTGACATAAAATTTGTGTTATTCAATTTCAATTGTTGAATGAGATATGGCATAAAATTTGTCTTTCAATATTCAATTTCAATTGTTGAATGCATGATTTTACTAAAAAATTAATTTGTTTGTAGCTAGTCGAGGGGGTGAACAATATTTTTTAAATGAGTGATTCAATTTTAGATTGATTGATTAATAAATAAAAATATAAAATTATTTGTTTCCTTGAAATGATGCAAAGAATTTATAAGCCAACAAGTGGTGTCTTTCTAATCCTTCTAACACATGCCAAACTTCAAAGAAGTCACATGATTAGCACATTTTGACATATGCACTTTATGGATACCCACCAATTCTAAGATCCTCTAATTGATATGTGAAGTTCTATATGGAGTATATTTCTTCCTTCTTATGGGATTCTTACACCTTTGTATCATTTTGTGCTTTAAATTTGGTAGTGCATTTACAATTGCTTGTTTGTAACTTACATTTTTAAATTAAAATGTACAATTTTTGATGAAATTTACATCAATTATATTCCAAAACCACTTGCATTGATTTCTCCTATTTTTTTTCCACTATAAGAAATTTGCGTTCTAATGTTGTTTAAATTGTGTTGGGAACAACCAAACCATGTCATATGGATTTTGTTGGGTTCATAGTTTCCAACGCTGAAATTTTGTGTTGGAATGTAGTTTTCAACATAACATTCTGCGTTGGAGTGCATTTCAATACAAAATTTTGTGTTGGAAACTAGGAACTCAACAAAATCCATATGACATGGTTTGGTCGTTTTCAACGTAGTTTAAACTTGTGGACAACGTAGTTGTCTTTTAGTGTTTCTATAGAAGGAGGTTTGCATCAATAAAAAATATTGAAAACTATCAACTAGGGTAATGGGATACTAATCATTCAAAAGTGTAGGAATTACCTAGCCTTTAATGTGGAGAAAGGAAATCACTATAATAAATCAATTGGTGTTTGCACTAGGTAAGATAAATGAATCCATCACATACATCAAGGGAATGACTCATTAAAGTCTTGCATCAACCCACGATAGAATTTTTTCAATAAATGAGATTTGGCCTACATTAGGTTGTGTTAGTGACCACAATCAATGGTTTGGATGATGATAAGGTAAATTCATCACATAAAGTGACTTTTTTAGCCCTCTTCATGTTGTGGCCACGTTAGGAAATATTGTGACTACTTTAGGTGAGGAAGATGGTTATTATAAATACATTTTTTTTTGTTGGTTTTGGGATAGTCTAGAGACTCTTTTAGGCCAATTGGGTAGCACACTTCGAAAATTAAAAGTTCAATCATCCTCCCCATTTGTCTTTATGTGAAAAAAAATAAAATTGTTTTCAACAATGCCAAATAGGACAAACTAGTCATTCTCCCTGTCACATGTTGGTTTACTTTATCATTGATTTCTCTTAATCGTGCATGCAAAACAATTATAATAGTCTACAACAACATTATTTGCAATGTCTTTAAATTATTGAAAAATAAAATATGACTGTATTCCAATAATTAGCACATTGTTTTAGCTTTATTTTGTTGAAACTCAACTTGTGCACCCACTATGATAATCTTATACCTTTAATGAGTTATTTAATTTATTTATTTATTTTAACTAATTAATTTTACAATGAGATCTCTTGGACCATGGATCCTTTGGTCGAGTTCTTGGTACTATTGAAAAGCTGTCTATGAGGAGGGGTCCATGGGCTTTGATTTGTGGCATTTGGACACATAGTGTGAAACTTGTTGCGTTTACAAATTAAAGAAATTACTTTTGTTTTTATTTAAGGAGATTAAGGAGGGCTTTTGGCATCCCAATGGTTGTGGCAACGGCACAGGGCACATTAGTAGGATTGAAAATCAGTGCACTAGGTGCTCGTCTCCTGCTGCTGCTGTAACAAGTAGCTGGGCCTGCTTCTCCTAAGTTACCCCAAACCCGAGCCCAAGGCTCCTAATCCTGATATTTTTAGCGCAATCTCCGTCCAAGTCAACATCCAATGCCCATACTTACAGACACCCTACTGTACTGTATTGCAGCACATGTAAGTTATAGTCTCTGCTATCTTCTAGAGTCCCTCCCTCCCTCCCTCCCTCCGAGGCAGGCAGCTGAGATGCCGGATTCCACTCTCTTCCAACTGTGTCTAGCTACCACACCCCTCGGCTCCTCGAATGTGACAAAATCATTAAGGTCCCGTAGGGCTGGTGGCCTTTCAATCCGATTGTGGCCGGCTCCCAATGCGATGCCTCGGTAATACAGTCGATCTCCAATGGGGTCCGTCTCTCATTCCACTGAGATGCCAGGGATGAGTGTGCTTCCCCGAAAAGGAGGGACGCAATTGGTGATCGAAGATTCATCAGATGTCCTCAAGAAAAACTAGGCTGGTTCACTTCTCACCGGACTGGACTACCGGAGTGAGTGGGTTCCTGCCTTCCTGGTCTCAGATCTAGCCATCAGCTAGTCCTGGAATGAAGGAGTACCCTTGGCGCCCTCGTGGCCTCGTGGCCTCGTGCCTCCGACGATGGACTTGTTGGATCACAATACCAATCTAGTACTCCGCGAATAACAGGCGATCGTCAAGAAATGGGAAACAGTTGATGAATGACGTGACAGTAATACAATTGAAAAATAAGAGTCAATGGTGTGCATGACAGCACGAGGGAGCAAAGAGGAGGTGTGGGGAATTCGAATATTAAGCTTATTGCATGTTTGGGAGGCCGTGCTTGAAACGGCAAGCAACTGCCTTGGGTTTCCGGAAGGAGGAAGAAGACGGGCTTCGGTCCCGTTTGGGATTGGTGTAAATGAAGAGTCTGTTTGTTCAAGTCTGTATACTTACTGTACACCAAAGTTCATAGGAGAGTGGGAGAGACAAAAGAAGGGTAACTCTAGTCTGCACAATCTACGTGAATGAAGCGTAGGTTGGAAATGGCTCAACTATCTAATTAGTTCTCATGGACTTATATGGCTAATTCCATCCTTGATGCCTCCATTAGGAGGTAGGTACTATAATGAATGGACATGTTCTTCCCTCAAAAAAAATGTAGGTCCCCATGTGACAACAAGTTAATTATTGCAACCCCCACCCATGGTAAGCACCCTGTCAATGCTTGGGTTTGAACTTAAGATCACCTCACTGATGTGCCCAGGTCAAAAATAAATTCCAAGTTACTACCAACCATAGGATCTTAAAAAAATATATTGTGTACTTTGTCCTACTTTCAAGTTTTTAATTGTCGTAAAATATCATAATAGTTGAAGTTTTAGACTTCAAAACTTAGCACTTCACTTATTCATGATAATAAGTTTAATATGCATTTGAATCTAATTGGTTGCACATCTTCTAAATTAGATTCTTTAATGGTTGTAAATGCAATTAAGAAGGATTATCAATATGGGGTTCAAAACTTGAAATCCCCCTTTTCTAAATCATTGAGTTTTTGAAACAAGTAAACTCCAAAATCATGCTTTGAAAATCATGCAATCCAATCCAAACTCTAATACCATTTTTGGAATATTTTCAAACTTTATGTGATTATCAAGGCCAAAAGTAGTTTGAAAATTTATCTCTTGTAAAATTTGTTTAAACCTCGTTAAACCATTAATGTGCATATCCATTAGAACTCAAAGACTTTTCAATGGTACAAAGAACACCATTCTGGCTCTATATTTGTAAAAAATTGTATTCTATATTTTGAACCTCCCTCTCTTTTCCTATGATACCTTCTAAAGACTTTACCCTCTTTGATTAAATTCTAATCTTGTGAAATTACCAAATTAATGCAAAACTTCTTTTATAATAAAATAAAACACTAAATGATATCAAAAATATTTTCATTCACTCTTTAATGGTGTTTTGTAGAAATTTGTAGCATGGTGACAAATAAGCTTATGCTAAAATAATGTATGTGATATAGATAAGACAAGCTAGTGTATTATTTCATGTGGAGTGAAGGATATTTTTCTTAGCATTTGAAGTAAGAAATATTTCTTTGCACCTTCATAAATTATGTCAACAAGTTATGAATCCTTTGGCTGAGTGTTTTGTACTCTTGGGAAAAATGAATTCCCAATTTTCCATAATAATTTGACATTTATTTTTAGAATTCATTTTTGGTTAATGTTCCATAATAATCTAGCATTTTAAATTTTAAATTCCAATACCATAAGTATATGGTAGGTAGGATTGGCAACCTTTAGCTAATTTTTTTCCTTTTGAGAAACAAAATTTGATATATGCTAAAAATAGACTTTTGCCAATATTTTTTTCATCTTAGGATTTTTAGTTTTTTGAAAAATAAATTTCCTACAATTTTGGCATCTATTTGTAGAATCATCTTTTGTCAAACCTACCCTATAACGATGGTAATGTAAATGTTTTAGGAAGGAAATTGAACTCATACTTTTGTCTTTACCTCCCAAAGGACAAAATGATTGTTTAATGTATGCATGTGATCTCAAGACTTAGGTAGGTGTGTATGAAGTCATTTCTTAATGGATGTTATTCAAATTTTGATACAAGGTATGGACATGTACCCCCGTAGTGGGAATATATATTTTTTCCAATTGGGTGATTGAATTAAAAGTTATGTTGTTCTAAACTTTTGGATAGCCTATAGAGCGTTGAGCAACATTTACAAAACCCCTCCTATAATTTTGAAATTTGGTAGGTATGTAAATTACATGATACAAGATGCAAATGTTAAAAAAATTAACCATGTATAGTATAAAAATCTCACTTTAGGAGGAGTTAAAGTCAATTTATTGTATTAAAATCAGATAAAAAATTTCTTTTAGCTTCAAATGTTAGAATCTTTTAATTTGTACAATGAAAGTTTTTGAAATTTATTCAACACATTCCTTCAATAGTTAAGCATGAATTTGTAAGTTTGAATATTGAAAAAATTAATTAGTTTTTTTCCTCTTTGCCTTTAAAAGTGTCAATTTTGGGGGGCACCAATTGTGAAACTGACCATAACTACCCACAAACTAAAACTCTTCTTAACTTTCATCTCGTTAATCAAAATGGAATGTTTCAAAACTTTCCACTTATATAAATCTAAAGAACAAATTTTAAATTTTAAAAAAAATGATTTTTTGAAGAAGTTTTTTGAGCTACTCGAGTTGCTTGCTAAGCAATGAAAATCTCATATTGTGCAATAACTTTTTAACAATGTAGTCAAAAGTCATGAAAATTGTCAGGTCTTGAAGCTACACCTCGAAAAAATGTTGTTTGAAAATTTTAGCCAAAAAAAATAAAAATTCCATTTGTAGTGAGTTATCCAAAATTGTTATGTTGCCAAAAATGCAATTTAGTGCTTTAGGGGTTAATAATCTAGAGAGAGTGACAATGAAAGTTTTATTTACATATTCTAACAATTAAATGAATTAATGACAATAAAATCATTCAGATTTAGAATGCTACATTTAACTACGTTTAGACTTTTGGTTTTTGAAAGTCCAAAATTAATAGTCATTAGGAGAGAAAAAAATAGTCATTAGGAGATAATGCAAAACATTAGAAAATCTATGTAAAACATTGTGAGATCAATACAAAATTTTTGGAGATCTATAGAAACATTTGGAAATCTTCCAATGTTATTATTTGAAGATCTTTGGATGTTTTATCTAGTGTTTAATGAATAGTTCAGAAGTAATTAGCCCATCAAGGACCATGGTCAATTTGGGAGGTAGGTAAGACATTTTCTAATCTTAGATTGAACATGAAAAATAATACCAAGCCATGATGCATTCTAGAAATCTGACCATACTGATGGAATTGGCATGAATGCTTGGGACTCTATAGTAAATGCATGACAAGTTCTAAATTGATTTTTATATTAATTTTTGTATTTTTAGCCAATATTTTGTTTATTTTTTCAACCCCAAAACCGCATGCTAGCACATAATCTACATATTGTCCTGATTCTTATTCCTATGCATTTGGTTCCCAATTCTCCACACTCGTCCCCTTTCATCTCGGGTTTCATTTGTACCCAAATTCATTCTAAAACTTTGTCTATCAATGAAAAAGTATCAATTTCGTTTAGAAAATGGTTGACTAGTCTTTAATGGATTTAGTGTGGCATTAGACATTTACTATTTTAAAATTACAATATTGGCCTCTCTTACTATTTTATATTGGCTACAATCAATTATACCCAACTTCATGGTTTAGGATTAAGACAAATTACAAACTCAAAGCTACAATGGTGAGTTTACAAAAATCAACGTTGTCTACCCTGAGTTGGCTTGGAGGTTTTACATTATGATGTTATGTCATGATGCGTCAAAATCTTAACAACCGTAACTTTGAACCTTAAATTTTTAAAGAATTGACTTTTTTTCACTATTTTTTGACAATTATGAATGAAAAATCAAATGTATCATTACTATTCAATATATTAGTCTAATGTATGTCATTTTTTCTAAATTTTTTATGATATTGTTAAAATATCATAAATTGCTAAAATATTAAAATATTCCATTCAAATTGATAGAATATTCCATCATGACAAACATCAGGGTTGAGTCTCAATGTTGATAACCTTGACAAAATTGTTCTCAAAAAAATATTCTATTGTATAAAATATACCATGCTACACACAATGGAATTTAAAGGTACAATTATAGAGTAGCTTGACTCATGAGGATGTGGAAATGAATAGTAAGCGACAAGGAATGGTAGCCAATTCACTTGAGTACTTAGTTTGAAAGTGAGTATATGTAGAAATGAGGCTTGTGTACAATACTTCGCTCTAAAAGTGTTCTATCTTCATGGCAATATCTAATCATACATTCACACCGAAAAGAGCCTTGAAAATCACGATAATGTATTTTCCATTCAACTTACCAAGCAAAATATCTCGCAGTGAAGTTTCACACACATGGAACACATCACATCACATGCAACAAGGAAAACTGTACAGTACTGTAACTTCAAGAGGGCGTAACTAATGACGGATGTAACATCTTTGCTTCTTCACTCAGGAACTGAGAAGCAGTCGTTTTTCCTTGACCCCACCGGGCCACTGTAAAGCCAAATCACATCAAATTCCCACCCCAGATTCATGTTCAAGTTACTGTAACTTATCCTTGAATGCCTTTGAAGCTCGAGCTGTGATCCCTTTCCAGGACGGACTGCCTGAATTGCAGTGAATCAAGACCCCACAACAACGAATCTAAAGGCGAGTACAGGCACCACGGTGAACGCAATCACTCTTACTAACTTACCCCATGACATAAAAAGGACTCTTGTTCTCGCACTGCAACTGACGACTGTCGGTCCCTTCAACTAAAAATTACGGAGTAAAAATTTACACATCATTCAGTTCACGTACCAGGAAATTACAGTTGCAGTCACTGGTCCCCGCGGGCAAAGCGACAGCATGTCCAAATGGACCCCCACTCCACCCACACCGAGCTCCTAAGATTCCCCGCAAAAGATGCAATTGTTGCCCCGGCATCTTGTCAAGAGGTTCCATTAACTTAAACCCCTCCAGGCTCATCCTCATTAAGCACGGCCCTTACCTGGTTTCCTCATCTTTCCCCCGGCCTCCCTGTTGTCGTCTCGAGTGTCCACCGTGCAATTGTCTTTGTTGCTTGGCCGCAGTCACCGAGGGATAATGGTGATGAACCCGTGTTTGCAATAGGAGGTGTGTTGCTACGGTGACTGGAGGCTTAATTCCAAGGCTTGGGATCGCCTGGCATTGAGATCGATCGATATCAGGATGAGTCCCTACACGCCTGTCATCAGTAGTCCAGGGGCGCAGGATTTCAGTGCCATGGACGGGAAGGACCTGATTGCAGGGGGATTTGCCTTCGGGATTCGGAAGCAGGAGAATCGGAACTCTCCGTTGAAAGTGAGTAAAGACTCCCAGCGCATTCGGAAGCCGCCGTTGCCGCTGCCGCAGGTGCAGTACCGGCCGCCGGTCATCATCCACACGTACTCGCCCAAGGTGCTGCTCACGGAGCCGGACGACTTCATGTCGCTGGTGCAGAAGCTCACGGGATCCAGTGACACGAGGTTACGGCTGAAGAAGATGAAACTGGCGCCCAAGAAGAAAGTGGAAAAGGCGGGGGATGCGAGTGGGTCCAGGAAAGCGTCGGCTCTTGAATCTGCTACTACGGAGCCAATTCAGCACTCTGCCGGGGGCGCCTCCATTCAACGACAAGGTAATGAGCGCTAATTCAATTCTTCCCCACCTCTCTTGATGAATTGACTCCCTCGCAACTCATTTCGGGTTCATAGATACGAAAAATCCCAGTTTTGATTCACAAGAGGTCTAGTTTGGAACCGGAAGATCACAGTTTTGATCACCCAGGTCGCAGTTTTGAAGTTTCTGAGGTTCAAGCTTGAACGATTATTGACGACGAGTGGGATTTCCGATGCATTTTTCAGGTTCAGTGTCCTCGTCTGCAACGTCAAATTGCGGCTCCCCCACGAGCTCGGAGGATTCAGCCACGTTCGTGGTGACTGATCCCAGTACTCGCAACCTCTGCGGTGAATTAGCGACTGTGGTGAAGCAATCGAACTCCCCTAGGAGCCCCTTCGACTCCGAATTCGAATTCGACAACAACGACAACTTGTCGATGTTTTCCCATTTCGACGGTCCTTCCCCCGCCGTGGGCACCATGTTTTCCTCCCAAGTGAAGACGGAGTCGCCTTTCTCATACACGGAAAATAGTTTTTCTTCCCCTTTCAACCACTCCTTCTCCGATTTCATGCATCCTCCTGCGAATTCGAAGCTCCCTGGTATTACTCCGAAATTGTCTCGCTCGCAGACGCATCCCCAAGACGGAATGAGCTCCTTCAACATTGACTCAATCACGGGGTACCTACCTCCTGTGCATCTCCTAGCCGGGTTGCCCGATCTCTCAACGGGCTGGTCCAGTCAGTCGAATTATCAGTCGAGCTATCTAGACTGCCTCCCTTCGACTTCCTTCATTAACCAGGCGCCGTATCTTCGTCAACGCCAATTTGCTGGAGGCTACGCTCCTATCCCTGAAGGGACTACCCTAGTGGCGCTGGAGAATCTGCACGCGTTCTCGTTGACATAAAGTTCGGAGACTGTAACAGAGGTTTCAAATCCTTTGGAATGGCCTCAACAATTTTGGTGTCCAGTGACGCGACTTGATGTTCGTTGACGAGGGGAATCATCGTGCGGATCAACCAGCAGCTTGCATTCAACTTGGTCTTTACATAGGAGATTGTACCTTAACTTGGAGAGTTTGTAGTTCCGACTGTATCGGCTTCTAGAATTGTACATGGTAGTTGTTGTCCTCCAGATTTAGTTAGACAGAAGACTAACCAGCGCATTGACAAGTGTTCAAAGATAGATTCAACAATGTCCAGTTGTTCTTAGTTTTGATCGAGAGTGTAGAGTTGGATTAACTCGACGCTAGAGAGTGAGTGTAGATTTTGACACCAGCTTAGAGAGAGTGTTGTTCTTTGTAACCGTAGGGAAGTAGTTACCTGTAAAAATACCTCATTTCGACACATGAGGATGACTCACTCTGTAGAAGAGATGGGCCTTTTTGAAATGCCAGGCCGGACTCATCTTTGTTGTATCATTACCATGTTCAATTGGAAGTGTAGCATGCTACTGCCAGGCAGTGCATTCTTTGCACATAACTTTTGCATTTGGTGTTTCTTTCGATTTTCAGTAATTTGCGGAGTGGGTGCATTCACGAGGCTGTCATCTAACTTCAGATAGGTCTGCATTGCTCAGGCCTGTTCACGGCCAGAACGAGGTGATGAGGGATAGAGGAAAAGTTTTTCAAGAAGATCGCAATAATTGTGATCTTTTGAACTTTCCCGGGATCCCTCCTTTCTTAGTAGTGGTTCTTCACTTTTCATTGTTTTGAAGATCTAGATTGCATTTTCAGTGTGTAAATAATAATGCCACCAAGGCATTGCACCTGACTTGTTGAGGCTTCCACATGTGAAGGAGCTGCGCTTTCCATGATTTCATTGCCGAAAGTGCCGGTATGTATGCACACTGACCGTGCGGTCAGAAGTTCAGAGCCTGCTTCTTTGTTCAGTTTGTAGGTATGGTGAGCAGCCCTCAGTGTTTGAAATGCAGGCTCGACTCTCGAGCTGTGAGATTGCAGGTTTTGTTGACTCCGACATGTTCGCATAGTTTTATGTTTTTTTTGGACGCGTTTGGAGTTTGAAATCTGGTTTCCATTGTATATTGTTGAGGTGTCGGCTGATGGAGTTGAGGAGCAGATTATGACTTGTAACGCCAATCATGTAAGACAGTTTACACATCTTCTATGATTTGCATGTAGTACACCAAATTGAGAGGCTTTCAAGAGCCTGCATATAGGAATTGAGGTTGTGATATGGAATTCCTAGCTAGTCACAGTGGATTTGCCAAAACTGCGGCCTAAAAGTTTCTCATAAAGCCCACCGGTTTCTAGCTAGTTGAGCGCACAGCAGTGTTTTTTCAAGGAGAGTTTCCGAAAATCTTCTGCAGCAACCCAGCAGCATCTTTGAGACAGCCTGGTTGCGCAGTTCAAACAATCTAGAGTGTACACATCTTCCAACAATTGATTGTCATCGCTGCCACAGTTTGCACGGTCAAGCATTTTCTGCACCACCACCATCAATTGCCAGAGACAATTTCTGTGACGTCAGATTCTGTCAGGCTCACTTCAGATCACAGACCAGGATCGGGCGGCTCACTCCGTTGTCTATGGAATTTATAAAAAATCTAACGGACTCTTCATGAGTTTTCGATTCGAAATTGCCTGGGGAATTGTCCAGTACACGTCCATTTCGATGCATTGGCGCGATTCAGAGCGCCCAATTGTGACATTCAACTTCACAAAAGCTCAAAAACTAGGACTGATATAGATTTAAGTTTCCGGGTTCCCTCTCGAAATGTGTCCATGTCTTGAATTTCATCCCATATAACGAAATTGACGGCAATAATACGAAGGTGATGCCAATTTTGGCCATTTCTTTAAAGTTTGGGACTCCATATATATTGTAATTGGTGATTCTGGTGATCTAGTCAGTGCAATTGCCTGGGCTTGTCGTTGTGTGGTGCCGTTGTCATTAATAACGACATGTTGGCAATCAACTAGCCCACAAGGCGAGCCGCCCAGCTACTCGAGGCCCAGTTGTGTAGGTTGCATCATTTGATCCTAAACTGGTAGAGTAGGACTCCTACAGGCTGTACAGTCCACCAGGATCAGAACTCAGATCTATACAGGTCCTGTATTGTACAACGTAGTATTCATTGGACATCAAGTGGGAGTTCGAGGCGTTGTAGTCGAGGCGTAGGTAGCGCCGGTAGGTGTCTGCTGTCATCAGTTGTCAGGGTGCTCTACAGTTTCATTCCAAGGGCTGCCATTCACGTCAGCCTTTTTCTTTTGCGTTTGCCATGTTCCCCTCACCTCGGGATTGGCGGTGGTGGCTCCAAAGATTGGGTTCACCACTTCACCGTGGAAATTATCCTTTGAGCACCGTGTGATTCATTTGTTTTAAAAACAACAACTAAAAGCACTCATTGGAGGTCAAACTATTATGCAAGACCTCCCCTTTTCACATGAAATTAGTGTGCCCTGTGTCGTTGCCATAGTCAAAATAAAAGTAAGTAATTTTTTAATTTATTAGAACAAAAATAAAAACTCAAAAATGCATAACTTTCACACCGTACGTCCAAACACCATGAAACCAAGCCAGTGCACCCTTCCTCGCCGAAGGCTTTCCAAAGGTACCAAACACACAACCGGGAGGCGCATGGTCCAATAGATCTCAACGTGACAAACAAACAAAACAAAACAAACAATCTAATTTAAGGTATAGATTCCAAAGATAAACATCTCTAGTTCTGTCTTTTATGCAAGGATTTTTTGTAATGTATCTCATAGTTACTTTCTAAACCCCAAGTATGGAACTTGCTTTCCCAATTGTATCCTACATTGAAATTTGAGAGTTTTTTTCCTTCTTTGTCCATCGTCAATCTAGATGGACCTTCAATTTTGCCCCTCAATGGAAATGGGCTCTCGGTGTTTGCAACTTCCTTATAAGGTTAACCCTTAAATGTCGATGAGGACATTTGGTATTTGATAGATGACAAAGAATCCTTCTAGTAGGATAAAACTGCAACTATTCATCCTCGAAATTTTCTTAATAAAAGGGAAGGTCTTCTATAATAGTTTGACTTTCAATGAATGCTTTTGCAATTTTGTAAGTGAATGATTATGCAACCAAAGGGATGATTTATATAGTCACCAATTTGTCCCTCAAGGGGTAACCTTGAAAGAACAAGATCTATCACCAAGGTACTTTACCAAACTTGATTCAATTTATAAACTCAGAGGTGTGTTATTCATTTCTACAATAATGTAGAAAGTCATTCACCGACCATTTTTTGACCATTGTGGTGTTACATGGATTAGGCCCAAATAGGGTAGACTTGCATATATTTGGAATTGACCAAACCTTGTATAAATTTATTTTATTTTATTTTATCTCTTGTTTTTGTTTTAAATCTTTAAATCTACACAAAAGTGTGCATTAGTTGTAAGATGAAAATTGAAATCATTGGCCAACAAAAATTTCAGGGTAGACTCATGAAAAGTAGGGAGGCAAGTTTTTGACCTCATAAAAAATAATTTTCAACATAAAATTTGAACTTTGGGCTATTAATTTGACATAAATGCAATGCTACTCCTCAGATGTAGCTTTTTTTCTAGTACTCCGTATCACGTAGAACGGTAGAAGTGAAAGCATTGTAAACTCAACGATGGCAATTTCAACTCTGGGAAACTTGCAAATTCATTTCTAAAATCCCGACACACAGCCTGCCGAAGTTCACTCGTAGAATGGATTGATTCAAGTGCCGGATTTTACATGAAGGTAACGAATCTTCACAAGAGGAGTCTGTCCATAAACGAAGTTAACACAAATGTCCTAACAATCTCACTCTCTAATCTCCTTCTATAATCCCCCACTTTGGTATATTTTGGTGCACTGGACACACGTACTGGTGATTCACCAACTGATTCGCATTTCATGTTCTGAACATCTGACAGGAGTTTTTTGGGCCCCCCCCCCAAAAAAAAAAAAAAATGAAAGTCAGGGTTGTAACAATATTGATTGGCTCCAAGTTAAGTTATAACCAATTCTAACTTCCAATATGCATGTGATGAGGTTGGTGTATGATACCGAAGGAAGGGAAAACAAAGAATGAAAGGTTTCCTTGACGAGCGGGAAGGGCGAGGCGGGCAGAATCCGATTTTGCCAGCCGTCAGCCACGCGGCGAACTCGTAGGTGCAGCTTTCCATAATAAGGCCGACAAGGCCGAAGAGCCACACTCTGGCAGCCTGGAATTGAGGGAGAGATTGGCCCTGAGTGACCATTGCTTTACGTTTCCTCGAAAGCTTCAAAAGTCGGAGGGTTTCTTCCGTTTCTTCGGCAATTCATGAGCTTCTTCCCCTCCAGGTTGCACTCTACGAGGCTACCGTCAGCAGCGCTTGCTTGGAGGGAGGGAGGTTTGAAAAGGAGAGTGGATAAAGAGGAAAGGCTGTCGCTTTTAGGATGAAGGCTTTGGTTGATTGGGTTCTGCTTTTCTTTTGTCAACAACAAACAACAAACCAAAATCCACTCGCATATGGGGATCCATCATCACAAGAGCATTGCTACAGAGCATCTCCACTGGGAAGGGTCCCGGCCGCGAGCTCGACCTCTCAGAGTGTCCGCCACCGTAGACACGCCCAAGAAGAAACAAGAGCCCGGCTATGGAAAATGAGACCTCAACCCTATATCCTAACCCAATGGGCCCTCCCATCTCTTCATCAAGCTTAGATTTGGCTTGTCTTCGTAACACTTTTTGAAAAGTTTGACAATTGTAGCAACTCCCACCAATGAGAGTGCAAAGTTGTAGTACACATGTACAAAATATGGAGGGAGGGTGGAGAACTACTTTGTTGGTGGAGCCCAAAACGATAATTAATTGAACCTGCGAAAAGCCCATTTGGCAAGGCAATTTCTCCATGAAAGGATGGAGGTGCTCTTATCCACCCTAAAGCATCCTCCCTTAAAGGTTGGAGTAATCCCTCCCTGAATTCTTAGGAGAATTATTGGTTGGCTAGGAAGTTGTAGTGATGGGGCTTGTGCTTTGGGAAGGGAACAAAAAGACCTTCCAATGTTGGTTAATAATGTTATGCATGTTGATGTACGGGGCGTTTTTTATTTTTTATTTTTTTTCAATGAAACTTGCATTTGTATCCAGTAATAAAAAATTATATAAATTTATGGTTTGGCAATTTGACTTTTAAAAAAAATTGGAATGAAAATTTAAAACCTAAAGGATTGAAGAGACATGGTTTTTTTTGAGAATTAAGCAAGCACTATTGACTTCATAATTTAAAATTTTTGCATGAAATCTTAACCTCTAAAGGTAAAAACTGCATTTTTTTGGCAACATAACCATTTTGGGTAGCTCACTATGAATAGAATTTTTACTATTTTTTGCTAAAATTTTTACACAACATTTTTTCGAGGAGTAGCTTCAAGGCCCAACAATTTTCATAACTTGACTATATGGTTAAAAAGTTATTGCATGATATGTCATTTTCATTACTTAGCATGCACCTTGGGTAGCTCAAAAAACTTCTTTAAAAATCACTTTTAAGAAAAATAAAAATTTGAAATTGGTTCTTTAGATTTATATATAAGTGGGAAGCTTTGAATCATTCAATTTTGATAGATGAGATGAAAGTTATGAGGAGTTTTAGTTTGCAAAGTAGGTATGGAGTTTTTGAAAACCATAACTACCTACAAACTAATCATCATTAATGGATGGAATTTTTCAAAGCTTCCCAATTATATATAAATCTAAAGAATCGATTCCAAATTTTTATTTTTTTAAAAGTGATTTTTAAAGAAGTTTTTTGAGCTACACAGGCTACCCATCAAGCAATGAAAATGGCATATCATGCAATAACTTTTTAACCATGTAGTCCAAAGCTATGAAAAACATCAAGTCTTGAAGCTACTCCTCAGGAAAATGTTATGTGAAAATTTCAACAAAATATAGTAAAAATTCCATTTGTAGTGAGCTGCCCAAATTGCTATGACATAGTTTAGTGCTTTACGGGTTAAGGATGGATATTAATTATCCTAATCTAAATGTGCAACTTTGTTTCACATCATTTTGACAAATATTACAATTGTTATAAGTATTTTTCAATGTCAATGTCAAATTGGATTTCTAAAAATGTATTCTAAAAAAATTGAATAATTCTATTTGATTGTTTAAATTGATACTTATATAAAAGCATTATAACCATTCAATTCCAAATACTGAGATGGAAATAATGAAGAGTTTTATTTTGAAGGCAATGAAGGTAGGAAAAACATGTAAAGTTGTTTCTGAACTTAATTTTGAAAATTTATTTATAGAAACAAAAACTTGAGATATTTGTAGCTTATAAAAACAATCTTGCAAGCAGGATTTACAATTCTCAATTTTTTTGTCAAAGTTACTAGCATTTAAATTTTTTCTTTCATTAAATACCATGTTTTACTTTATAATTTCTTTTACCCTTTAAAGACAAACTTCCAAATTTCAAACAACACATTCCAAGTACACAAAATTGCATTTTTTTCATTTATCAGTTTTTTAGTAGATTCTTGTGTTAGTTCTTTAACATTTATATTATATATATATATATATATATATATATATATATATATATAAGACTTTGCTTTGCAAATATTCTATAATTCAAAGGGTATTGGTAGGTTTGGGCTTCAAAAGTAAATTTTTTTGTTTAAAGATTAAAGAACAATCCTTCAAAAAGGACTTGAATAGAAAACTAAAATACAACTCTTACAAAATCAATAAAATTGGAACTTATGTTTCTGAATTTATAGGAAATAAATTCTTATGAAATTATCTACAATTGATTGTAGAAGGAACTTTCAATTGTTGGCTTCAAATTTAATTGAAAAATATTGATTAGTGTAATGGTCGATCTAAACATATGGATATGATTTAAATGGCCACTTCCACTTCTATATAAAGTAAGGTGTCTAAATTTAGATTGTCCATCATTGTAGGCCTAGTTTAGGGGACTCCAAAATAACATGGCGCTCAAAGATTGGTCATTGTATGTGGCGGTAAGGAGCGGATGAAGTTTGAAAATGCAAACTTCATCCGTCCATTGCCATCACTTAAAATGTCGGATGAATGAACAAAGGGTAGTTTTAGAGAGTACATTCAAGCATCTACCCAATGGAATATTCTTCTTTGTCTAAAAATAAAAACTTAGAGAGGTCAAATGATCCAAAGGGCCATTTCCACTTCTACATAAAGAAGGGCATCTAAATTTAGATTGCACAACATTGTAGCTCTAGTTTAGGAGATTCCAAAATGATTTGGCACTCAAAGATTGGACATCGTATGTGGCGGTAAAGAGCGGATGAAGTTTCAAAATCAAAACTTCATTCGTCCATAACTCATGCATACAAAGTAGTACCATTAAGTGGGATACTAATCCGGATTACCCATTCATAGACCTACAACATGCTTCTTTTCCAACTTCAAAGTCAACCACCTCCAAAAAATCAACTCTAGAGGCTTCAAAAGTCAAATGGGCCATATCTTGTAAATGGTGATACTTACATGGTGGTTTTTTACTCCATTGTGTTCAGAACCCTTGAAAATGGGGGGTAGGTACCCTCTAATCTTCCAAATTTGTAAACCCTCAAAAAATAGCAACCCTAATTTCCAATTTTGAAACGCTCATATCATCCAATCAGTAACTTTTTTGAATAAACCAATAGCACCATTGGATTTACAACATCCACAAATAAGGGGGTAAGTCAATTCCAAATTTGAGAATGACTTCAAACAAACAAAGTCAACTCACCCTCAAAAAGTCCAACTTGTTATATCTCACAATTGGTGATACTTACATGGCCGGTTTTTTCACCATTGAATGCGCAATATATGAAAATAGGGGGGTAGGCCAAAAATCAGCCACAAAAAGCAAGTCAAAAAATCGGAAATGCCCTTGAAATCCAAAACCCGAAACCCGAAACCCGAAACCCTAAAAACTGAAACCCTAAACCCTGGACGACGAACAAATTTCAAGTTATACTACACTCACATTACTTCACGGATGAAACTCATCTAATTTTTTGAAGATACTTCAGGAACTTGTTGTCCTATCTAATGGTTGGATTTGATGTTATTAGAATGCATATTTTTCTACGATTACGAATGTTGAAGTATATCAAGCTGTTGATTAAGCCAAAATTGCATTGACTTTAGTTCAAAAGTGGTTTAATCAAAACTAAACCATAAATTGAAGTAACACAAATATTTCAAAAATTCACCATTTCAAGAGTATCTCATTTCAAATCCATTCCAAGAAACTTTACTAAAAAATTATCAATATTGTTTGTCATCAAATTTAGAAGGAATTTCTAATTTTAACTTTGAAATTTTATAATAAAATATCAATTATGGCATTGGTGAATCTAATCATACGAATGAAACCCTAAAATTCAAAATCTACAACTTTTGTTTGTATAACAATTGCGAAATATTCTTCTAAATAGCACTTTATAATGATTTTTCTCAAATTGTGAATTTTGGAGACACCTTGGGACATTTAGGGGTTAGGCACCCAAAAAATTTCCAAAAATCACTACACTTAGAATGTTATCCTAAACCCTTGACAACAAATTTCATTCACAAATTGTCAATATCGTATTTATAATCAAATTGCAAAAGAATTTTGAATTTAAAGTTTCAAATTCCATATTAAAATATTGGTGATAGCAATCATAACCCTAAACTGCATGGATAAATTGCTAAACTCATAATTCACAACTTTTATTCTTATTCTAATTTCAAAATATCCGTCTTAGTTGCATTTGATAATGCATCTTTGTGGTTTTCTAAATGTTTTTTTTGCGGGTTGAGGGCATTTAGGGGTAACCCTAGTATTATGTGAACTCCCAATTGGAAATTCATTTGCCTAAACCATTGAGGTTCAGCATGCAATTGTGCCATAGCTTGAGGGTTCTTTTTTTTAAAGAAAAAGGATGGAGTTGCATTTTAAGTCCAAATTTAAAAGGCTCACGGAAAATTAGATACCACATGCATGATTTGTACATCACAAAGTTGTAGTAAGGTTATGTGTGAGCTATTGGGAGATGTATCCAAAAAATATTTCCAAAGCTATGCACTAATCCTTGAACGACCAAGGACTCATGATTGAAAAATGACATATAGTGTCAATTTTTAGCAAATAGCTATACAATACATGTTGAAAAATTGCTGTAAGAGGAAAATCATAGATACAAAAAGATTACATAAAGTAGAAAATCCCTAAACTATTGTACACCAATCCGACTAGTATTCACAAAACAACTGAACATGAAGAAAGCTTTGAGTGATCCAATTGTAAAGCTTGGAGTCCAGCAAAAAAATACAAATGAACTTACTTTGCCTCCTCCAGTACCCCAATTGCTCCTTTTCAATTGATTTCCATAACACTTGACTTAATAGGATCCACCATGTAGCTTGCCTAAACCCCTAAACTACTAAACTACTTCAAAACAGCCCCGAAATTCCAACATTTGACTCGGGAAGAATTAGAAGACAAGTCTTATACCGATAGATTTACATTGAAAAATCCCACACAATGGGCACAAAAAGTTCCCGAATCGGATAAGTATTGCATAAGATATGGCTCCCCAAAGGTCGTAGCAGTCTTCAAAACAGCATCTCTAAATTCGATGCAGAAATCAACTCGTGAAACTTATACCAATGGAATTACAATGAAAAATCAGTCAAGATAGGCTCAAAAATTCTGAAATTGAAGTAGTTTTGGATTTCTACGTTCATTTCCAAAGAGAGTGGAACACCGGTGTTTCCCTTTGTAAGGGCGGTGTGTCCATTTACACCAAACGCACTGCATTCTTGTTCCTTCTACCTATAGGTATCCTCAAAACCCTACAACAACCCTAAACTAACCCTACATGGCTTGTTCTTTGAAAACCCCTAAAATCTCCATTTCTAACCCTAAAGAGCATCTAAAACCCTATCCAATACCACCATTGAATTCATAGACCCACTAAATAGGAGGTAGGTCTAGTTGAAATCCCCAATAAAGTCCGGAACAATAAAAGTCAATCCCTTACCCTAAAAGTCAAACATTCCATATCTCACAAATGGCGAACTTGTAGAGAAAAAAAATCACACCATCGGATCCACAACCCTTTAAAATGGGGGGGTAGGTGTATTTTAGAGTCTAAAATAAACTCTCAATTTTTGAGGGAACACCCATGTAATCCTAAACCCTAAGTCCTAAATTCCCCCAAAACTGGCCTATGAATGAAACAAACTATTTAATTCCAACTACTACGTGGATGATTTCCATCCAATTATTTTTGTGAAGGATTTTGTTTGGTCATGCCACTCTTCAGATTAAATTCATATGATTCAATCCATTTTTGGATTTTATATGGGACCCAACTACAAAAAGAGTTGTAAAAACAGTTCACCATGTAGTGTATTTTGGATTTTTATGTTTTTTCTACTTAAACAAAATTTAGGCCAAGAAAATGAGTTCAATTGCACTTGAGCTTAACAAATTGAAGCTTATCAAGTGTAGTTCCTATTCCACTTTGAATTTTGGAAAGAAATTAAAAATTGAGTGTTTCATTGGTGTTACAAGTTCAATATGTATTACCACGGTGTCGTATTGAGAGCGGTTTGCCTTAAAAAATCACAGGGATTCTGGCTACAATTAGATATGACTTAGGAATGAAGAATGTTGTAAGACAAGGATGGTAAGTGAACTCGTCACTTGCAAATCCAGTCCACTAATGAGGATGATGAAAGTGAGTGAACTCTTCACCCACAAATTCACCAATTAAGTATTGAATGATGTTGTAGAACAACAAATTTTATTGTTGTTCGTGAATCTTTGAACTTCGTCTTCAATCTTCAGTCAAATCTTCTAGTCTTCAGTCTTCAGTCTTCAATTTTCAAACTCTTCTCCGTTGGCCTATCCTGTGGTGGCTCTATAAAGGTAAGGGTAAGGGTAGGTGATAAGAGCCCACGGCCTCGGACAGGTAAAACGGGACGACCAAACCACGAGTTGATCGTCCGAAAGATTGGCTCCTAAATTTCAAACCCACGGTGACTAAGAAACGCCTTTCACTAGTGGGAACAACAAATAAGATCGACCATGTGAGTGATCAATCCCACTTCGTCGCTACAAACACAAAACGGGGCTAATACTGGATATCCACAGAGCCCGCAACTAGTTTACAATGCAAAATTGAAAAACAACAAGCCTCCAAATCCAGCTAGGAATAACAAACCATAAGCCACAACACACGAGTCTTCAATCTTCATGTCTTCAAACCTCAATTCCAACTTCAAATCATCACTTCAAGTCTCCACCTCAACTCCAACTTCAAAGTTGAACTTTGAATGAACACCACCGTTTCTTCACAACTTCAAATGAAATGAGTGATATCTCTCTGGAAAGCCAATACAATTCCCTCCATTTCCTCTAAATCTAAACTCATTCTAATACTTTGACCAATATCTATGGCCGTTCAAAGTTTCGGCCTCTAAAAGTGAGGGCAACAGACCTTCCTTCACTTCCACACTCACAACTTACTCATAAATGCTTCAATAATATCGAATGATAGCTTCTTAGAAAGCTAACAAAATTCAAATCAAATTAACACTCTGTCCATCTTTCATGGCCACTCAAAGTTTCGGCCTCAAGAAAAGAAATGCGGCAAACCCTCTTCATTTCTACACTCATATCTCACTCATACAAGCTCCAAATAGAATGAGTGATATCTTCCTATAAAGCTAACTCAATTTCCTACACTTCCTTCAAATTTAATTGTAAACCAAGAACGTGTTCGTCTTTTATGGTTGGTCAAAGTCTCTGCCTTTTAATTTCAAAGGCAACAAAACCTCCCTCCACTCAAACTAGCACAACTTTTGATTCACAACTTCAAATCAAGCAAGGGAGATCAATTTAGGAATAAGACATCATGATACACAACTCCACCAAATTTCATTTCAAAATTCTCCAAACTCACAACACAATGGCCCTTCCAACATTCGGATCCTTTCTTCAACTCACAACGGGAGAGAAGATGAATAGTACCCACCTTTCTCTCCACCCTATCTTCACTTCAACCACACAAACAAGTGGGGTCAGCCCCAAACTCACTCGCAAAACTCCTCTAACAATAATTGAGCACTTATTTGGCCCACAACTATCTCCTTATCTTTATCTTTGAAGTAAATTCACTTCAAGTTCATCTAGAAGGCAAACCATTTGAATATCTCCCTCCAACTACTTCTCAAACACAAAATTATTATAGAAAATCACTTCAAATAAGGAATGAAGAACTAAAACTCAACATACATTTATTAGAGGTAAAAACTAGAGGTCCAATCAAAATATCATTCCATCTGCAGGAATTTGAGGATGCGTTTGATAATAGCAGCAACGTAATCGGCATAATCCGCCTTAGTTAAAGGGTTGACTGGCCCCTTTAACCATCGTAGGTGACCACGACTCCCTTCGATAAGCCTCACCATGCAATAATACTGCTCGTCGTTTAAACCTTCAAAACATTCTTCAAATATAACTTCACGGCTGCCGGACTCAACACATCCAACCTGCAATAAAATCGCCAATGCTCAAGCGTCACGTTGAAGATTGCCGTGCCATCGTTTCTCCACGCGAGATTGTTTTGGCGGTCGCAATGGCCCAGCTTCGTCTTCTGGTCGCTTATGTAGCAATGAAAGATCTAGTGGTTGTTGTGGCTGATCCGGCAGTTGCAATAAGGGAAATTCAAATTCTCGCTCCGGTTGAGATTCTTCATCTTGGAATTCAGAAAAACCCTCCAATTCGACATAGTATAATCTAAATGAAAAACAAAGAAAAATCAAATAAAATGTGATGAAACTCTCAAGTGGATCCTTCTCTTTATAGTTGCCTGTAACAGCAAAGATAAGGCGTCACCTTGAAGTCATCTCAAATGACGTCATCTTCTTTATTACGTTATAAATATCAAAATCTATTTAAAATATATAGATGTATATATTTTTACATAGTGCCTGCATTTGCAGCACAACACTACTTTCCATTTAGATACACACCTCGGGGGGTGAGTTTTCTCTATATGGTTATACCGTAATACGATGTGGTTTGAACTACCCGCATTTTGTTCACATTCCGTTCATTCGTAAAACAGTTTTTCCCCAAATTCCTTACTGTAATATGATGTGGTTTGAAGTGCCCGCACGTACTGCAAACCAGTGTCTAGATGGCCCATTTTTGGGACTACTCAAATTCCATTCGTTTGTGAAATAGAAGTGCTTGAAGTTGTACAACCGCTTACCATTTAGACTACATACCTCGGGGTGTGAGTTTTCTTATTACCGTAACATGATGTTGTTTGAACTGCCTGCATGTATTGTGTCTAAATGGCCCATTCTTGGGACTACTCAAATTCCATTCGTTCATGAAACAAATGTAATTCAAGTGGTCTACCGCTTTTCGACAAATCGAAGTCATGAATCTCACCAAAGGGTTTGACTTGTTAAAATCATGAAGTACAAGCATATGTAGCAGTTCTGACACCAGATGACGGATTGAAACTTTTTCGGCATCAATGACTGATTCTTGGGGTACGGTGAAGTTCTCTCAAAACCACCATCGGATTCGACGGTGGTTTTGAAGGAACCTCACTGTACCCCAAGAATCGGTCATTGATGATAGTCAATATTGTACATGTATCTCCGTATGGATGATTCTAGGCTGTATAGTTGCAACATCTACGTAGAATCTACACAGCCTCTACGGATGAATGTACGCAGCATGACATTCAAACCTGTTTACTATAAATCGTAGTTTGGTTGGTGAGTAGGTGGTCCATTTTATTTCCACCAAGTGCAACCTCAGTAAATGGAGTCAACTAGCAGTCCATAAATTCGACTATGTTGATTTCGATTTCTGATGTTAGTTTCATAGGACCACATGGTTTTGTACGAGTGCCATGTTGATAAATGTTGTTCTTATATTCCTAAGGTGTCGCTCTCCTGGTTCATGTCTGTATAAGTACCTAGTTGTACTACAGGTTTCGAGAAGACAGAATGCCTATCACTTTTCAATTCAATCTAGTTGCACCGCGGGTTCTTTGAATACAAAATGATGCCTGTCGATCTTCATGAATTGCGGGATGATACACCAATGATTGTTGAAATTTGTATAATTGTTGGTTTGTCACGTTATCGCTTATGTAGTAAGTTTTGGAACTTTTGCTTTTGTTGATGGGTTCCCATGACCTAGATTTGGGTTTCGAGAGAAGTGCAAAAATTACCTTGCACATGGTTCTTTGAAATGTCCTTGATGGCATATCTAAATTCAATGCACCAATAATATCCTTGATTATTGTAGATATTAGTGTACCATTTGTTTCAGCAAGACTGATATCTTAGGTACCAGAATGTCCCCTAGAAACCGTCGTCGGATCCAACGGTGATTTTTAGGGGACCTCCTAGTACCCTTGATTTTGGTCGTCAAGAGAATTTTTTTAAATTTGGAATTTTTGAGTGAAGCTCCAGCTATCAAGGCATAGCATAGGACTCATGGAGAATTGTTAGTAGTGAGCTCCCGAGAATTTCATAGTAGTGAAGTCATTTTTGGTAGTATGTCTTTGAACTTCTCTAGAATATGAACATGAAGATCGATATTTGGGGTACCGTGATGTGGGATCCCACATGCTAGACACAGAAGACTAGCATTAGATGGGAAATTTTAAAATTTATTCCTTTAAATAGGAAACTTTTGAATCCCAATAGAAGATTAGTAGGATTTGGGAAATACTGGAACTCCGAATTCGGAGAAATCCTATTAGGTGTAAGAAAACCTAATTCTGGAACCCTATAAAGTTCCAGAAACCGGATGACAGCGCCGGCCCTAAAAGCTGGAAACTGGATCCGTAAGTCGTACAAGGGTTAGGCTTTGCTGCCAAAATTTCTTCCGGACTTTCATTCATCCGTTCGACCGTCCATCCGTCTGGACCAGTATAAGAAAAGGACTGTAGCCGGTAGAAGACACAATTGCTTTCTTGCTACCTTACATCTTTGTTTTCCTGCCTCCCCAACTCTTAGAACTTCCGGTAGATTGAAGGACTGTGTGAGTTGTGATCGTGCATGTGTGTTCCGGAGTGACTTTTGTGAGCAAAGAGAGTTAGGGAGAGGTTGTGAGAGGCTCCTCGCGTGTGCGTGATGACTTCCAAGGCGATGCAGCACAGACTAAGGGAGGAGCCGAAAGAATCAGACGAGCCAACTTCAGTGCCACAACCACAGATGAAGACGATTCTGGTGCTGCGGATGGTGCCGGAAATCCCAACTGATGAAGTCAGGATGGAGCGTCTCCGGAGGAACCTCACCAATATGGGGTGCGCATGACTGATGGATGTCCCTTGGGGCATTATGGAGGAAAGTATGGTGGCGGACCTGCTGTGACCAGAGAGTGGTATCTTGGATACCACCCTCCGAGTGAAACCTGAGTAGTGGACGGTAGATGAGTGGAGAGCCATCTACGGGTTTCGGGTGGCGCCGGACAAGGTGATGGAAAAGAATCCAGAATACATGGAGGGTGAGTTCCGAACGGCGGCGAACCCAAAAGAGAGTTATCAAGTCTCAGACCTGGTAAACCCAGAATACCGGAATGTGGTAGCGTTTCTTAACCCTATCTTCCACCCGACCAAGCCGAGGTGAGTGGTGGCCAAGATAGCCTCCAGGGGAAAATGATGATGGACTGGGCGTTCATCATCTTTGAGCTGGTAGAGGATCTCGTGCGTTCTCTCCGGCAGGGGAAGAAAGGTGGGAGCGCTCTTCCGGCTTATGTCTCCCCACTTATACTCCCACTATTCCTTATTCAAGGAAAATGAGGAGGAAGCCTATCTGGAGTTGGTTCAGCTCCAGAAGTACGGAGGAGAAGAACCCTTTCACCAGGACGGTCTGGATGACGAGGAGACAGAAGAAGAGGAGCAGTCCACTCCTCTTAAGAAACGAACCCGGCGGAATGCAACTCCACTGGTGATGCCAACGGAGAACCCTTCCACTCCAGAGAAAACTGAAGAAGACGCTCCGGACCGGACAAAAGACGGTCCCTCCCGGACCAATCCTCCGGAAGAAAAGAAGAAGAAAGGATCGAGATCCGACTAGGGGGATCGCCCTACGAGGATATTACGGAGATGGCTCAACACATTGTGTGGCGAGCTGACGACATCATGAAGATTCTCCACAACTATGAGGAGACCTTCAAACAGGTGTGCCGGAAAATGGCACTAACTGACCGGAACGCCATCTTCCGGAGGACGAACACTCTAGTGACGGCCAAGAAGCAGAACGATCTTCTGATCTAAGACTAGAAGAAGATGGTGACGGAGCTGGGCATTCTACGAGTGGAGAACTAGGATTTGCTGGAACAGGCCCAAGGGTCGGAATCCAATTGCGCCCGGTTGGAGAACGAGTTGCGGGCGGCCCAAGAAAAGGCAAAAGTCGTGGAGGAAGAGCACCGCCGGTAGACGGAGGTACTAAGCCAGAGTGTTACCCAGCTCCGAAAATCCTTAGAGGTCCCGACGGACTACATCAACAAGGCCCGGTTATTTGAAGCCAACTTCGACGTAGCCGTAAGTTCAAGCCGGGTGCCGATAGTCAAGTGTCTGCTAGAGCAAGCGAGGAGGATGGACGCTTCGCGAGCAGAGATGCAAGACTTGGTGGAATGTTTGGCATCCGCAAAGCCAAATCTGGTAGACCCTCCTCCTTCTTCCACCTCTACATTGTAGGTTCCGGAGGAAATTGTTCTTCCGGAAACAACTGTTGCAGAAGTGTTGCCGGTGGTACCTCCTGTCCCAGAACTATCACCTCCACCCGAGAAAACAGGAGTGGATTTGGGTACCATTGTACCTAGGGGAAGTGAGGACATCCTTCAAGAGAATCCAGTCATAGACCTTATGGATACTTCTCCAGAGACAAGGGGGACTCGGTCTGTTCACTCTTCTCCCCGTCTGAAGTTTACCCGGAGAGATTCCCGAAGAAGTCCGAAAATTCTGGTAGCCGGAACCCTGAATGTAGACAGAGGAACCGATATCTCTGCAAGACCAAATTGGGTAGCAAGAGTCCCCGGTGTGTTTCCTCTGGAGAATAGCCAAAAGAAGATATACCAAGACTTGTTAAAAGAAATTATTCTTCCTAAGGAATAGGATGCGGAAGAATAGGATGTAGTTTTGTACATACTTGTAACGGTGTCAGAGTCCGGTCGCCAATCTGGATTTATAGGATCTAACGTTGATCTTTTCAGATATCCTGGAATATTCATTGAGGATTACCGAAAATCTAGCGGGCTAGTAGGAGTGTTTTGTGTGATTTTGAGATGATGTTAGGTTTAATATAAGTTAGTTTTTGATTGACTTTTGTGGTCACTCACCCCATAATTTTTAGTGTGTACTTTGAGCTTAATCCAAAGCGTTTGGAGGCATTCCACTCTTTTTTTTATACGTGGTGCATACTTTTGTGAGTGTGGGTCCATTTGTGCCTTTTTCCAGATGCTGAGAACTTACCTTGGTTAGCGAGTGTCGATGTTGTGAGTGGTTCCTGATGTCACTAGATTGATGGAGAGATCGGCCGGATTGTTCCGGAGGAAGTGTTAGTGTGCTACCTCCCTAGATGCCGGTATAGCCTGAGGGGAGGATACTGCCTCATGTAAGAGGGTGTCTAAGAGTCTGAGAGCAGCTTCCGTGTACGGAAGTTTGTAAGACGTAATCCAAATTCTGAATACCGGAATTCCCCCCTAGACGGAGTCAAAGCCCCGGTGTAACGCCCAAGAAAGTACAAGGTTGTCCATCCGGTCGACGGAAGGCTCAATGTTGGGGTTAATGCTAGAATGTCGTTGTAGTCCTTGACCGTCCCTACGTGACCTGGTCTAGTAAGCCTTCCATATTTGTGAGGTGACGGAATAGTAGGATATTTCCGGTCCCTGAAGTTAAGTTAGTATTGGTATTATAGGTCAAGTGTATGAGAGAGAGATATAGTCAGTGTTTTCGGATACGGTAAATATCCGGACGGTGGATCTGGCCACTTGTCATTTAAACCCAGGGATCCCGGAAGGGGCAACTGAACGGTTTCCGGACTTTTCCGGAACCCATCCGACACTAGTGGCCGAACCAGACCTCTAGTCTGGATTGGAAAGTAGGAGAGAAAGGAAACGCTTAGACCGAGTTAGCCTAGATCTGTGAGCCTTGAGTCCTCGTAGGAACGATTCCGGAGCGGTTTATTCTAAGTTGGTCTTTAGTATGAATTAAGGGCTTACAAGAGGAATACTAATCCGACTAATCTCTACACATGAGGTACCCCAAAACCCACCATTGGATACGACTGTTGTTTCAGGGGTGCCTCATGGTACCCCTGATATTGGTCATCGAATCATTTAAGGTATTTCGTGATCACTGACTGTAGTTTCTCATGTCAACACTTATTGTATTTATTTTCAAATCATAAGCACTTTCTTATTGCCACCTTGTTGTTTGCACTAAATAATTTCATTTGTATTCAATTGTACAACCTTCATTGCATTATAGAAGAAGCATAAGCCACTTAAATTAGAAGTTGTTATAAGTTTTACAATGAATTTAACTAGAAATTGCCATTTAATTGATTTGGTTGCATAGTTATGTCATATATTTGTAATGTATTATTTTTTGGAACTTGAGAGCTTGTAAATTGCATTGTGGGACTCAACAACATATTTGAACCAAATTGAAAAGAGTATGGATTAGGATGAATATTTCTCTCTATATATTTTTTGGAATTAATCTATAATTTGTAGGATATATTTGAAATGATTTAGTATGACTTTGACTTTGACTCTAAAGTATGTATATTGTGATTGGGGAATTGCCTAAGTATTAAAAATAGTTCTAAAACATTTGTCCTTGGAAGCACAAAAAATCATGACCATTAAATGAAATTTACTTCTTATAATTATAGATGTTGACATAAATAGCTATACAAAGAATCATAGAATTCTTGTGTAATGCAAATAACTAATAATGTATGAATATGTCATTTGAGCAATGTCATTATTTTTCTTCAATTTTTTTATGTATTACATTGCACTTAGATTTTTTTAATGGACTTTTAATATATTTGGCTAGATTGTTTTAAGAATAATTCAAGAATTTTAATTCACTCTAAAACATTGTTGTTCAGTTGTTATGACGTGCAATACAATCTCTAAACACATGTTAGTGCACTTATGGTCTTGCTATGGTCTTGCCACTCTCAAATTTGTTTTCTAATGTCCTTGAAGTTCATTCACATTGTATGGACTTCAATGGCATGATCACCTAAATCTTCAAACCTATTGGCTTGCATTAAGAGGCCCTAAAAGAGCATATTTTGTATTTGAATCACTTTTAGGATTATTTACATTATGAGGAAGAACTTTAGGATGGTTGAATTGGGCTAGAATGCAAATGATTTAGCATATATATTTATTTGAACTTGAAGCTCCCTTCAATACATTACGGGCCAAATATAATACCATAAAGTATGCTTTAGGTTTAGGATTGTATGAATAGAGGTATTAGAATTTTACTTTTAAGTAATTTCAAATTAATTGTCTCATAGTGGATCTTGCCACAAAGAAATTATTTTCTCTCTCCTCTTTAGTCCCTTTCATTCTAGCTAGGATAAAATTTATAAAGGTAACATGAATTATTTTATTTGTACAAATGGATCCGATAGTTGATATCACTGGGCAAGCTTCTTCTTCAATGGTACCTGACACAATTGAAGAGGTTGAAGTAATGCCCATACAATCTTTGCCAATGACTCCCACACCAACAAACAATGACAAAATCAATGAGGCGATGCTACATGTAGATAGTGATGTGGTAAGCCTAGGAGACATCCTAGATGCTTGCAATTGGGCTACTAATCGACTAGAGGAACCTCATGTTAGTCATTTTAGTGGACAAAAGACTAGAAAACAAAAACAACCAATTTTTTCATATGAGAGTTGTAGTACAGAGTATAGCTCTGATTCAGAATCAGACCTCTTAGTTTGTAGTCCTCAAATTGCGGAGTCTCGTGATTGTGCTTTTACGGGAACTATGGGAAGATATGAGGTAATTATTATTCATCTCAGCTTTGACTTTAACTATAGCGTTAATGTTGATTCCATTTGATTGGAATAGCTTACATGTTATAGTCTCAATTTGTTTTCATTACCTTTTCTAGGCATATCTTCATGTTTTTTTTGTTATATCATTTTTGTGGGCCATGTTAAACTTACCTATGATGTAATTTAAATTCAATGAAATGTTCTGCTACAAAACTTTGAATTCTTTGTTTTCTGTAATTGCATTTCATAAAGATGCAATATTGAATTTGAAATTGGTTGATCACTATGCAGATAGAAGAGTCTCGTGTCGCTTTGGCACAACAAGATCAAGCAATAGCAACACCAGGGACTGATGACACTACACAACCAGAGATTGGAGATCATGAAGATGAAGACCTTCTTATGGATGACATTGATGATGAAGACAAGGAGAAAGAACTCTTGGAGGATGAGCTCCGGCGTTCTCAGAAGGTGGATTCAGTGTCAACCATAGCTAGTTTAAGGATGAAGCCTGAAAAACTCTTGCACTTCAACATACCTCTTTGCAGATTAGTGCCAATGCCAATGGTGAGACTGACGCTAGCCTCTGACATTGTGAAACTTGAGCAAGATTTTTCTTGTGGATACCGTGAAGGAGCAGCAGTGTTCTACGTATCAGTAACAAATGAGGCAAAGGAGAGCTCAAAGTTCACAAAAGAAGAGATGAATGCGTGGGATTCATTGTGGAAGCAATG
The DNA here is from genome assembly GCA_950106755.1 of Climacium dendroides. Classification (NCBI taxonomy): domain Eukaryota; kingdom Viridiplantae; phylum Streptophyta; class Bryopsida; order Hypnales; family Climaciaceae; genus Climacium; species Climacium dendroides. Next base: position 41,371,725 of record OX467082.1, on the reverse strand, counting down.
CAATGTTGAGTTCGAGGAATACTTGGAAACTGTACCGAAGTTGCGGTTCATGAAGAACTCAAAGTTTTTCATGTGTGATGGAAATCACCGTCGCATTGCTTGGATGAATTTAATTAATAGAAAGCATTCAGAGGACCCTCTATTTCACAAAGCGGTGGATTTCATTGTTTTGGAGACAAAGGGGAAAACTGAGCTTGTTATGCAAATGATGCATGACGTCAACAAGTGAGTCTTTTCCTATCAAATTTTTTGTCTTTGCTTCTAGTTATCTTGACTTTTAATAATGTGTCATGCATTGTTTATAGATGTTGAAGATGACTAAGTACATCACTTAAATTGCAGAGCCACTGAGGGTTCTCACGTGAAGACCAACCTCGTTCATACTCTCTATCGTGTACAGAAGTATGGGCTTCAACCCTTGCAAAAGTTTGTAGAAATATTGAGGCCTTCCGAGGGGAGACGATGTATTAACACTATATTCACTAAAATGAGAGTTTTCCAATGAATTGGGAGTTCCTTGATGCGCTACTTATTACAAAATGAGGAGAAACTACTTGGAAAAATAAACAATAGTGACACTTCAATGAAGTAAAAGCATTTATGTTGTTGCCTAAATTCAAAATATGAAGCTTAAATTTAATTAAATAACACAATTTAGGAAAAATAATCATTAAAGTTGCACTAAATGGTGTCACACACAATGGACTAATACTTCGTAAAAGCACTAGAATGAATTATGATTCTTCACTGCAGAATTGTATAGCATCCAAAATTATAATCTTTAGACATCACTGTAATGTATGTAAGATCCCTCTATAAATATGCCAAAGCATATAGTGAATTTGAAAAAACCTATACACTACTTTCCGATATCTACATTACTTGACCATCAAGTATAGACAATTTACTATCATCTTCGCAATGTACTATTCAACTTCTCGTAAGCTTTCAAAATTTCTGGTCCACGACTATATCTAAAATCTTCCCCTCCTAGCGACAGAGTTCCCTCCATTGTGCTTGCAATGACCTCTTTTCCCAAGAATCTCAACTTGGAGTAGAGCACTGACTACAAGAAGGTCCATCATGTTTCCTTTTTAATCTATTTGCATGAGATGGTGTATGATGACGAGGGAGCCTAGATGCTTTAACTAATACATCCAGATCTACCTCAATTGGCTTTGTCTTGACCTGAAGCTCCAACTCTGAGACAGAGAATGGATAGTTTGCATCTTTGTAAAGCCTCCTCTGGGTTAATCTGTCCGAGGCCGAAGGCGATATTGACGAATTCTTGAGGTCCCTCGAGCGTAGCAAAGATGGTGAGCAAGAAACTAGCCAACGCAGTTTCCGATCCAGAGGATTGTCCACGACCCTATCTGTGAACCACCATATTGGTTCACATTTATGATAATTGAAAATATAAAAATTAGGTGTTAGTTTTTAAATTTAAAAATTTTAATATCCTAAAGTAAGCTACAACCATTAGGTTGAACACATTTTAGTTCATAGAAAATGAACCTAAATCAAATTATTAACTAAAAAACATAAAAAGTAAAAATACAAAACATCAAGTGGAAACCAAGCGTAGAATTAGAAAATGAATCTAATGTGAATGGAAAAATATGAGTAAAGAAGAAATATAAAAATACCAAAAAAGTTATTGAATTGAAAACTATTAGGAAAATACTTACATAGTCATAAGAGCACTAAATTAGACAAAATAGTAATTTAAAGGCATTTTTCAGTAAATGAAGGATGGATGAAGGTAAGTAGGAATTGGTAACTTGGGAAAATAGGATAAAAGTCAAATTAGGGTTGGGAGCTCTCTTCTTCTTTTGCTCTTTGTTCTCTTGTTGTTTTTTTGAATGTGTGTGTGTGTGTTTCGGGGGGGAAACAATGAGTGCAAGGAGTTGAATTAGGATCATAGGCAATTAGTCGAGTAGGTTTTTACTAAATTGAAGTGACAATTGGGTGAAAAATGGAGGTGGTTGAGGTCAGATGGAAGGTTGGATGAGAAAACATGAAGAGAGGTTAGGTTTTGAGAATTGCCATTAGAACTACCAACTTGAGGAGCGATTACGGGCGGACAATACAAGGAATGGAGCTAAAATTTGGAGGATGAGTGTGCCTTGAAGTTACCTTTCCAAAAAGGTATGGCTCAGCTCATTTGGAGCTATAATGAAGAATTGACAACCGTTTTTGTGCAAGGTGGTTTACTGCCGTGGCAAATCAAGGTCACCAACTTTGGCAGGTCATCGCGGAGGGATGGACGGTCGATTGAGGCTGAATTTTGAGGTGAAGTTGAATCATCAAGTGGTATTTCTATAAAGACCAAGGTCGCCCAATTTGGAGTAACAATGAAGAAATGGTGGCTATTTTTGTGGAGGGAAGTCAACTGCCGCCTTCAAATGGAGCTACAAATTTGAGGAGCAATTGCGGAAGATCGGCAAGGTTTATTGAAGTGAAATTTGGAGGTAGAATGGATAATGAAGTTAGCTTTCCAAAGTGCTAAATCTCGCTGTATTTGAAGCAAGGAAAAAGAAATGGAAGCCATTTTGGTGGAGAGAGTCCAGCTGCCTCATGGGTGGCAATTCGGGTTGTGCTCCTCCTTGTTTTGTGACTTCAACCAAGTTTAAATGTGATTTTGATTACAATCTATGTTGAGTGTTGCATTTTTGAGTACATATCTATGGTCTTTCACAATTTGGATGCTTAAAACTCTTGCATGATTGGTAAAAGGTCCATGGGTGAGTCCATGGTTGAATTTAGGGATTTGGCTTGAGGGAAGCGTGCTGTCATGGTTTTTTAGAGTTCCATTTAGCTCATTTAGGGTCCAAATTGGGCATTTCTAGTGAGATTTTGGTACAATAAAAGACCCTAACTTCCCTAAGCTTGAATTAGGATGGTGTAGGGATTTTGAGACATGTATGGAGATCATTTAGAAGGGCTGTCCCTCTTTCATTAAAAGTCAGTTGAATGCAATTTACCAAAAAGAAAACAACCATTGTAGAGTCCATTGCTTAGAAGGCACTTAGACTAGGGTCCCTCCACTCCTCTTCCGGCCCAATTTTGTGAATGAGTTTTACCTTAAGGTGAAATTTACTCACACCATCATCAACAGGTTTTACAACAAAGTCCACAGAGGAATTGACAATTAGTGAAGAACATAAGAAATTCCCTGTACTGAGAATCACATATTGCCCGTAATCAATGATAGAGTCAGCAAAGGCTAGGTATTGAAGGTGGTCATCAGATGCAAGAGACGGGATTGTATTATTCACTATCTGTACAAAACAAGTGTCTATTAGAAAACATAACAAATATATATATATACAAATAAATTTAGTACTGGATAAAGGATCCCTCAAAATGTATGTGCCACACACTTGTCCATCACAGGAATTAATCTCAAGCTACATCCCTAAAGTATTTATTTTTAAACTCATTTGGAAAAGTGTGGGAAAGGAATAGGGATCTCTTAAACTTAAATTTTCCATGAATTCTAATTATTTCAAAGTTTTGCAACTTGTATGTTATGTTTTTGGGCATGCCTCTACGTCATACCGATACAATTTAATGGTTTAGATTCTATTAAATACATCATCATTTGTTGAGTATTTTTTTTAAACCCATTTGAAAAAAAGTGGAAAAGGAATAGGGTTCTCTTAAAATTAATTTTCCATGCATCCCAATTATTTCAAAGTTTTGCGACTTGTATGTTATGTTTTTGTACATGCCTCTACGTCATACTAATACAATTTCATAGTTTGGTTCCTATTAAATACACCATCATTCCTAGAGTATTATTTTTGAAACCCATTTGAAAAAGTGTGGGAAAGGCATAGGGTTCTCTTAGAATTAATTTTTCCATGAATCCTAATTATTTAAAAGTGTTCCAACTTGTATTTTATGTTTTTGAACATGCTTCTACGTCAAACCGATACAATTGAATGGTTTGATTTTTATTAAACACAACGTCATTCCTTGAGTATTTTTTTTTAAACCCATTTCAAAAAGTGTGGGAAAGGAATAGGGTTCGCTTAAAATTAATTTTTCCATGAATCCTAATGATTTCAAAGTTTTGCCACTTGTATTTAATGTTTATTACCATGCTTCTACGTCAAACTAATACAATTTAATGGTTTGGTTTTATTAAATACAGCATCATTCCTTGAGTATTTCTTTTTAAACCCATTTGAAAAAATGTGGGAAAGGATTAGGGTTCGCTTAAAATAAATATTTCTGTGAATATTAATTATTTCAAAGTTTTGCAACTTGTATGTTATGTTTTTGGACATGCCTCTACATCATACCGATACAATTTAATGGTTTGGTTTCTATTAAATACAACATCATTCATAGAATTTTTTTTTTAAACCCATTTGAAAAAATGTTGGAAAGGATTAGGGTACTCTTAAAATTAATTTTCTCATGAATCCTAACTATTTCAAAGTTTTGTAACTTGTATGTTATGTTTTCAGAATGGCTTTTACGTCAAATTGATATAATCTAATGGTTTGGTTTTTATTAAATACATCATCATTCCTTAAGTATTTTTTTTTAAACCCAATTGAAAAAGTGTGGGAAAAGATTAGGGTTCTCTTAAAATTAATTTTTCCATGCATCCCAATTATTTCAAAGTTTTGCAACTTGTATGTTATGTTTTTGTACATGCCTCTACGTCATACCGATACAATTTAATAGTTTGGTTCCTATTAAATGCAGCATCATTCCTAGAGTATTTTTTTTGAAACCCATTTCAAAAAGTGTGGGAAAGGAATAGGGTTCTCTTAAACTTAATTTTTCCATGCATCCCAATTATTTCAAAGTTTTACGACTTGTATGTTATGTTTTTCTACATGCCTCCACGTCATACCAATACAATTTCATGGTTTGGTCTCTATTTAATACACCATCATTCCTAGAGTATTTTTTTTAAACCCATTTCAAAAAGTGTGGGAAAGGAATAGGGTTCTCTTAGAATTTATTTTTCTATGATTCCTAATTATTTCAAAGTTTTGCAAATTGTGTGTTATATTTTTGGACATGCTTCTACGTTGTTTTGATGGAAATTCTTCCATTATGTAAATATTAGACTTAATCTTTATTAAATCTATTTACAACATTTAGTAAAAGTGGTTTGGTCGCGGTGAGAATCACGGTTGTTGGGGCAGTTTGCATCTTGTAGGTGCTTACTACTCTTGTCACATGCACAGCTTAAGGGTTAAGTAGCAGGTAGGCTGGTACAACTTTCCTGCCTCATTAGCGTGCTAAGCCATAGGCCGTTCAAGCCAGTCAATGAGCCTATCAGGATTCGAACCCAAATCGATGGATTTCAGGTCCAGACCAACTGGCGACCTATGACCATCGCATCTCCAGCCAACCAAGTTCACGACTTGGCAGTTGGAAATTGATTCAAAACCCTTTAGTACGACTTTGCGGGCACATAGAGACCTTTGATAAGGATCTTTAGTAATTCCTTTATATTTTATTTTATTAAGTTTGAATTAGAGATGATTCAAGTATTAGCCTTCTAATTAAAATAAATGGCTAAGGAATATAGATGTATGGTAGTGTGAATAGGGCAGGTAAAAAAATCATTTGGATGGACTTTAGAGATAGGAGTATGGGCTAATGTGCCCCACTTTTACCTTAGAAAGGGGGGAAAATGAAGATAGGGAGATTCTTTAGTTTTGTTGAGTGTGTGTAGAAGGTATGTATTAAAGGGAGTTTTTGGAACCGAATTTTGAAGAGAAATATCTCAATATGTATGATAGTTTTTGAAATAAAAATCTGTGAGTTTGTTCCTTGTGAAGTTAGCTTTCCAAAATGAGTTTGTAAGCTTGATTTGAAGAATTATTGAGGAAGTTGTGATAGTTTGAAGATAGGAAGTTTGTAGCTACCCAACTAAGAGGAGCCGAGACTTTCGAGGCCTGTAATGTACGGACAGTAGTTTGGATTTGTATGAGATTTTGTGAGGTTGGAGATCATGTAGTTAGCTTTTCAAAAAGCTATTGTACTTCTTAATTGGAGTATTTTTGAGAGTGATGGAGATTTGAAAGTGGAGAGGTCTGCTGCCTTTAGCAAAGGATGGCCGAGATTTGTTTTGTCTATAGTGCCTGGATAGTAACTTAGAATGATTTCAATTTTGGAGGAGTGTTATTATATTTTGTTAGCTTTTCAGAAAGCTACAATACTAAACATTTAGAGTTGTGAGGCGTTTGTAGTACTAGTTTGAAGTTTAGAGGAATTTTAGAGTTAGTCTTGGGTCTTCTTGTTGTGTTTTTAAACACTTCAAGAATACAAGACATGGAAAAATGAAGACTTGAAACTCTTGGAACCATTTGTGTGTTGTGGTTTGTAGCCCGATTTCTTTATTTTGTTATTCCTAGCCGGCTTTGGAGGTTAGTTGTTTTTCCTTTCTGCATTGTAAAACTTGTTGCGGGCTCTGTGGGAATTCAAGAGTAGCCCCGTTTTGTGTTTGTGGTGACGAAGTGGGATTGATCATCCATATGGTGAAATTTTTTTGTTCCCACTAGTGAGGCACGATTGCTGGTCACTGTGAGTTTGAAGTTTAGGAGCCAATCTTTCGGACGGTACAGCTCGTGGTCTGGTGTTCCGGTTTACCCATTCGAGGCCGTGGTTTCTTATCACCCTACCCTTATCTTGGCCCATATAGAAACACCACAGAATAGGCCAACGAAAGACTGAAGTTTGAAGGCTGAAGATTGAAGACGAGAAGGCTCGAAGGTTATTTGAAGTTCCTGAGTAACTAGTTTCAGTTGTAGCAAGATACCCTACATGTTCCCTAAGCACACTTCTCTCAATACGACAACGTCAAACCAAATACAATTTAATGATTTGGTTTCTATTAAATATAGCATCATTTGTTGAGTATTTTTTTAGAACCCCATTTGAAAAAGTGTGGGAAAGGAATAGGGATCTCTTAAAATCAATTTTTCTATGAATCCTAATTATTTCAAAGTTTTGCAACTTATATGTTATGTTTTTGGACATGCCTCTACAACATACCCATACAATTTAATGGTTTTGTTTCTATTCCATACAGCATCATTCCTTGAGTATTTGTTCTTAAACCCAAATGAAAAAGTGTCGGAAAGGAATAGGATTCTCTTAAAATTAATTTTTCTATGAATCCTAATGATTTCAAAGTTTTGCAACTTGTATGTTATGTTTTTGGACATGCCTCTACGTCAAACCGATACCATTTAATGGTTTGGTTTCTATTAAATACAACATCATTCCTAGAATATTTTTTTTAAACCAATTTGAAAAAATGTAGGAAAGGATTAGGGTTCTCTTAAACTTAATTTTTCCATGAATCCTAATTATTTCAAAGTTTTACAACTTGTATGTTATGTTTTTGAACATATGTGTACGTCAAAACTATACGATTTAACGGTGTGCTTCCTATTAAATACAACATCATTCCTTGAGTATCTTTTTTGAAACCCATTAGAAAAAGTTTGGAAAAGGAATAGGGTTCTCTTAAAATTAATTTTTCCATGCATCCCAATTATTTCAAAGTTTTGCGACTTGTATGTTATGTTTTTGTACATGCCTCTACGTCATACCAATACAATTCATAGTTTGGTTCCTATTAAATACACCATCATTCCTAGAGTATTTTTTTTAAACCCATTTCAAAAAGTGTGGGAAAGGAATAGGGTTCTCTTAGAATTAATTTTTCCATGAATCCTAATTATTTCAAAGTTTTGTAACTTGTGTATTATATTTTTGGGCATGCTTCTATGTCAAACCGTACAATTTAATGGTTTGGTTTCTATTAAATACAACATCATTTGTTGAGTGTTTTTTTAGAAACCCATTTGAAAAATCGTGAGAAAGGAATAGAGTTCTCTTAAAATTAATTTTCCTATGAATCCTAATTATTTCAAAGTATTGCAACTTGTATGTTATGTTTTTGGACATATGTGTACGTCAAAACGATACAATTTAATGGTGTGCTTTCTATTAAATACAACATCATTCCTTGAGTATCTTTTTTGAAACCCAGTTGAAAAAGTTTGGGAAAGGAATAGGGTTCTCTTAAAATTAAATTTTCCATGAATCCTAATTCTTTCAAAGTTTTGCAACTTGTATGTTATGTCTTTGGACATGCCTCTACGACATACCCGTACAATTTAATGGTTTGGTTCCTATTAAATACACCATCATTCCTTGAGTATTTTCTTTGAAACCCATTTCAAAAAGCGTGACAAAGGAATAGGATTCTCTTAAACTTAATTTTTCCATGAATCCTAATTATTTCAAAGCTTTGTAACTTCTATGTTATGTTTTTGGACATGCCTCTAGGTCAAACCAATACAATTTAATGGTGTGGTTTTTATTAAATACAGCATCATTCCTTGAATATCTTTTTTAAAACCCATTTGAAAAAGATTGGAAAAGGAATATGGTTCTCTTTTTTCATGAATCCTAATTATTTCAAAGTTTTGCAACTTGTATGTTATATTTTTGGACATCCCTCTACGACATACCGATATAGTCAAATGGTTTGGTTTCTATTAAAGACAACGTCATTCCAATAATATTTTTTTTGAAACCCATTTGATAAAGTGTGGGAAAGATTAGGGTTCTCTTAAAATTAATTTTTCCATGAATCCTAGTTATTTCAAATTCTAAAACTTGTATGTTATTTTTCTGGACATGCCTCTACGACATACTGATACAATTTAATGGTTTGGTTTTTATTAAATACTTCATCATTCCTTGAGTATTTTTTTTAAAATCCATTTGAAAATGTGTGGAAAAGGAAAAGGGTTCTCTTAAAATAATTTTTCATGAATCCTAATTATTTCAAAGTTTTGCAACTTCTATGGTATGTTTTTGGACATGCCTCTTGCAGTCTAGATTTTTTCTTTGACCCAAAAACCCAGGACTATAGTATAGGGGTTCTAATTCTAGTTGTCTTCCCCGACGTGGCGACAATTAGACAAACATGACATCCAATATGTCCAATAGCCCTCCGTCCATCTAAAAAAGTCTAATAAAATCAACTTTAAATTTGACTTTCAAATAATTTTCAAATAAAACACTCTCTCTTTCCAATCTTAACATATTAAAGTTTCATTTCATTGAAGTGTCTCAGTTCAATTAACACTTGTTATATTTTAAATTTTGAGTCATACTTAAAATGAGATTTTTATGAACATTCAACTTTGAAAATCCTTATTAGACATGTTTAGACCGACAAATTGTCGTACAACATACAACATCAGACTGATAACATGACACTTGAACCCTGAAATGTGTCTGACAAGACAACTCTAATCAAGATAAAGTCACAAACAAGAGAATGGGCTTCAAGACACTAAGGCAACTAAGAATTTCTTACAAATTAAATTAGCAACAACAATCAAGGCATAAACTTGGTCTAAAGCATAAGCATGGAGGAATAGTAGCTTGGAGTCATTGTTGGAAAAAAATGGAAACACCAAAAATTTGTTAATTGTTGTAAGGTCCGAGAAGGCCAAAGGGATGGACGATGATATGGTTTCTAAAATGAGAAAGAGATCACTGACTTCAACAACTAGTACATTTGCACATGTGTTATCTAGAGTAGAAGCACATGTGTAGTTACGTTTAGATCCTAATCAGAATATCTAAACTAATAGTTTAATTCGTTCCTAGGGAGGCAATTCTAATAGGACTACTTCTACAACGACATTAGGACGTACTACTAAAGGCTAAAACACACAAGGAATGCATACTTCCAACTAGTATTAATTAAATCCTCACAATTTCTGTAATAATTAGTAATTTAATTATTCACTCCACTCTTAAAACCACCAAGGTTAAGTATCACCCAATTGGAATTGATCTTTAATCTTCAAGTTGGATTCTTTCGTCTTTCCACCAAATCGGAATTGGTGCTGCTGCTGGTACAGGCTCGCTACGGCACTCTAACTCCCACTTTGGAACAGTCACCCATCAGTCTCGCAGTTGTCACCCACATAGGGAACCACCAGAACTTCTTTCGCCAACTTGGTCTTCATGTCTTTATCTCCACGATTTGGCTTGATGTAATTTTTATCACCGCTCATTGACACTTCTTACACACCGATTTGAAATCAACCTAACACTCTGCATTCTTCCTCATTTTTCCTTCTCAACTTGGATAATTATCTTCTTATAAACACTCACAGACTCTCCAAATTGTATATATCACTTTCTCCTTTACTAACTTGGAATTTTTATTTTTATTTTTTTATATATATATTTTTTATCACAGTCTTCTCTTCTTTCTTACTTGGATAAATTAATTCCTCACACCCATTTGGAAACTCTCAAAGTTGAGACCTGTTGCTTCGGCTTCACAGACCAACTCGGGATCCTGACTTAGACAACATTCAAACTTTATGAAACCAATTTGGATAAGCATTCATGACATCATGCATTCCACATACAGCCACTCAACCTTCCAATTCTGCTTCACTCCCAGACTGCCAAACTCCAACTGGGCCGAATCAGCACTACGACTGAACCTCCAAATTGGCTCATACACACAACATACATACCAACAATAAGGAACAACAATTCGCTTTCAATCCTTCTTTATTCAGCCGAATTGGTGACATATCACCGTTCCACAAAAATAATGTTTCCTTTAGCAGTTAATCTTACTGCTCTTACTTCACTCCACTTCAACTTCCCGATTTGGATCTCCTATTTGCTATCCTAGCAATTTACTCTTTGACTAATCCATCCAATCAGACTTCACTCTATTACCCAAATTGATCTCGCAGCTATAATCTATTCGGGCTCACATCACCCATATACTCTACAGCTCCGAATTGGGTCCTATTTCCATCACTTAATACTCATAAACTATCACTGTACTTCTCCAAATTGGAATTCCGCTCTTTACAATGACTCTCACCGCTCTGCATAACATTTCCGACTAGGACATACTTCCTAATCAGCTCCTCATTTCATCCTCATTCACTTCACCGATTAACTTCACATCACCAAATAGTTTCCGCTTCAAACTTCAACATCTGCACACTTCTCCGAATTGGATCGAACCACTCCAGAGACATATACTCACACTCACAGCACACCAATTAGAACACACACTCATCAAGCATCCGACTTGGAAAAATCACACACACACAAACAAACACAAAAAACATCAAATACACAGCCACTCAGACTGGGACTCGCACTGGACTCTCTCAAATAGTGGGTGCCTTCCAAATTGGAAAACTCGACTTTAAAATCCCAAGTCAGGCAGTTCCTTAACCAACTTGGCATCACCTCAAAACTTGCAAACTGCCCATTAGGAACCTCAAAAATAACCGTCCTTCCAATACACACACAAAGTCCCAAATTGGCACCTGCAACACACCGCGCAACCCTAACTGCCGACCACAGGCAAACCAACTTGGAAACCACAACAGCTCCGACCCAGCTGGCTACAGACAGTTCCTACTTGGACAAAAACGCAGAACATTCCAACTCGGAATTGTCATCCTGCATTACAAATAGGAATTACCCTCGGACAACCCAAACTGTCTTCACTCTCCGAATTGGCTTCCCTTCCAGTCCCTTCACCGTGGCTCATGTGTGACTGCACTCGGATAAACACTTCCAAATTGGTTAATAACATCCAAAAATCACCCATTTGGAACACCAATCAAACAAAACATAACTAAAACCACATACAAACACACCAAAAAAAATGACACTAAAAATACGAACAGGTTATTTACATAGCCCCACACGAATCTGTTTGCGTCCCCGCAAACCACCTATTTGGCCTGCCGCTTTATCAACCGCTTCCCTGACTTGAACTTCAAACTCGGATCCTCCTCTTCCTTCAACAACTTCGCAGCCAATTGGACTCGCTCTTGCATTAGCAACCGCTGTCTGTTATAGAAATTCTTCACTGGACCTGAACGCGTCCCAACTTCTTCACACGCCTCAAGAATCATCACCTTATGCGCTCCAGGCAGAAATTGGGTAATGCACATTAACTCCAATGCACGCATCCTCTTGGCTGAGTGATAATGGATCTTAGAAAAAATCTCCATATCAGTACTCAACCTCGCTCCAACTCGGTAATCCACCACAAACTGGTAATCGTGATACAAATAGGCTAGAATACCTGCAAAAATACTGGCACGGAAACAAACTGGATCGCGATGAGTCCGATGCTCCAACGAAAACTTCATGTATGCCTCCACGCAACTCTCCGGGTTCTTGTATGAACCAGGGATCTTTGGCCAATTGTACCAACGTGAATCCAACTTGGCGCGATTCGACCACATATACCTCCTTGGGCAGGGACAGAACCTGGGATCCGACGCCACCGAAGGCGGAGGTGTAGAAGACCGTGAAATCCGCTCAGTGTGGTCCATTAAATCCATCACTACAACTGGGGGACTTCTGACGCCTTCATGGTCTTGGCCGATCCACAGCAACGCCTCCCAACTTGGGAACGGCACATTGCCGAGCTCCTCGAACAACTGGTCGTAGTTTCCCAAGTAGAGATCGTCCTTGCCTGCAACTATCGATGGTAAAGGAATCGACCATGTAACCCACTTGGACAGCAACCCTGACATCTCCAACGTTTTATCGCCAACTCGGGGTCGTGGAAACGCCAGCTCGCCCGAAAAATCCCAACTTGGAATCGCTACAGGCCCCCCAGCCTTCCGCTTATCTTGCAGCCTATCCCGAGTCGTCTCAAATTTGTACACATAAACGGATGGGTGCACGTCCATGAGCTGGCTGTGAGTTGCCCTATGTCGGGCATTCTGCACCATCTCCGTAAGCCAATTTGAGCCACTCAAATTCCTTTCCAACTCGGTGATGGTACGCATCCACTCCACCGGTGTCACCACTGCTTTCAACTTGGTATTGGAAACCGTCGCCCGAATAGCTATAGCCACGCCATCTTCTAACCGCGCTCCCATATTGGGACGTCGTTTACCCACATAAGATGCAGCCACCCGCCTTCGCTTGGCCAACAAGTCCTCCAATTCGGAATAAAACAACAAACACCGCGCTCCGTAATCGCCAATTAGGGTGAAAGCAGTGACATTGTCTTCTAATACCACATCACCGCGCCCCACAATCTCTGTAAAGAGATTCTCGCACTGAAGTTGAACTGCCCTTGCCCAAATAGTTTTAAAGCGTGATTTGGAAAGATACTCCTTCAACGCGATTCCTGTGTACAAGAAAAATACTTTCCGCTCCCAAGCATAGGCAAACTCAATATTATCTGTTGGGGGAATCAATTCGGACAAGGCCTCCAAATTCTCCATATGAAGCACTCGCTGCCGCTTCCTCGCCACAGGGACCGCTTCACTCTTCCCCTTGGCACTACTTGTTGCAGCATTGGCTTGTTTTTCAACTCTGGCCAACTCCTTTTCGAACCCCAACAAGCCTTCTTCCGAATCGGACTGATCTTCCATCTTGGCGCCCTCCAATTTGGCCCGCAGCTCGTGCACTTGCTGCTCCAAAATAGCCACCTTGCTCTCAGCAATGCGTCGCAAGCTGGATTCCAAATCGGCCTTTCTGTTAACCATGTCAAACCTCCCTTGCAACTGCGCCAATTCGTCTGCTACGTCTTGATAATTGGCTGCCATTTGGATTTCGTATGCTAATCTCTCTTCCTTGGCTGCTTCCAAGTCGGCCTTCACACGCTGACACTCTGCTGCCAACTTGGTATTTGCCTATCGCAACCCCGCTACTTGGGAAGGATCAAAATCCTCCAACTCGGTCAAGGTTTGGGCCAACCTTGCCTTCAGCTGGGAAACCGAACGCACTGGAGCCTCAAAATTGGGCAACCTCCCGACTTCGGATGAACCACCCGGATCTTACTTGGGCTCCTTATGCAACTCGGGCAGTGCTACACAGCTGACCTCTACCAATTCGGAAAGAAATTGCGCCCCTCGCAAAGCTCCATCCGGCTTTTTCTTATAGTCAGTCACAAAAGCATGAAGCCTTCGTGACACAAACAACGCCCAATTAATCACAACTCCCTGCTGGACTACAACCACAACTTGGAGATTCTTCTTTGAAATACTCAGTGTTGCCTGCTCCAACATGAGACATTGCACCACCAACTTGACCCAGGGCTGCCAACTTGGTCTAAGCCACAGCAACTCATACTCCGACTTGGCTTTCTGCTCCTCTGTGATGCCCTCCACGAAGCATTCCTCCACCAAATAGGCAGTTGAATCTTGGACTGTCCTCACCGTCACTCCCGATTTTGGAAGTTGGAAAACCTCCTCAATCTTTTGAGGCTGCAGTTCCACCAATTCGCCTCGCACGCAGCTCTTCCTTTCCGCCACCGAATAGGCCATAACAAAAATCTCTAGTCGATTGGAGTCAATTTGCGCCCATCGCCGTCTTCCTTCCACGAACATCCAAAGCCCAACCTCCTGAAGTTTCAGTTGCTGCTGCTGCTCCCATTTGGCATCGTCCAACTCGGTCACAGCTTCAAACCGAAAGTCTGTCTGCGTAACCTCGATCGGCGCCTCCTCGTTCTCTCCCAACTTGGGCTTCTTATCCAAGTGCTCCTCCTCGCACACCAATTCGGTATCTTCATCAACCAGGACTTTGCCTTTACCCAATTGGTCTTCCATTGCACCTGCAAACCACAATCTCGCCTACTCTCGGCAAATGCTCCCAATTTGGCTAAGAAACCTCACTGTCGCTCGGAATTGGCTCCTGCTTTCGACCTCCACAATCTTTCAATCCTCAGCCGACCAGCCAGCAAACAATTTCTCCCCAATTCGGAACAGAACACCAAAAACAAACCACAGCAAAACCCTCACTTTCTCGCGCTCTTCAAAACACAAATTGGGATCACTCTAACTCCAAATTGGACTAAAAAGATAGAACGCAAACTCCAAACCCTAATTGGTTTTAGTGCGCACAATCGCGCCTCACCCTTCCGGACCAACTCGGATTCGCTCACAACTGAAAGAACTGGCAAACACAACCTTGCTTTCTCAAGAAAACGCAAAGACGACACAATTTTCCTCAAAACCCAATTTGCTCGCAACGCACAAGATTTAACAAAAAAAACTTCACGCCACCCAACTGTGCAGCCCAATTCAGCTCTTTTGCCTTCGTCTGCAATCTCCCAGTTGGTGAACCGCTCGCCTTGCTCCCAATCCGATTCGGTTTTGGATTTTTGGCGCCTTCAAATGATTCCGATTTGAAATGATTCATCCCCAGGGGTACGTATCATCATCATCCAAGTTGGTTTGTCACCTTCGATTTGGCACTCATTCACTTTGGCATTGCCATTTTTTGTTTTTTTGTTTTTGTTTTTGTTTTTGTTTTTTTGTTTTTGTTTTTGTTTTTTTGTTTTTTTGTTTTTGTTTTTTTTACTTTCCCTAAAAAGACTACCCCCCAAATTGAAAATGCCGCCCCCGGCATTTCAAACAAAATACGGCTTAAGCCAGTAACCATTAATCCTAGTTGGAAGTAAATTTCCCTCAAAGTCCTTGAGTTGCAATGACCCATTAGGACTGACATCTACAACCTCATACGGACCTATCCAATGCATTTGTAATTTACCCGGAAACTTGAAAAAACGGCTATCATATAGCAATACTAAACTTCCAACCTTGAATTCTTTAGGACGCAATTTAGAGTCGTAATATGACTTCCTCCTATTTTGGGTAGCTAAAGTGTTCAAATAAGCTTCTCTCCTTTTCTCATCAAGAGCTTCCAAATTGGTTAGCCTCACTCTTAAACTTTCCTCATCTCCCAAATTGTTTTCTATAGCCACTCTTAGGCTAGGAATTTCAAACTCGATTGGGAGTATGGCCTCTTGGCCATACACTAATTGGAATGGGGAAAATCTCGTAGTTCCTTTGTAAGCGGTCCGGTAGGCCCACAAAGCACTCCAAAGCTTTTCATCCCAATCGGTAGATGCACCACTAATTGTTTTTGTTAGGATTTTACATAGTATACTGTTCGTTTTTTCGGTTTGCCCGTTAGCACGTGGGTGGTAAGGGGCCGTTTTACGGTGTTTAATTAAAAACCGATTTGTTAATTCCTCTATCGTGGCATTTAAAAAATGCGTGCCCCGGTCACTTATTAACTCTCTTGGGCACCCAAATCGGGAAATTATATTTTCATACAAAAAACGTGCCACGGTCTTGGCATCATCGTTACGGGCGGCCATTGCCTCAGCCCATTTGGTAGCATAGTCAGTCGCGACTAAGATATACTTTTTACGCCCATACTTTGTGGCTGGGGCTATAGGGCCTACGAAATCAATTCCCCATTTTTCGAATGGGGCCAATGCCATTAGGGGTATTAACGGCATTGCCGTCGAAGGTGAGGGTTTACCTATACGTTGGCAAGGATCGCATTGCTTGGCAAAAGTATGGGCATCCTTAAATAAGGATGGTCACCAATAACCGGCTAACAACACCTTTTGTGCCATGGAAATTCCTGCGAAATGGCCGCCACACGAATCCGAGTGGCAACCTTGGAGAATATCCTTAATTTCACTCTTATAGATACATCGCCTAAGGACACCATCTTGACCCAACTTATATAAAGTTTTGTCTAATAGGGTATAAGGGGCACTTTTTCTTATAAGGGCCGCTTTCTGTTTACCACTATAATCTCTAGGAAATAAACCGGTAGATAAATAATTCAAAATATCTGCATACTCGGTATGAATCACATCCACCTCAAATAAATTGGCGTCAGGAATATCATCCTCAACCGGCGACCCATTTGGATCTAACGGTTCTTCCAACCTAGAAAGAAAATCGGCGTTGGAGTGTTGCTTACCAGGACGAACAATTATATTAAAATTAAATTCCTGAAGAAGTAATACCCACCGCGCCAATCGGCCACTCAACTGAGGCTTGTTAATAACGTACTTAAGCGCATCGTGGTCCACATAAAACGTGAACTTATAACCAAGTAGGTAATGACGGAATTTTTGCACCGCATATACCATACCCAAGGCTTCCCTCTCGGTAGTGGTATAGTTTCTCTCCGCGGGAATAAATTGGCGGCTAGCATAATAAATGGGGTGGTCTTTGCCATTTTTATCTTTCTGGCTTAAGACACAACCCATAGCGACATTACTCGCATCCACATATACATGGAATGGCTCACTCCAATTTGGAGAAATTAAAATAGGAGCAATAACCAATTTTTGTTTTAACTTTAAAAACGCCTCATCGCATTCACGAGTCCAAGTAGGATTTGTGCCTACTTCTAATTTTTTTAGAAGGGCCGTTAATGGTAGCGCCACTTGGGCGTAATTTTCAATAAACCTACAATAATAGCTAACATGCCCAAGAAAACCCCTTACTTGCGTTATGGTGGAAGGAATAGGTAAGTTAGTTATTTTTGCTACCTTATCGGGGTTTGTACTAATACCTCGTTTGCTAACGATGTGGCCTAATAGCTTCCCATAAGGGACAACAAATTGGCACTTAGCCGCATTCAAAGAGATACCAAATTCCGAGCATTTTTCAAAACATTTTTTTAATTGCTGTGGATGCTCCAATTTGGTTCCAAAGACGCAAAAATCATCCAGAAAAATCTCCATAAAGATACGAAGAAAATCCTGAAAGGCTAGCGTGGCTACACGTTGAAATGTGGCTGCCCCGTTACATAATCCAAACAACATAACCCTACTCGCATAGATTCCCAAATCGGTGACAAAGGCAGTTTTAGCTTGGTCTTTTTTCGCGATTTGGATCTGATTGTATCCCGAGAACCCGTCCATGAATGAATAGCATTCATGACCGGCGACAGTATCTAAAATACTATCGGTAAATGGTAAGGGAAATCCGTCCTTTTTAGTGACGGCGTTCAACTTCCTAAAATCCTGACAAATTCTAATACGTCCGTCCTTCTTAAGAACAATCACTATAGGACTTACCCATTCGCTATTTGGGGCTGGATAAATAAATCCTATCTTGATCAATTTTTCGATTTCCTCCTTTACCAAGAGGGAATACTTTAGATTTAACCGATGGGGCCTTTGCCTAATTGGGCGTGCATTATCCTCTAAATCAATGTGATGTTCACATATACTAGGTGACACCCCTCTTAGGTCCTTATATGACCATGCAAACATTTTATTATTTTCTTTAAAAAATTTAACCCACGTGGCTAACTCTTCCGGACCTAGCCTACTAAATAATTGTATGTTCTTTTCCTCATCTTCAGACCCAAGATTTACGGTCTAGCAATGGCCTTTAGATACGTAAGACCTAATTGGAACATCGTCCAACTCTCTCTCATAAATGCTTTCACTATCTTCACTCATCTCCCAATCGGAATTGACTCCATACACGGTAGAATCCGTCATGGAGTCTATTAACCAATATTGGATTGCCCTGTCCGAGTTGTCATCATCCTCACATGGGATGATGTACTCTCCTGGGGCTACTTCCTTAAACGTTGGAATCCCACTCGGTTTATTTTCATGTGTTTTAATATTAATCCTATTAGTTGATAAATCATCCCACTCGGAATCATACCCAAAATCGCTAGTATCACCCGGTGATTCCCATTGGGTCTCACCTTTATATTTAAGGGGATACATAGTGATACTCACCGAATGATTCCCTTGGAATATTTTCATCACGCCCCTACCCCAATCGTCTTTCACTCTAGCTTGATAAAGCCATGGCCTTCCTAATAGGATAGGGTACGATGTGTTAGGTGTATTAGGTTGGAAAATAATATAATCGATTAAATATACCAATCCCGCTATTCGTGTTTTTACCTTGGGTAAAATACCTAAAGGCTTTACTCGGCTTTGGTCCGCCATGCGCAAAACCAATTTAGTTTCTTGAAGCCCAGTTAGATGGAGGCTTAGCATAGTATCGTTATTCATTAGATTTACGCTAGAACCGCCATCTACTTGGACGTTGGATACAATTAGTCCTTCAATTTCTACGTCGATAATTGGCGCACCTGGATCAGGGCCTAAAGTCACTTCATGGACTTGTCTACTTTTCTTTCTCACCAAATTTGATTTCAAGGCTGATCTACAACTAGGAGCTATACCCAATAGTTGTTTAATTGTTATGTCAGCCTTGACACTTCCCAAATTGTCTATGACATTATATGGGTTATTTTCGTCAATGATCCCAATTTGGTTGTTACTGTCCTTTCTCTTTCTCAGAGATGACTTGACAAATTTTCCAAATTGGTTTCCCATCTTATACTTTCCTGTACTATCCAATTTGGGTACAGCCTGCTGGACTGAATTGTCTGGCTCTACCCTAATTGGTGGAATAATAAATGGCTCCTGACTATTTAGGCTGATTGGTTGTACCGAATTAGGATCAGGATTTCTCTGCGATGCTACATCTCGATTTGGTTTATTAATTCCATTTGGTTCAGTCATGGTTATGACTGGACCAAATTGAACTGACTTCCCATTTGGTTTACTTGCTGACATTGTGTCATCAACTCTAGTCTTGCTAGATTGAGCTTCATCCCGATTTGGTAAATTTAACGAAGGACCTGTACTGGCCTTTATCCGATCAGGCTGTCTTTCATTACGAATTGGACTGGGCACTGATTTATTTGACTGTCCAACCAATTCGGAATTAAAGTTTAAGCCTAATTGATTTTTCTACTCCAGCAACTGCTGAGCTTCTTTACGGGTAATTTCCTTTTCCCTTAATATATCCAAATTTCCCGGGGGATTCTGCTTTTCAATTTGTCCTCTAGTCGATACCTTTTGAACTAATTTTTCTTCCTTATTTAAATAAGGGAAATTTTTATCTTCGACTTGTATTAGATAAGATGCACGATCCTTATTAGACCTTGCTGCATCTTCATCTAATAGTACTATCTTAGGACTATTATCCCTCTTTTTATTATTATAGCCCTCTTGGGGGTCATTTTTACGCGGACCATTACATTGCTCAGCCGTATGACCGGCTTGATTGCAATTACCGCATAAAGGTACGTAATCTACACTAGCCCTTGCATTCGGGCAATTAGTGGAAATATGGCCCAGTTGTCGGCAATTATAACATATGACTCCTTTGCCTTGGGACCAATTAGGAACTTGTCCTCCATAAGTAGGAGGACCTTGGTTCACATTGCCAAATGGCATTTGTGACCAACCTTGGTTATTATTGGTTGGCATTTGCGCCACACCACGATTAGGATTATTACTAAATCCTCCTTTATTAAAGTTCATAGGATTGAAATTTGGATTGGGTTGATTATAATTTTGATTAAAATTTCTTCGCTTCGGTCTATTTACCCAGTTGGAATTTCCTCCTTGGTAATTGTTATCTTCAACTTGATAGACTTGACTACTCCTATTTTGGCCAGCTTGTTGGACCAAACTTGCTTGCATATTGCGGCAAGACTCGGTCTCGTGTTTAAGACCACAAAACCTACACTTAGGAGGCAAATTGGGAGGAGATGGACAATCGGGCAACATGTGCCCTTGTCCCCTACAATTTGTGCACCATATGTGGGCACGGTCCTGATTAGGTTGATTTTTCTTTTGAACCGAGTTTGCTAAATTTACTTGGAGGTTGCCTAATTGTTTCGTGATTTCAAGTAGATGTGACTCCATTACCACATCTCTTGCATTAGATTGTACTTGGTAAGGAGGAACACCTACTTGGTTGCTCTTAATCGGTTCAACTGGAACAATTGGCGGTGCTTGGACCGGTGCCATGGGTACTACATTTACATAACTGGGTTGGATATAGGTAGGCATGGTAGTACCTCCTATATCCTCCCTATTCACGCCAATTTGGTCCAAGTAACTAGGTTGGCTTATAGTAGGATTTATATATGTTTCACCCAAATGTACTTCCTCCCATAATTTAGCTCTTCGAACTGCGGCTGGTAAATCCGCAGGAGCAACTTCTTTTACAAATGCTTTTAATTTTGGTGGGTATAACCCATTTATAAATTGCCGCATAAAATGCGCATCCGGATACTCATTATTTGGCAATCTAAGCATTATGTCTTCTAGATGGCCATAATAACTATCGATACGTTCACCACTTGCCATATGTAACTCGGCCAACTTTTCAAATAATTTTTCCTGATAAGCGGCAGGGCGAAAATGGGCTAGGAATGCATCACGCAATCCCGTCCAAGTATTAAAATGCCCTATTGGCTGTCTTTGGAACCATTTCTTGGCTTGGTCCATTAGTGTACTTGGAAAAATACTTAAGAAATGGGCCTCTGTCCTAGCGTTGTTTGCATTACAACGAGTTAGGAATTCATAAAGGTGGCTATCGGGGTCATCGCCCATTCTACCATAAAAAGTCGGAAACGGCATAAGTGAATAAGGCCTGTCAGCCTCATCACCCGGCCGCATTACCATTGGGATTACATTTGCAGGATCAGCCATATTTCTATCCGATTTTCCTACTAAGGATTCTTCACTAGATGTAGACGAACTACCTAATTTGGATGATTTTCTGAAATTAACAAATTCAGTCTCATCCAAATTGCGTATTACCGCTTCCAAGACTTGGTCTTGCTGGAAAACAGAAGGGATTTTTAATTTCCCTCATTCCGCACTCCAAACTAGATTGTTTAACCAGATTGGACTTTCTCTAGACACCTCAACTGGGGTTGTCTTACCATGAAAAGAACCTAATGGGGAATCAATAAGAGGAGTTAAATCAGCCCCCAGTTGGTTTTCCTCAATAACTTCCAATTCGGTTTCTTCCTCCTCACACAGTCCTCTAGGGGAATCTTGAGGTGATGGAGTATTCGAAACACAAATCGGTTCACAGTGAAGATGAGGGAGATCAAATCCCGTTCTCACTGTGACATTACTTGCCTGTCCTTTTACTATTTGGCTAACGTCTTCCTCATTAATTTTTTGTTTATTAGTTTTATCTTCTACGCCATGGCCGCATTCTTGCCTATGCCGTGAATGACGTCCTAATCGAAAGGAATCCTTCCAACTTGGTGAAGCTGGTTCGGATTCTGCTTTAGAAGTAAATTTGCGTTTTTTATCCGCAGCTCTCTTCTTTTCTCTTTCTTCTTGAGCTTGTTTGCTAATTTCAGAATTTAAAGATGTGCTACTCATTAGAGTGCAACAACTTTTTAAACTCCATCAAAAAGATAAAAGAAGAAAACTAAAAACCTATTATGACGCCTCCCCGGCAGCGGCGCCAAAATGTAGTTACGTTTAGATCCTAATCAGAATATCTAAACTAATAGTTTAATTCGTTCCTAGGGAGGCAATTCTAATAGGACTACTTCTACAACGACATTAGGACGTACTACTAAAGGCTAAAACACACAAGGAATGCATACTTCCAACTAGTATTAATTAAATCCTCACAATTTCTGTAATAATTAGTAATTTAATTATTCACTCCACTCTTAAAACCACCAAGGTTAAGTATCACCCAATTGGAATTGATCTTTAATCTTCAAGTTGGATTCTTTCGTCTTTCCACCAAATCGGAATTGGTGCTGCTGCTGGTACAGGCTCGCTACGGCACTCTAACTCCCACTTTGGAACAGTCACCCATCAGTCTCACAGTTGTCACCCACATAGGGAACCACCAGAACTTCTTTCGCCAACTTGGTCTTCATGTCTTTATCTCCACGATTTGGCTTGATGTAATTTTTATCACCGCTCATTGACACTTCTTACACACCGATTTGAAATCAACCTAACACTCTGCATTCTTCCTCATTTTTCCTTCTCAACTTGGATAATTATCTTCTTATAAACACTCACAGACTCTCCAAATTGTATATATCACTTTCTCCTTTACTAACTTGGAATTTTTATTTTTATTTTTTTATATATATATTTTTTATCACAGTCTTCTCTTCTTTCTTACTTGGATAAATTAATTCCTCACACCCATTTGGAAACTCTCAAAGTTGAGACCTGTTGCTTCGGCTTCACAGACCAACTCGGGATCCTGACTTAGACAACATTCAAACTTTATGAAACCAATTTGGATAAGCATTCATGACATCATGCATTCCACATACAGCCACTCAACCTTCCAATTCTGCTTCACTCCCAGACTGCCAAACTCCAACTGGGCCGAATCAGCACTACGACTGAACCTCCAAATTGGCTCATACACACAACATACATACCAACAATAAGGAACAACAATTCGCTTTCAATCCTTCTTTATTCAGCCGAATTGGTGACATATCACCGTTCCACAAAAATAATGTTTCCTTTAGCAGTTAATCTTACTGCTCTTGCTTCACTCCACTTCAACTTCCCGATTTGGATCTCCTATTTGCTATCCCAGCAATTTACTCTTTGACTAATCCATCCAATCAGACTTCACTCTATTACCCAAATTGATCTCGCAGCTATAATCTATTCGGGCTCACATCACCCATATACTCTACAGCTCCGAATTGGGTCCTATTTCCATCACTTAATACTCATAAACTATCACTGTACTTCTCCAAATTGGAATTCCGCTCTTTACAATGACTCTCACCGCTCTGCATAACATTTCCGACTAGGACATACTTCCTAATCAGCTCCTCATTTCATCCTCATTCACTTCACCGATTAACTTCACATCACCAAATAGTTTCCGCTTCAAACTTCAACATCTGCACACTTCTCCGAATTGGATCGAACCACTCCAGAGACATATACTCACACTCACAGCACACCAATTAGAACACACACTCATCAAGCATCCGACTTGGAAAAATCACACACACACAAACAAACACAAAAAACATCAAATACACAGCCACTCAGACTGGGACTCGCACTGGACTCTCTCAAATAGTGGGTGCCTTCCAAATTGGAAAACTCGACTTTAAAATCCCAAGTCAGGCAGTTCCTTAACCAACTTGGCATCACCTCAAAACTTGCAAACTGCCCATTAGGAACCTCAAAAATAACCGTCCTTCCAATACACACACAAAGTCCCAAATTGGCACCTGCAACACACCGCGCAACCCTAACTGCCGACCACAGGCAAACCAACTTGGAAACCACAACAGCTCCGACCCAGCTGGCTACAGACAGTTCCTACTTGGACAAAAACGCAGAACATTCCAACTCGGAATTGTCATCCTGCATTACAAATAGGAATTACCCTCGGACAACCCAAACTGTCTTCACTCTCCGAATTGGCTTCCCTTCCAGTCCCTTCACCGTGGCTCATGTGTGACTGCACTCGGATAAACACTTCCAAATTGGTTAATAACATCCAAAAATCACCCATTTGGAACACCAATCAAACAAAACATAACTAAAACCACATACAAACACACCAAAAAAAATGACACTAAAAATACGAACAGGTTATTTACAACATGCTTTCATTGATATACCAAAGTTTAGCATGGTAATGGATTGTTTAGTGGATAACACATTAAAGAAGATTGGTGAAAGCATAGACTCCAAATCTATGTTGGTAGTGTGTGATATGATAGGAGTCTTGTATAGTTGTATAGAGGCTATGGAGAAATCTACAAGATAGTCTAGGAACAAATTGGAATTACCAATAAAAATTTAAGAAGGTTGGTGTTATTAAGGCCATACAAGATGAGCATTGTATATTTATTATTATGGTGTATGATGCATTTGTTTTGGAGCTTCATCAAAAGTGGTTTTCAAATCCCCTACTCAACCCAATGAAGTTGATGCCTCCATACCTAATGAAACAAGTCTAGGGATTGGTGGATGAGTTTACAATTACCCTTGGCAAACTACATGTGCATACTCCCCTTCAAGTGAAAAATCTAGGACCATCTTACCTAGATGATTTTAAACTTCAACTTCAACAAGTAGAGGAGGATAAGACTGCTTGCATTAGTGAGGTGTGTATCCACCACTAGTTTTGCCAATTGAATTCACATTGGAATTCTTTTCAATTTAGGTGTTTTGGCATTGGTTACTTTGGCGGCTTCTACTTTTGTTATGTCTTGAGCTAAAAATATATTTTTAGAATTAGAATAATTCAATTTTGAGAGTTTAAGGAATTAAGGCTTGTTGATTTTTAATTTAGAAAGTGGAGATGGAAAAATGGGAAGGAGGTGATCCCAAGCTCTAGTCGATTAGTTCCTTGTTGGTCAATGCAAGGTGGCTTGGACTGTAGGCTAGAATGACATCCTAGTCTTGGATCTAGTGTTTTGAGGCTTCAATATAGAATTCTAGATGTCATAATCCCTTAACGTTAGAGGGTTAAGAAGTGCTTTTAACAATGTCTTTTCTTTTGTAGATATTCCTACTCAAAAACACTTTGGCCATGGAAAAACACACTTTTGTTGTAGCCAAAAAGCACTTTATTATCACAACATTGACCTGAAGTTGTTATTTAAACCAAATATGATACAAAAATAAGCTAGGACATAGAGTTTGTTAAACTTGCATTTGATTAAATCAATGCCGTTGCCAAAACTATTATAGATGGTGTTGAAGCCGGCAAAAACCTGGAATGATAAGTGGAAGTGAGCAAGGCCAACGTGAAGTTAGCTAAGACTAAGATGCTCCCAAATTTGAGGTCAATTTGAGGCTCAGAAAGTACACATTGTTAGATGCCGTTTCCAAAGTTGGCATGTTTCCTCAACACACCCTTCCCAAATTATTTGAATGTGGTGCAATGGAAACTATTTCTATATTGTTCTAGAGTGTATGTTCAAAATGCCTTTGTTCCTCTCTTATGTGGTTGCCAATATCACCCCCTTTACATGTAGGCATTGATTTTAACTCAGGTTCTAACTAGATAGATTAATTGTTTGACTTATGGTGCACGCCAACATGGAACTTAGATGGATTATTGCGGATTTCCCTTGGACAACAATATACTTATTCAATTGGAGGAACATAGAGCAAGGGATGTGGTAAATGAAGACTGGTGAAAGCTGCCTTTGATAAAGTGGGGTCTATGGTTCTATCTGAGCCAAAACCTTCGACTATAGCTAGTGCTATGGCTTTGATTCCATATTTTGAGAATGTGATTGAAAACTCAAGCCCATCTTTGTAAATGAAATTCCTAAACTATATATTGTACATGGAAGTTTTTATGTTAATTTTATAAATAGAGAGGTAGTAGTAGGTGGTTGTAATGTGCACAAGTGATATGAATTTTTGTTGTAGCTAAAGACATACTATAGAGCTATTTAGTTGGATTGAACTCACATATTGCCTTACATAATTACATACAAGCAAAAATTCAAATTGTCCATGCTATATATAGAATTTGTGAAAATTTCCTTACTTTGTTTATGTTTAGTGATGACAAAATGTAGTTTAGTAGAATGAAATTGGGAGTTACAACAACTTAGAATACCAGTCCAATTTCCATATAGTGATTTTATTTTTGGCTCACTAATTTTGCAAAATTTCACTAATAAAGGAGGCTCGACGCTATACATATAAAAGGAAAGTAATAGGTTGGAATTTATTGGAATTGAGTTATGTGAAAGGAGAGGCATGTTCTTTGTTTGTAACAATATAAACCCAACACACTAAATCCAGCCAAGTTGGAAAAATTCAAAGTTACCCCTCTTGTCAAGGTTAGGTGGGATTAAGTAACTTTGAATTAGATTTATTACACTCCAAGTACTCTTGAGTGCTCAATGCTAATTGGCCCATAGGGGTACCTCAACTAGAGGGAAGGCCAAGTCATTGTGGTCCATGTTAGCTCAAACTATATTTTTGAAAACGCTTTACAGTAATGCACATTTACAAGAAAAGACTGTTTTTTACCCCAATTTTTTTCTAATGTGGGGAGGGCATTGTAGAATTCATAGAACGTTTAAGCAACATGGGCAAATCTTGAACTACGCTTTGCTTCCAATTTTATTCTCATTGTTGTTTGTGTTTTATTATTTGTGTTTTCATGCACTTCAAGTTCTACTCTTGTATTTGCTGGATTTTTGTTGTTGGAGGTTTTTCTTGTAGGTACAGGGTTGCAATTGAGCATTGGTGCTAAGATTGAAATTGCCTACCAACTTTCACAAAATGATGTTTAAATCTTTGCGTAATTTGCATGGTTTGGGGAAGTACTTGCCAAGACCTATTACAAAGGAAGTAACACACATCTTGGAGACACATTTGTTTGATTTGGTGCTTGGACTTGTATCCCACCTTTCTTCATTGTTGCCTTTTAGAAGTGATGATTGTTTCGACAGAATTTCTTGATCTAACACCTGAGATGAGGAACAAGAAGTAGAAAGGAGTCTCTTTGGCACACAAAGGAAAAAAGTTCTTTCCCGACCACCATGAGGAGGAGGTGGTAGGAGGTTTGGACATGCAAATTTACTTGGCCCAAAGGGGAGTTTGATGTTGTGGACAATCTCACTAGAGTCGTGCGTATAAATTGCAATAACGTGAATGGCATAAAGAAAATCATGGTCCTGAAGGTGACAACCTTGAGAAGCACAAGGGGAAGAGGGGTTGCAAATTTGACAGTGAGCCTTCTCCGCATTTGAAGAAGAGTGACATATACATCAAGCATAATTGTAAGCATTTGCAATTCAACAAGGTATGGACAAGATGAAGGCTAATCGCACGGTTGTAGACTAGCTCATGGTTGGTTTGGAGGGTAAAGCAAGCAAGAAGGGAGTACAATTTTCTATCCTTTTTCAAGTTCTTAGTTTTGATCATCCCAAATGCAATTATGAACAAGAACAATATTTACAAAAGCATTTTAAGATGAAGGAAGTACCGATTTAAAACATTTGGCTAGGAAATGAATCAACACCTATATACTTATATTATGTCTACCCTCAAAGTTGTGGTTTAGTTTGTGAGATTTTTCCCATTAGCATTAATGAGGTGATGGCAGTAGACAATACTTTGTGGGTTAGAATGCACGTTTATGCTTTGAATTTGTGAAAGAGTGTACCACACCTATTCTATCTTTCTTGTATGTTTGATTGTGGCACTACATATCATTTGATTGAACTAATCATGTAGGTGTTACTTGATGAGGGAAGACTTACATGAGAGGAATTCATTATTAAGGTTGTGCCTTTTAGGGCAGATAGAGTTAGTGTTTTACAAAGACTGAAAACTAGGGGCTCTACCCAAATTTGTGAGAAATGGGCTCTATCTTGCCTTGGAGACTGTTGTGCAATAATGCAAGTCACTACATAAATTTAGTGGTTAAAACTCTTTTCAACTATCCCATAGGCTCTCATTTAGATGTGCTCTACTAGTCTTTGTATTCTTACTTTTGTCATAGTCATAAGTGGCACTCTCAACTATAGAAGCTTCTTGATCTCATGAAAACTAAGGGTAACAAAATGGTGAAGAACGTGGACACTTACTGGATTTCAATGCCCAAATTGGTGCATCATATCAAAGTACAAAACGCTTTTGGTAAAAATGGATCTTGACATGTCAATAGCTATTGGCTACAAAACCAATTTGGCAGTGACAACCAACTTTGATTACCTTACCAACATTGAGTTTTTTCTATCCTTTGTGTGCTCCATTCCAATGTTAAATGCCGTTCACTTACTTCATTGCCTCATAAAGCTTTCATGGGCTTGTGACATTTTCATTTGTGACTTTTTGCAATTGTTTAAAGTGTGTTAGTTGGATTTGGCTCAGATGTTTGTAGATGACTCTATAACTTTCAACATGCTAGAATTCCACCATTATTAAGAGTTGACTTCACTTTCTTCTATCGAAACTCCTTTAGAGTGGAAGGGGATGCCTGAGGAAATCAATGCTTTGCACCTACTCTTCAACTTTGGATGCACAATTGTCTTTGTGTGCTGCCACTGTAAGGTCACAAAGGATCACCTTTTGTGGTAGAAGACTTCTTGCTTCTCATGTGAATTAATGATTCAACTTTGGTAGAACCTCTTCCAATCACGGCACTTGAAGAAGTTGATTTCTAAATACTTTAAAATTGCAAAAATTGGGTGTTGTTTGGTGATAGGATCGGTGGAAAATGAGCATTGCTTTTTAATACTTAAGTTCTTGAAATCTTGCCACAAGAATAGATTGGGCAAGCACTTGCTACCTTTAGTGCACATTTAGCCAACAATATTATTCCTTGAAAAATTTCCCTTATAAAGAGGCTATTGAATTTTGAAAAAATTATGTTAAAGTTGGATGGCATGGCGATGTGTGATCTCTAGTTGGTTCATCAATATCCTCCTCCTTCTACAATCTTTTGTTTTCATGAGATTAGGCTAGCTTTGGGATCTTGAGCAAGACAATTTACTTTCTTTGCCATTGAAGTTTATTGCTGGGACGTGCTTAGTAATGCACACTTAGAGATGGAGTTTGGGATGAAGTATCATCAACTTCGTTAAGCCTTTTACAACATTTTCTTGTTCACTCTAACCTTTTTCTTCTATCATGATTTGTTTATTTTGTAGTGTGCAAATCACTAGCACTACAATTAGACAATCTTGCTATTGCAACAAGAAGGTTTCAATCATCTTATAAGTGATACTTTAGAGTTTATGTCAATTTCTTTCACTTCATGCTTTTAGTTCATATTTTCATTTTTACAAATTTGGCATGAGTTCTTGTTTGGAAGTGTCAATTTTGTGGGTAATTAGGATAATTGTGTGGATGATTGGAGTGTCAATTGTTTTGCTTTTGCTTGATGCCTGTTGCGAAATGTGAATTTGAGAGTTGGCTCTATTCACCAATATGGAAGTATGTTTTTATGCATTCATTTTTGTTTT
Source organism: Climacium dendroides (assembly GCA_950106755.1). Classification (NCBI taxonomy): domain Eukaryota; kingdom Viridiplantae; phylum Streptophyta; class Bryopsida; order Hypnales; family Climaciaceae; genus Climacium; species Climacium dendroides. Next base: position 41,342,076 of record OX467082.1, on the reverse strand, counting down.
TGGTATATACCACACTAAAGACGTTGTAGCCAACAATAAAATGTACTAATGAAGACCAAAAAAACATAGGTAGACAAACTTTACAATCACCATTTTTATACAAATTTTTCCATCACTTAGCAATGAAAGACAATAGGGTGGACAAAAATTAACCCTATTTTTGTACTTGTCACAAGTACACTAATGATGGTATTTAGTGTTGGCAACTCTAATTACGAAGCACAACACTAAATGTCAACAATCCGGTTAATGTTACCAACACTAAATGTCAACATAGACACTATTTGTCAACTATTGGGTATAAATTTTTTACAAGTTTACATTTAATGTTACCTAACTATTTCATCAAAATGCAAAAAAAACCCGTAAGAACCCAAGAAACCTATGACATGCTCAAAAAAGTTATTACTCAGAAAAGTGAACACAACACTAAATGTCAATTAATTGACATTTAGAGTGGGTAGGGTAAAAGCTCAAGTAACACTATTAGTAACATAACACTAAATACCATCATTAGTGTAGTACTTTACCAAAGAGAATAAAATTTATGCACAATTCCACCATCTATTTACAAAATTATTAGACAGTTTTTACTAAAACATCGCCATTTTGCTAGAGTAGCCCCTCACTAGACACACTTGTAGTGTCATTGCAAAATACAATATAAGTATTTTAGGATTACTGCTTCCTATTTGTCTTTAGTGGAATCTTGAACTTTTAAACTCTTAAGATTACCTATCTTATTTATAGTTCATTTACACCCAATCCACATAACTTCTTCTACTGCAAAAATTTGTTTTACTCTAAATTTGAATGAAAAGGAATGCAATTAATAATAGGATCCACCTCTCCCTTTATCCTTTCAAGTAACTATTTGACAGTGTTATAAGTTCCATTGGTGAGATAAACAAGCATCCCCTCTTTTCTTTTCTTTTGAATTTGAAACATTTTGTATTGATAAATATTTTTTGTATGATTGAAGGTGCTCTAAATATACAATTTAGCTACCTGCCACTACCTAAGGTGGTATAGGTGTGGGGTCCTACAAAACCCACACCATCCCAAATGGTGATCTAAAATCATATTGTTGCAAGCACTACAACATTAGAAGTCATTTTAGTGATGTTGGCATAATTTTCAATTATCAAGACTTTTCTAAATGCACTTCTAGAAACTTTTGAAACTAGACCTATGTCAATTCTAATATTCAGTCTATGCACCTAAACGTCACAATTTTAGCCTTTTAAAACACACTATATTAGCAAATGTCACCATGTGATTGTTGCAAGAACCTGATATTGACCATATACTTTTACCATTTAAATCTAAGTCAGTCAAGAATCTTGGCATGCATGAGATGCAAAGACCATGGTTCAATTCTTTACACATGTGTAAAAACATGGTTGAGTAGCCCAAGCTTCAAGACCCCGCTTGGTCTAACTGACACAAGTGTGGGTCTTGAAGCTTGGTCCACTTGGCCACGTTTTCTACTAGTGTTATCTAACGTACGCACAGAGGTTTTCATGCAGAGATGTTTGTGGTATTGCAATGTGCTACTTCTACAGTAAATGAATTCAAAAAGAGATTGGAATCAATTGTTCAGCATTGTCGATTAGGAAGAATCATAATGTTCAGGCCACCCGGCAGGACCGGACATAAGATTTGAGTTCCGTTGATGGAAATTAAAAAACCCACCGAGTATTTGAAAGTTCAAACTTTCAGCACTTGCATGTGACACTTGGGCAAACAGAAATTTGCCTAAATAATGAGTTTGACCCCATCAGCAGTATCACTCAGATTTGCTGAATTGCAATTGAATTCAAAATTGAGGGATAGAAATTAATTTGGATCATGGGACTGTTTGGTTAGTTACTAACTAACTTCAGTATTAACTGGACATTACAGGGCAGACGATGGAGACCAATGTAGGATATGTATCTTGGTGTACGTACTTCGGCAAAAGAACTCGAAGGACATGGCATGGGCATGAGTATCAATTTGGAGAACTTTCTCAATCCTTCCGTCATTTCCGAAAAAGAAACGTCATTGAAGAATCCTTCATCAGATCCTACCCCAGTTCAAAATTGAGATATTTTCTTTGCAATCAAGGTCCTTATATTATATTATATTATATTATATTATATTTCAACACTGCTTGCTAGAGGTTTTCGTAACACTGTCGGTTGGCTATGGCTCCTGTGTCTCTTGGACGTTGACAAGCCAGTCTAAACTAAGTAGTAAGCTCTTGATGCTGTGTCTACTGTTGGGAGAGAGGTGCAAGACGTACTCCCATGTTCGATAAAATGGCGAAATTTCAAAAAAAATTGTACTTCCCCTAAACCCTATCTGGAATCTCAGATGTACACACGTACAAAACTAGAGCTTTGTGCACTTGACTGTCACATTTTTGGTGCTCTGAAAGATGCTCTATGCTTACATTTTGTGCGTCAATTCTCGCTGTCATGAGATACTTCTGGAATCATCCTTGTTTACTATACACTCAGCTAATGTGCTATTTGCTATTTATCATTTGCTTCCAGAATGATCCTTCGTGTGCAATTTGTGACTTGATCGTGGTATAATGGATCACATCTGCAAGTACCAAGGAGTAGAAGATGGAATTTTGATGTAAAATGTCGATCAGAAGCTTTGAAGTCATCGTAAAATAATCATAATTATGTGGGACAAATCTGTGCACTTTTAATCATGATCATGCCTACGGATCAGCAGAACCTTTTTGCTAACCAGATAATATCGTTGAGAACAAGGATTCTATGAAACAGAGTATATTCAGTCTTTTGTTTGTGAAGAATTGAGCGTAAAATTAAAGCTCATAATGGAAAAAATACTAGGAACCCTTGATATTCCAGCTCTTCCACTGTGCATGGTCTGAGGCTGTGCTCTGAGGTGTCCATTCTTTCACTGAAAGCCGTCTATTTGCAAAAAAGAGAGCTCTTCCTGTGCAACCGAACATTGGGTACAGCTTACTTCTATTATATAATCCGAGAGTGGAATTGATATGGGTAGATCCCTAACTACCTGCATTTCAACTGTGCACAATTTTTGACTTGGATCCAAATTTTGATTTATTCATTTCGCTAGTTCAAACTTTGAAAGCAAACTAATGACGCTCAATTTTGAAAGAGGCCATGTTATTCAAACTCCGAGAATATAGTATCGAGGCCATTGCAGGAAAATCAAACAATTGAATGGAATTGGTGTTTTGAAAACATGTTACCACTTCAACACGAACCAACGGCAGCAGCTGGAATGTATCTTGATGAGCAGAGGATTATAATATCTCCAGAAAATCATCATGCTACTGATGTGGAGAACTAAAACTTCTGCACAGAGTAACATACTCTTGCAAAATGAGCATTGTTTCCCACATCAGTAACATTATGGTTTTCACTGATATGCTTCACGATCTGACCTTTCTGAGCTGTGTCTGCAACACATTTGATGATGAGAGGATAATATATCTCCAGAAAATCATCATGCTACTGATGTGGAGAACTAAAACTTCTGCACAGAGAACATACTCTTGCAGATGAGCATTGTTTCCCACATCAGTAACATTATGGTTTTCACTGATATGCTTCACGAGCTGACCTTTCTGAGCTGTGACTGTAACACATTTTGATGATGAGAGGATAATATATCTCCAGAAAATCATCATGCTACTGATGTGGAGAACTAAAACTCTCTGCTCAGTGAACTTACTGTTGCAAGATGAGCATTTTACATTTCCCACATCAGTAACATTATGGTTTTCACTGATATGCTTTGACACCAGTTGACACTATCTGCAGCACATCTTGATGCTTGAACAGAGTCCGGGATTACAATATCTCCAGAAAATCATCATGCTACTGAAGTGGGGAACTGAAACTCTCTACTCAGTTAGCATTCTCGGTAACAAAAACGAGAGCATTGTTTCCCACATCAGTAACATTATGGCTTTCACTGATATGCATTTCTGGTTGAATCAGCCTTGGTCACGTAAGTCTCTGAACTCTCTTTGCAACACATTTTCATGAGCACAGGATTACAATTATATCTCCAGAAAATCATCATGCTACTGAAGTGGGGAACTGAAACTCTCTGCCCAGTTAGCATTCTCGGTAACAAACGAGCTCGAGCATTGTTTCCCACATCAGTAACATTATGATTTTCACTGATACGCGTCAGCCTCGTCCGTTCTGACCTTTGCTTGGCTGGCAACACATGGCATTACCTAGCAAAACGCAATGCACACTTCCAGAAGCACGTCAACATAGACGACAATGTACCCAATTCAAACTCTGTCTACGATCAAATAACCTCCACAACAGAGCTAGCTTCGAGAGTCGACTGACACATTGATTGATCATATCCCAGAATAGGAGCTACATGATATCAGGAGCTTCAAGTGAGGTCTGGAAGAGCAGCTAGATGATATATAGATCCAAATCCAAGCTGGATTGTCGATGAGACTCCCTGAGAAACGCAAAGATTTATAGTGCAATCTAGTGCCACACCAGCGGAGTTGATTGGGAATATTAAAAGGGAAGGCCGATAGGGTACTAGGTCCGCGCATGGGTTGAATGTGCGCGAGAAGGAATGTGAGAACCTAATCTGCGGAGGATTCAATTCTCCACTGTGGCCATCATCTTCTCCTTGCCTGGCTTGCCTGGCTTGCAATTAATCGGCAGACTTGCATTGCAGGCATGTGAACCTGGCCATGGACCCTACCAAGTAAGGCGGGATCCTTCCGTGGAGTCACGCCGGCCTTGCTCGCTCTTGCATGGAGGAAATCTGATGGGATTCGTTTCTGGGACTGCAGCCGCACAAACAAAAAGTAGAGCTTGGCTTCCCGAGAAAGTACCGTGCAGGGCAGAGAAACATTGTGATGCCTACGGTGCGGAACAGTAAGATAGTCGGCTGTTGCAGGGTTGGAAGGAAGGGCCCTGTTAACCTAAAATCTGGAACTCTCCAGTACTGTAGGTCAGGAGGACAGATATGCGAATACAGAAAATATTTAAATATTTAAAAAATATTATTTTTGGAAAAACATTAAACATTAAAAATTGTAGTCTGACATGGCACCTGAGGCAATCAAGGTGGTACATGATTTTTCAAATTTTTTCTCATGTTTTTTTTTGAAAAAAATCATTTTTTGTTGTATTTGCTCATTTGGGTAGAAGAGAATCAACCCTCTAGAGAGTCCAAATCTTCTTTGATGAATTGTTTCTTTTAATAATCTTCATTGCAAAAATCCAAAATGAACTGGTAATTAAAAGGAAAAAAAATTCCAATTAATTGAATTTTTATATGAGGTTCATGTAGCAAACAATTTTTCTTTTTTAATTTCATTCAATTATTTAATTCTAAAAATCCTAAACACCCTAGGCAACGACTTCAATTCCTAAAGTCCCAAGGTCATTCTTTGGTCAAACATCACTCAAAACAACCATTTTCAATGCTACAACAAAAATTTCAAACATTTGTTTCTTTTGCATATTCAATTGTAAGATCTTGTACTAGACTAGTATTAGAATATGTGGGAAAAATTTCAAAAACTTTGATTAGATCAATTGCATGATATAAGTGTTTAACCCCCTCTAAAGTTCTTTCATGTTTAAAGGTCTAAAATTAATTAAAAATACTAGCCTCCAAAGTGAGGCTAAAATCTTTATTTATATTTATTTATTAGCAAATCTAGCCATTAGATCTTATAGTTAATTGGTTAGATTACACCCTCCTAAACCATTAAAATAAAAATAAAAACTTTACCAATTGCATGATCATGATGCTTGGGTTTCTAAAATAAATATTTTCAATTCTTCCTAAATTGTTCAATTTCATTTTTCAAACATTTTATCCAAAACCGTGTAGATCCTACAACTTGCAACTCTCCATAATATATTCAAGAAATAAGTTGGAAGTACATATAAAAAATTTCATGCTTGAAAAAAATAATAAATAGAAAGAAGTAGATGATATTTTAAAATACTAAATTATTAAGAATTTAGTTATGGAATTGAAAATGTCAATTCCAATGGTTGTGATGTTGTAATAAACAATTTACATTGTATGATTTTGATTTTTTCCAAAAATATTGACAATTGAGTTAAATAAAGGACTTCAAAGGTTTATTTTAGAGTAGAAGTTCCATAACTGCCCCGTAAACAAAACTCCTCATAACTTTCATTTCATTAATCAAAATGTAATGACCTAAAGCTCTCTATCATCATACTACTAAAATCATAAGTCCCTCTGTAATATCACAAATGCTACCATTAATACTAGTAGCTCGTGCTTGCTACGCTACGCATTTATTGTATCACATATTAGTAAAAGTTTGATATATTTGAATAGAATGCATGATAATGATTTTGATAAGTCTTTAAAATAATTATTTTATAAAAATACTTCCAATCATGCATACATAAGAATCATATTTTCACACAATGTGATATTACAAGCTTTTGAGATTTACAAGTTTTTCCTTTAAATTTTTCTATTTACGTTGTCATTGTTTGTAACAATTGAGTCAAATTTCTAAATGCATTCTAATGTATGTATATCTTGTACCGTATTCATCATTGTATGTATTTCATTCATCATTCATTAAATTTCTATTGTTTATTTCAGTATATGCTTATTTATAAAAAAAAATTATATGAAGATTTTAGTAATACATAAAAATTCTAATGAAATTCTAATGGTGAATGCATAGTATAGCAAGTACCAACCGCTAGTATACATATATAAATTTTAAAAGAACAATTTCAAATTTTTTATTCTTAAGAAAGTGATTTTTTTAGAGTGTTGCGTTGAAAAAGAAATTGTCTATTATACAATAACTTTTTAACCATGTAGAGTCAAAAGTTATGAAAATTATTGAATCTTAAAGCTACTCCTCAACCACATTTTTTATGAAAATTTCAAAGAAAAAAATGAAAATTCTATTCTTGGTTAGCTGCCCAAAATTTGCCAAAAAATGTTGTTGCCAAAAATTGCCAAAAAATGTTGTTTGGTTCTTTAGGGGTTCAAGTGAAGAAAACAAGTTTTTTTACTCTTAGCCTAACTAGATCATAAAGCTTTGAACCCTCTTAATTTAATATTTTTGTACTAATGATTGTGAATTCAAAAAAATTTATGTTAAAAAATTGAATTAAGAGACTTAAGAAAAAATTTAATCCCCCTCCTATGATTTTCATTATTTTAAAAATTGTTAAATCAACACAAGTACAAGATAGAAGGAAAAACTAAATTTTTGATAGCTCTAAGTTGGAATTAGAATATAGTAATCCAAACAATGAGTCCTAGAAAGTAAACTTTTTTTAGGTCCTATTTGAAACCTTTTTTTGAAAAATTATTAAAATTGAGTTAAAAAATTGATCAAAAACAAAGAAGCTTTATAACTTTAACATTTTTTAAATCTAAAATGAATCAAACTTTATACATGAAAAAAATCATAATCTATAAGAAATTTTAAAAATTGAATTATTTCAAATTTTTGTAGGTTTTTTTGGTACTTGGCCTAACAAGGCTTGGGCTTATTGTGGCACAACTTTGCTCCTTAGTACTAATTGAAATAAATATCATATTCCTAGAAAAAGCTAATCAATTTTCCTATATTAGAAAAAAATTTGAAAAAATAATGCCAAAACTTGATAACATACTTAGGTGTGTGCTTGAATGCTGAGAAGGGACTTGTGGGATTTTAGGGGTTAAAGTTAAATTACCATTGTCAAATTAAATTTGACTTTGTATAATCAATTGAATTTTTTTATATGTTTCATATGTGAACAAACCTTTTTTTCTATTGAAGTTGATATTTTAGAATTTTTGGTTGAAAAATCATACTATTTAGATTTTTTAAATGCATGAATAAAACAATATCAATCATAATATACATTGAAACAATCAATATTTCTTACTAAAAGAAGAAGATTAGGATAAAAGGCATCACTTTATCATTGAAATTCAATAGTCATTTGAAAAACAAAAATTCTAATGAAAAACTCACATTTGTGTATAATTTGAATGCAAACACATGGAGTTTGCAATAGTAATAATTCCTTGTCCTTTTGGATTTTTTTTCAAAATTTTTATGATGGGAATACAATCAGAACTTGTTCAGACTTCATTTTCTTACTTTATATCAAAAATACCAATAATGAATCATCCAGTATAGAGGGACCTGGAGGGGTTAAAACCTAAGCCTTCCACACTTGGTTCCCTCCATATTATTATCTTGCAATCTCTTGTGATATTAAAGGATGTGAATGAGTGATACCGGTACACTAATGATGGTATTTAGTGTTGGCAACTCTAATTACGAAGCATAACACTAATTGTCAACAATCCGGTTAATGTTACCAACACTAAATGTCAACATAGACACTATTTGTCAACTATTGGGTATAAATTTTTTACAAGTTTACATTTAGTGTTACCTAACTATTTCATCAAAATGCAAAGAAAAATGTAAGAACCCAAGAAACCTATGACATGCTCAGAAAAGTTACTACTCAGAAAAGTGAACACAACACTAAATGCCAATTAATTGACATTTAAAGTGGGTAGGGTAAAAGCTCAAGTAACACTATTAGTAACATAACACTAAATACCATCATTAGTGTAGTGCAAATACAAGGGGAGGGTTTTTGAACTGAGGACGGTTGTTCCTGGATTTTTGATGCCATGGCAGAATTTGCAAGTAGTGAGTGTGCAATTAAAGAGGTTTAGGTGTGGCTTTGCTTGCTTCTCACGTCTGTGAAGTGCCCTCAGAGGCCTGTCGGTAGGCTTGAAATTGCGTCCCAGAAACTCTTGCTCTACTGAGTTTGCGAAAGATAGCTTCGGCTTCGCCAAGCTTTGCATTTCGCTTCGACGACTATGTTCGGCAACTGTTTGCCGCTTCGATAACACAGTCACATTGTTTTGACAAGAGACAGAAAGCTCCTGGACTTGGGCGGCTATGGAGGCAGAACAAAAGGCAAAAGGCCTATCAGCAAGAATTTCTTCCCTGCAAGTGGCCATAGTAGCAGCCTGCAAGAAGCTATCATCGCCGCTGGGCTAAATTGGAGAGATGACCCCCGGTTAACGCATCCTAATCCGGTGAACAACAGCAGAGTAGACGTCTACACCATGTCGGAGAACTTAATTTGAGAAATTGAGCAACAGTTCGTGTCTGCCGGCAGGAATTAACGGGTACGGATATATCATAGCTACGAGCAGTCTTGGGAGTCGAAGGTAACCTGTCCTAGTTGTAACACTTTTCTGATCCCACCATTATATGGACAATTTTTAAGAATATGCATTAGCAAAGGGAAAGAATGAAAACACAAATAATTTTGCATGACTGTTCTGATACTCCAATAATATTTATTTTACTGAAGTTTCAAAGTTTGAATCAGAGGAAATTAATGCAGACGATGTCTCATTGATTGCTTACTTCAACTAGCTCATTGGGTACTTTGAAAACTAATGGTAGTTTCAGAGACTTCAGTACATTGTACGTTTTAGTGCTACATCCAAGTGTTGCATTTGGGATGGTGTCACTTTTGGGTGTAATTACCTATGCTCATGCTTTTCGCTGCTACGAATTCCATCCATTCCAAACAGGAGCGAAAGACCAAGAACTTGACAATTTCCAAACTCTGCAAAAAGTCAAGCACCCTAGTTAAATCTACAAGTAAGCTCATCAACGGTGTGCAAAGCATAAACATACACACTCTTAGACAAGGAGGTACACAAATAAAGGATATTTACATTCCATAATTTTTTCTGGGTAGACCCCAGACAGGGTTCAGTGTGTACACAATGTTTGGCCGCTCTACATACAAAAGATAGACTGCTTCATCATAGAGCACGTTGTTCACTTTGAACTAAAGCCTGAGATCTAAGTTCTCTACGCTTAATGGGTTTGATGTCAAGCCATATGGCCGGGTGGTATTATATGCCCCCTTATTGTATAGTTAGACGATAAATAAATTCATAAGTATACCGTAGACAGTATATTGCGTTTTCACATGAAGGTTCTGCAATATGTAATGTGCACGACGACAGAACTCATTCCGACAAAAACTTTGAAGACGGCAACGAGGGTCACTGTAGGTCTACATGTCACTGAAATGTAAAGCTTGTGGGGACGCTAGGCATTTCATTCTTGTAAAACTACCCCCCAAAAAAACTGAAGACAATCTACCGCTCCGATTTTGACATCCACGCTGGAATCCACTTGGATTTCTTGGAGGTTTGGCCCGGAGGGTCACTTGGGGCGGTCTCCGACTGCCTGGGATCCATCTCCATGTTCAGCTTGCCGCTTTCTTCCTTGATGGTAATGCATTTGTTGTCACACAAATCATCGGAGCTCACGATGAGTTTCGCAAGTCCAGGAGCGTCGACCAGCACGATGTACTCTCGATACGTCGCGTTGAAATCAACTCCGATGGTGTACTTCTCTCCCGCCGCAACCGAGGCCAAGTCGGAGGCGTAACGAGCGCTCCCAACTTGGAGTTTCATAATATGCTTCGTCGCGTTGGAAATTTGCGTCGAGGCACTCATGGTGGGAAAGCTGGTTCAGATTCAATCGCCGGATGACAACCGCCCGCATCAGTCGCTTGCCGCGAAGTGAAATCTTGACTGGCCTGGATAACTGCCTTGAAAATTGAATAATCCAGCAGAACCTAAGCGCGCATAGAGAGAGAGAGAGAGGCGGAGAGAGAGATTTAAAAACAGAGTGAAGACCTCTGGCACGTATATATAGGTAGAGGGCGGGAGAGAGATGGGCCTCAGCAAAATATGGTAGTCCTGAGTCGGTAGTATGTTTCACGAAGTTTTTAAGTAAAAGAGGCGTCAAGGCAAACTTTTTTAAGTGCGTAAGCAACTGATTTAAATTGTCTGCAGTGTACGCTCCGACTTCAATCGCACGCTCGGATGCAAGCCTCCTGTGAAGTCAACGCTGCAGACAATTCACTTCTGCAGACATTCTCGCCCAAGTACATTCTCGCCCAAGTTAATTTGTCTGCAGCGTAGGCAAAACCTATACTACAAACATTATAACTGAAGACATATAGTACTGAAGGGTCTTCGTTCTGCTCGGACAGATATTTTATTTCAGAATCTAACGTCCCTGTGCCTTCTCGGAGGACCTCGAACTTTCTGACAACATACGTTTCCGACAACCCTACCGAAGTTGCTCCATCAGCAGTGAGTAACCTGACTCACGAAACACGTCTGTACGAATTGAATACGTTTTTTGAAGCTACAAAGAAGATATATCGTCTGCTAGAAGATTGATGCTGCGTGTAAGCAGGGTGAGGCAGATTATTCATGATCGGATTGAACCAGAGGCAAGATACAGGCGTGTCAACTTAAACCTCTGATTACAGTAAAGTAGGAGAACCCAAGTCCAAGAGCGAGAAATAACTTTTAAATACCTAGAAATACCTCATAATTTGATTGCTGCCGAGAGTGAACTATTTCATTACCACCAATCACGGTCAAATTCGCGCTGTGTAGGGGTTCAGAGTTTCCTGACCTAAAATGCGGTCTCGAGAGACGTAAGAACTTCCAAGAACAGTCGGGGCCTTAATGTCGCCACAGTGTACAGTCGGCATGGATAATTGCACTTGAAAGTAATGCCGCTTTACTACATCTTCTGTGGCGTCCTTTTGGTCCTCTTTTGGCTACGTTAAAGGTTACGTGTCAATTTAACTTCAAATTTTGGAATCACGCGACACCCGCGACAATTTCGCAGAAGGTTCGCTGCGGATGCTTAGAAGATGTGGCATAATCGCATGCTTAGGTTGCTTGCTCCTCATCCCATCGCCACCACTGTGTCCTGAACAATAGTTGATACATACAATGGTGTTGCTGTCTTCATGGATAAGGACATCAATTACACTAAACAGCACGACTGATTGGTAAAGTATCGAATCCTAACTAGCTGTTACCGCCATATGTAACATGTACTTTGATATGTCAGTTTAGAATGTGCGGATGCTATAAGTACTACCAGGGTTTGGATAGCTGAACCGCAAGGTGTAAGGTTGTGGTGCAAGTGTCGCTGAAATTGGCGTCGATTGCGACATGCACGCAATATGGAAAACGAATACAGAGAAACACAGTCTCACTCTATTCATTCTTTGCATTAGCTATACGATGCAATCAGATCATTCGGTATACCAATTGCAAAGAACAAAAAGTGCGAGGCCTCCATCCTTGACATGCCACAAGAAGCTCCGCAAGCTATGGAAACAGAGACGCAGCTGGGGCATTGACATACCCAGCATCCATCACAGGCACCCTCGCCAAGAAGCGGGGTTTTAGGGGGCGAAATTTCGCACTTTCTGACAGATTTGAGCCTGTCATCTAGACTCCGTCCCTCCAGAATTGCGCCAGTGCTGTGGAGGCTTGTGGCAGATACTGTTCCAAAAAATAACGCTGTCGCCAAGATACAAAAAATCTTTCAAAAGAAAATTAGAAGCTGCTAAAAACCGAATTTAGAATAATGCCTCTTGATCGCTGACTATTAGTATTGCATGTGTTCAAGTTGAAGGACGTGCTTTGCAGTGCTTGAACCTAGCGAGGGTCAGTGTAAGCTCTCCAACCGCTCCATGATGATAAAGATGGTGAAACAATACGAACTGGAGCGTGCTTTCCAAGCTGTGCAAAACAAAAGGAGCCTGATGTGAGTATTGTAAATCAATAACGTACCCAAAGAGGTAAAGTTTCAGAGTACTCGTGGACTTGGAACGTTCAGACACTCATCATTTCTGCGGCAACGCATCAATGTTGTCCGTCAGATATATCGTTCAAAAGGAGTGCTGCACACACTAATTGACCATAAAACCCTTTCGATAGACCGAGGTACTGCCGAGCTCTACACTTTTTCTTAACAAGCCAGCGCTCTTTTCTGCAGTCTTCTCGTTGTTGAAGCCATCGCCATATCCCCGGACGAGTAGACTTCGCCATGGCCACCAATACATCCCTCAGAATTGTATACCGAGTACGATACGACTAAAATCGATTGAAAATACAAGATTGAAAATACACCGAGTAAGATACGACTAAAATCGATTCTAGAAAGTCTAAAATCGATTTTATGCCGAGTACGATACGACTAAAATCGCTGCATGAGAGATGATCCATCTACAGAACCCGAGACTCTGTAGCTCCCCCAAATCACAGCAACTTCAAGCGCCATGACGAATCCTATAAACACATCGAGGGCTGTGAAAGTTGCGTTTTTTTGTCATTGGGCTTTTGCATCTCAATGATTGCTAAAATGTGTTTTGGTCCTACTACTTGTCAATTTAAGGTCCCACTACCTTAGTTGGATCATTGATTGCTTTGAATCATTCCATGACCAAAAATAGAAAGGTGTCACTGTCAAATACGTACCAAAGGAAGATGTTTGTGGAACACATAGATGACCAAATCTTCAATTCCAAAGAAAATGATATGATGATTGAGTTGGTTGACTTCAAATATAACTTTCTATATATAACGACATATGTTATAATTGCACCTTCTCATATTCTTTGGTTGGCCTTGCATAGAGAGTTGGGTTGAAAGTTCAAGTATAGTTACCTATGAATTGTGTGTACCTTCTCATATTCTTTGGTTGGCCTTGCATAGAGAGTTGGGTTGAAAATTCAAGTATAGTTACCTATGAATTGTATGTGGGTTTGAAAACTTAATCGAATAATAGAACGAGCAATAATAGTCTTAGAGTCATCATTATGCTTCATACATAATCTACTATACATCATCTTCTCATTCAAAATCACAACTTACAATTAATGAGTTACAATATGGTAAGATTTCCAATCATTGAATTGGACATACAAAAAATTCAACTCAACCACATTAAATTGATTCTAGGTGAATTTTGTTTTCAACTCAACAATTATAGATTACAAGAGTATAATAATTTCACTCTCTATAATCTTTTTCAAAATTACTTGAGAATACTTATCATTGTACTCAACCTTCTATAATGACTTCATTTGGACCTCAATAGGAGAGCCTGAGGTCAATTTCAAGTATACTTATAATCAACACATTAAAAATTCATGATATATTGATACAATGACCAAAATATTGCTAGAAAAAGGTCTTGGAGCATGAAGTTGCAATGCCATAGCTTGGTGCCAAAGGCCCATATTTGCATTAGCATTGTGCATAGGTTGTTCGTGGGTATTCCAAACCTCCTTTCTGTTGTTGGATACATGCTAAGCAAATTTGAAATCCCCTCAATGAGATCTCAACAAAAACTAAGAAAAATTCAACAATTGGAAACATAATAAGGGCTTATTCACGCACATTTAAGGTGATATAACCTCAACTACATGTGACCTAAACTTGGCCACTTGTCATCTCTGAAATGAGATCCAACAAGATGTGAACACAATGGGACACTTTCTCAAAATATACAGGGACTGTTCAATCACGGAGTGCCGCTAGAGAGGGTAAATTACCTGAACGCTTGATCACTCGGAAGCCTAGGCAGAGGAAGGAGATATAGCCTGAATTGAAAACCCTGAGACATTGCTCTCGATTTCAGAATGTCATGCACAGGTTTTACAAATCAGAATTTGTTATCCAAAGAGTAAGGTGAAGTGCCGATATGGCATTCCTAGGTTTCCAACGGAGCATGTCCGGGCTCACAGGCACATGTAGTTGAAAGGTCCATTCAGAGTTCATTCAGAACCTGAATTTCGCCGTATAATTTAGTTCAAATCGTAGACGATTTACAAGAGCAGCGTTCGGCAGCACAGGAATTGCATTGCAAAGATAGTTCAGACGAATTGCAAATATCTACATTAAAAGAAGTATGTTCAGGAAGTCCCGAGGGTCGGTAACCGAACTGAGCTCGGCTTTGTGACAACAAAAACTCTGCTGCGGACTACACTTCGGTTGATGAGGAACCCCGGGACAACCATAAAATCTACGCGTGAAGACTCTGAACTCGGCAAGTGATCGTCGTCGTCGGATTCTGACTCCTGGAAAATGACAGACTCCATGTACTTCTCTACAAGTTTCTCCGATTGCGAAACACGAAAAATGCGAGCAACAGGATTAAAGGAGAAAGCGAGCTTGTGCACAAGCCAGACGCACACCGCAAGTTGAACAAAAGTTGCTCCGAGTTTGGACGAAATCTCAGTGGAGCTGTCTGTGGGAGAAGTCGGATGGTCGAAGGTCAGCTCCGTTATCTCCTTCACCAGGCTTGCGATCTCGGGAATGGTGTCACTTAGGTCTTCGAGCTTGATGCGACAGAAATCGGCGAAGAGAGTGTCTCCGCTACGCACGAGTTCGTCGGCATTGTCCACGGAAAGAAGATACTTGTATTGACGGAAATTGTCCATCCTCTGTTGCTCCACATCAAGAAACCCTGAGGAGCTGTCTTGAAGGTCGAAACATTCATGTTCGAAGCCGTGAAACAGCAGCTTGCAGGTGATGGCCTCCAAGACGTACTTCAAGGGACCTCTCTTGTCAATCGATATAGAACGGACGAAATTGTTGCGCGCTATTGCCATGCCGTCGATCTTGCCCTGTTCCATCGCCTTCATCAAAAGCCTTGAAAACATAGCGGCTCCTTCGTGCACGCGCTGAACAGCCCTGTCGAGAAGGTGCGGAGTCGCTTGTGGTCCAAGAAATGAATCTTTCCCGGTAATCTCCTTAGGCACTTGTGAGACCTCGCCGTTCTTGGTTTTTAAATCTAGAATTTGACGCTTTAGATCGTCGATTTGAAGATCGCATTGGTGTAGCTTCTCGCTCAATTTCGACGTTGTCTCCCACTCCTCGCGCAATCGTACTCTAAGGTTCTGCGTCACGCGTTCATGCGATTCCACTTGCTCTTCCAGCTTAGCGCAATGCGCTTTGAGCTGCTCCTGACCGTCCGTCTGTGCCGAAGTATCTGTGGTACTCACTTGCGCCTGCAGTGCTTGGCTTTGCTGTTCAAGCTCCTCCACGAACTGAATTAGTTCTTCCATTTGAATATGTTTCCGCTCCAGCTCGTCAACTAGCTTTGATGATTTCTCCTGCTCTTCCCGCAGTCGATCTCGAAGGCTTTGCAACTCCAAGTCCTTGGCTCCCAGCGTCCCTTCTAGAGCCGCGGTTCGCTGTTTGAGATCTTGAATCTGTTTCATAAGGTCTTTCACCTGATTTGTCAACTGCTGCTTCGTGCTCTCCGATTGACCATTTGCCACCGTCAACTCTGAAAGCTTCATGTTTAGTTCTTCTGCAGTGACCAGATCTTTCCTCCTCTTTTCCTCCGCGTCTAGCTTCCAAGCCTTCAATTGCTGGCTCTCAAGTCTAGCGTCTTGCAAAACTCTCTGAAGTTCCTTGATCTTTGCATCTTTCATTGCAGAGTCATTCTGCCCCACCTCAAGACGTTGGAGGAGCCCTCGCATATCCTGTTCCTTCTCCTTCATCTTCATCAGGTATGTTCCCTCGTTTGCTTCCAAATCTTTAAGGCGCATCTCCTTCAGAAAAGCACTTTTCGTTACATCACGAAAATCTTTCTCCATGTGATCAATGAAGTTCTTCTTCTCTCTAAGACTACTCTCAAGAGTTTCAATGTGAGACTCTTTTCCAGCCAAAACCGATTCCAAATCCTTGATCTCCTTACGAGCAGCGGCTAGCTGCGGATCATAAACTGCCAAAGTATTATCGCCCTTCCCTAAACCATTGACATCCCGGCTTCCATAAATTGCCAGTGTGTTATCAACCTTGCCTAAATGAGAGCCGTTGATGTCTCTACTTCCAAAATCCATAGAGGTGCCACTATAAGACTGACTAGAATAGCCAGAGTCCTGTCCACTGTAATACGTCGGAGGCCCTTGAATTTTCGGTAGGTCACGAACCCCTTGTTTTGAATCAGAATCGCGATTCCAAAATGAAGTCACGAGGGAGGAAATTGGATTAACGATAGAGGAAGTCCAACCTGCAGGTGCTGGCTCATCCACAAGAGGTAAGCTATTGTTGCCCCTTGAAAAGCTGTCCCTTCGCCCATCCAGCATTGAGTGGCTGCCTAAGAAGTCATCTCCTCTGCCATCTTGCGTCGTATACCTTGATGAGAAATCATCCCTGCGCCCATCTTGAAGCGATATCTGCTTTAATGAGAGGCCATCTCCTCGGCCACCTTGCATAGTATGCCTTGGAGGGAAACTATCCCTTCGATCATCTTGCCTTGTGTGCCTTCCAGGGTAGCCATCCCCTCGCCCATCTTGAGTTGAATACATTGTTGAGAAGTCGTACCTCTGGCCATCTTGCATTGAATACATTGTTCACAATTCGATTTAGGAGAGCGAGTGCTCGCATATTCTGCTTTTTCCAGCACCTAAGTACCGGTAGCTTTGTCCTTCACCTTATCCCTGCACGTTTTTTTAACATGTTAAAACGCGACAAAGGAGCACTCGTGTTCTCTAAGGAGGGACTGATCACTAGGAACCTGTTGAAGTTGATTAGAAGCAGACCCGATAATGTTCCGGCAAAACAGCCGAGCGTATGGCGGAGCAAACAACCACCCCAATGGTTCCTAAACGCTCTAAGCGCAAGAAGTCAATGCAATCACAGTGAAACCGCAACTAAGGCTCTCAACTACAGAACTTTAGAGAGCAGCAGAGTACTATCAACGGTCCAAAATCAGGTACGCCTTCTACTGAAACCCACAATTCCGCTGATACAACGAAAACAACGTGGTATTAAACGATTTGAGACACGCACACCCAGCAAGGAACGAAAAGAACAACTAAAACTGCCAATTTTGCTCTTAGATTCCGAACACCACACTGAGAAATGTCGCCCCTCTGCTTGAGCGAGATACAGAGAGGACACCATAGCCAGATCCACTGATAAAAAGTATCACTCTGTCAATCAAATGCTTGCGCAGAGTCTCACCTTCAAGCTTATGAGTTACGAGTTCCTGTCGATGTAACCCTAGACGTCGTCGAGAACCATGCAATCATTTAAGGTGCAAAGCCGGTGCGACCACTCCGCAATAATGGCAGGTCGGCGAAGACGGCAGCTGTCGCGCAGAAGGTGATGAAGCGTAAGTCTCTCGCCCACTAACCCGAACTCACATTCTATTCTATCAAAAAATCGCACGAGACAATCCAGTGTACACTCCAACTGAGCTAACCATAGCCGCCAAGTTTCAAATTACTGGTGTCAGAAGCAGCTCACCAAAACAAGTAGACCACAAACCACAGAATGAGCGGAGCGCCCAAATAATCTGCCAAACCTTGATGGGCGCATCATGACATCCCGTCCACCCTGACCTGCTCATCGAGAAGATCACCCTCGACAGTATAGTTATGGAAGTTGCAGAGATTGACGGAAGAAATATAGGTTCTCTGCCATTTCGGCACTAACTTAATGTATTGGAAACTGAGTGATTGTGCACCATCTAGCCACACTTAGTTGAGACAGTACGACTGTTGTAGGGGTGTCCCCATGGATACAGTGGACATGTCCAATGTCGACAAATGGAAGCCTACTGAAGACTTTTGGCTATGGAGAAGTCCCGGACTACCGGTGATTGAGGTCGCGCAGGAAAAGTCCCGGCAAAACAGGGAAGGACACGCCCGAGACTGGTTTGGCTGGCAGGCAGATTGATTGCATGAGAAGGCCCCAGCCACTTTTATTTTCGAAAAGCGGCTACGCTCCCAAAACAAGGTTTTCGGGAACTGGTACAGAGCATGAAGCTGTGGTGAGATTTGGAAGTTTTGTGTTTTCAAAATGGGCTACTGTAGCCAAATATTCTTACGTCGTTCTATGAGTGCACATGAGCTCTCTTAGATCGTACTGTTCATCTGACAACATGTAAGAGACGCGATATGATTTGGATTCAATCAATGTGCTTGAAACAGCTTATGCATTCTACTTACCAATATCAAAATGGGAGCTATTGTATTGAAACGGGGATTTATTTGTGCCAGTTTCACTGAGTTGAGTTTTGGGGAATGAAAACGGAACAATGGACAAAAGTATTTTTCCATTCTTGAACAATTGAAATTGCCAAAATTCGAAATGATTTGATTTCAAAAGAAGATGATTTGTCACATTTGGATAAAGTGCATAGACAATTGAAGTATCATCCTCAATCTAAATATTAATGAATATAAAGTTAGAGTATTATCCTCTAGTTTAAATTGTAGTTATTGACCCATTAAATAGTTAGCATTTATTATGTGGATTGTGAAGGTTTTCAAGAGTTTATTACCATAGCTACAAGAGGTGAATGAAATACATTCAAGTATGTTGAAAAATTAGTTTTTGACTATTTTTCAACAATATGAATAGCATGATACTTGGTGCTTCATGACCACTATGCAAGGTTTAAAATGAATTCATGCACGGATGGAAAGAAAAGAAGAATTTGCAAAAATGAAAGATTTGATGTTTAGATTTTACTCATATCATTATTTATTTTGCGAAAACCATTTAAAATCTATATTTGTTCCCTTCCAAAGACTCTTAGGGATTAATGCATCACTCTAGTCTACATTTTTAACTATTCTTCTTCTCTACTTTCCTTTCACCCCTAGTACAATTCATTGACACTTATTTATGATAATGAAGTGATTGATGTTAGGAGGTTCTATTTTAGAAAAATTGAATTCAAGATGTAAGAGTATATTACATTATTTGACAAACAACTAACCTTTGTGAAAAAGTCGAAATTGAATATTTTCAAATTTTCAAAGGCCAATGTTTAACAAACTTGTGAATTGGATAAGAAAGCAATGAGCATTTGAAGACTAAAGCATCTTTAGATTCTTTAGTGAATTTGAAGATGGGCCCAAGATGTAAAGATCCCCTTTCAAGAATGTTACACAAGTTTATTTCTTCTCAACATAAGTTGAATTTTACAAGTTTGCAAATATGAAATCCTAATGTTTTTAGAGCATCACCACTCTTTCATTGAGAAGGGGGCCATCTCAATCTATGGCAAGCTTGACTTCCTAGATCTCCCCCCCCCCCCCAAAAAATAAATAAATAAATAAGAAAAAAAAGAGTCCAACCTTTGAAAAATGAGCCCTCAACCTTGATTTTGATAGGGCCTTCCAATCTCTTTACCAAGCTTAGATTCTACTTATTTGACTATGTTTTTGTAATACTTTTTGAAACATTTAACAATGATAGCAACTTCTACCAATGAGAGTGCAAAGTTGTAGTTCACATCCGATAATCATGTTGAATGCCAAAGAAATATGGAAAGAAAGGATAGGGAACTACTTCTTCTTTTTTTGACACGAGCCAAGAATCTTTTACTGCAAGAAAAATGAAGTACAAAGAACCCAGTCGCAGATAGAGAACTACTTTGTTGGTGGAGCCTAGGAAGAACACTTGAGCTCGCAAAAAGCCATTTGGCAAGGCAATTTCACCGTGAAAAGAGTGGAGATGCTCTTGTGTCATAGACATGAGCAAACTCGGGGCATGGGGGGATTATGTTTGCTGACAGAAATCACCTGACAGGAATAATTACAGCATGGCTCTCATCAAGCACCGTCTTATTATGAAGGCTTCTGCACTTCCAGGACGGTGGCTGCAAATGTAACAGTAACACGGATAACTAATATTCTTGGTTATTATTTACATTCTTGAACAAATCAGTTATACATTACCAATACAACGTGATAATGAATGTTGCCATTCATTATTTCCGCAGTGAAATTGTTGGCTCTCCTTCGGAGTTCGGAGCCAACAATTAGCAGTTTGCAAGTTAAAGGTTTAAACCTGACATTACGACGGACTTTCATTTTTCAGCTCTGCAACTAATGAAGAATGCTTGGGAATATCGTTTGAGTAGGTATGTAATTAACCCTATAAAGGTTTTTGACTATGTTTTCACCAAAATGCTCCAAAACTTGCCATTTCTAGTACAAGTTCCAAATTTTAGAATAAAAAGCATTTTTGACACATGTAATCATAGGATCTTGTAATATGTTGGTTTGAGAAGATTTAGAAAAAATTTAAAATTTTCCCTTGTATAGATTGCAAGATTTTAGCATTTGAAGTGACAAAAATCTTTTTTTTATTGTGTAAAAAACCAAGTAGTTACACTTCACAAGGTCACATTTCTATAAAAAAAAAAAAAATGTCCAAAATGGTGGTTACTCTTTGGATTCATTTTTCCAAACAAGTTGGCTACATGCTTAAAAAAATTTAGATCATTTGGAATTGTTCAACATATAAGAAAAAATAGTAAGTAGAAAGTAGTAGAGAACGATTCAAAATACTAAATTGTTAACAATTTATTTATGGAATTGAAAAATGACAATCCCATTGGTGGAAATATTGTAATAAACAATCTACACTCAATGTTTTTATCCTTATTTTTCAAAAATATTGAAAATTGAATCAAATAAAGGACTTCAAAGTTTATTTTAGAGTAGAAAATCCATAACTATCCACAATCTAAATTTCCTTCATAACTTTCATCTCATTAATCCAAATGGAATGATTCAAAGCTTTCCACATATACATGAATCTAGAGAACAAATTTCAATTTTTATTTTAAAAAAAATGATTTTCAAAGAAGTTTTTTTTGTTGCCCAGTTTACCTACACTTCACTAAAAACTACATATGATACAATAACTTTTGAACCATGAAGTCAAAAGTTATGAAAATTATTGGGCCTGAAAGATGCTCCTTAGGTACATGTTGTGTGAAAATTAAAAATAAATAAATAAAAACTCCATTTGTAATGAACTGCCCAAAATTGCTATATTGTCAAAAAAAAATGCAGTTTAGGTCTTTAGGGATTAAGGTATGATGGAAACATTTGAAACCACCAATATAAGAAATTTAGAGTAGTTGGAATCACTTTTCTTAAAATAAATTGTTTTTATAGTATTAGTAATTGAAAATCATGAATTAAAAAAAAGTAGGATTTTTGAATATGTTACATAATTTTTTATGAATTTTCAAAGTGGAAGCTCCTAAGGTCACTCATCTAAAACTAAAATCTCAAAAAACTAGTAGTCAACTAGTCATAGTTAAATAAGGGAACAATTTTATGACACTTTTGATGAACTTTTTAATGGAAGTCTAGGGACAATTCAAAGAAAATCTACTGCGCAAAAATGGGTATAGGGGAATGATTTGGGGTGTTTCCACTTTATAAAGACCCATTGTGAATTCAACTCAATTCATCTTTCTAGTTTAGGACCCAATTTTTCTCTCTTGCATCTTATTGTAGTACAAACAAGTATGCCCTATGTTGTTGCTACATCCATTGGAATGTCAATCCTTTAAAAATAAATTTTTATTTTTATTTTTTATTCATAAAAACTTTAAAATTCAATATCTTTTGTGTTGTGAGTCTGAATGCCATAAAACAAAGTTTGTAAAAACCTCTTCATAGAGAACTTTCCAATAGTACCAAGAATGCAACCTAGGAACGCACAATTTCAAGATCTCACTATAATAAATAAAGCAAAACAAACAACTTCATTTAATCCCTAAAGGACCAGGGCCATTTTCTTGCCCAAAACCAATCAAAACTACCATTTTTGCCACATTTGCTCAAGAAAATAATTTTTTTTAAAAGAATCTAACCATGGGATCTTGTACTTTACTTGTTTAAGATCACTTGGTAAAAATTTCATGAAGTTTGGTCATACAAAGTGGAAGATATTAGCATTCAAAGTTAGAAAATAAAGTTTTTTTGAATGATGGCTTACAATATCAAATGACTTTGACCGCCATTTGTGGAAAAAAATTGCACTATGGAATTTGAATTCAAAAAAATGTATTGAAGAATTGAATTGAAAGTCTTGGAAAAAGAATTCAAAATAATAAATGCTTAATTTTCATGCTTTAAAAAATTATCAAGTAGAAGTAGGTCTAGATTGAAAGAAAAACTAAATCATTAATAGCTCTAAGATTGGATTGAAACACAATAATTCCAACGGTGAGATTGTTCCAACAAAAAAAATTAACCTTGTCAAACAATTTTATTGAAAAATTATGAATATTGCATTTAGAAACGAATCTCTTAAGTTATTTTTTCAAGAAGATGTTTAGATTGCTTGAAAAACAAGATTGTCTATAACTTTCACATCACTAATCCAAATGGAATGAATCAATACTTCACATGTAGATTAAAATAAGATCTACAAGGAAATTTTTTTTAAAATTGTTTCAAGTTTTTATGGATTTCTTTTTCTATTCGGCAACATGAAAATTATATTTAGGATGGCATAACTTTTGCTCTTGAACACCGATTGAAATAAAAATTATACTCTCACAAAGCTAATAAGTTATTCTATCTTATCAGAAAGTTTCACCAAAAATCAAGGTCATAAGAACCTACCCAAACTCCTCATAGTCCCCCTAGGGAACTCTTGGCCCTTTAGGGGTTAAGGTATAGATTGCACATGACGTGGAATTGAAACCCAAAGGATTGGAAATGGGGTGGAAAGTTTTTATAAATTCAAACACCACCATACAACTTCTACATAAGAAGGTTCATTTATCATTCCCTAATCTCAAGAGATACTTTGGGATTGCCAAGGGAACTGTGTAGAGAGCCGCATTAGCATCCAAAAAGACAAGAATTGTCTCCCCTCGTCCACAATGAAAAGCTATGTGATCTTGCGTTGATCACCTATGATGTTGGTCATTGTCATCGTGTCTTTTATTTACTTTTTTCCAAAAAGGGGTTGACCAAAACCATTCTCACATCTTCCATGATTCGCCTTTCTTTCTTTCCTTTTCCTTTCTTTTGTGAAAAAATTCTGTCAATTCAACGAGTGGAGGGAGCCAAGGGTCCCAAATGGGCTTCGTACCTTACTGAAGAAGTACCTGGCTGTACAGTACTGTACAACACCTTAATCTTGGGTGGGAATCCTGAAGAATATCTTCCAACTCCCTTTGTCACGGCATGGATGGACACTTCCGTTTGGAGAACCCACCGCTCCTTCCTCGAAGGTGAGAGTGTTTATTTCTTCTCAATTTTCATTATTTAAGCCACATTCAGCAGGCTATTCACCCTCAGCAAACAGAGGATAAAAATGACCACATTTGCAAAGCTTGACTCAATTTGGCTATCAGTATTTCAAAATTGAAGATAATAGTGACACCAACAATTTAATTTAATTTAATTTAATTTTTTTTAACAAATGGAAGAACCATTGCATTAAAAAAAAAGTCACCAACTCAAAAAACAACCAAGCCAAAGGCCGGACAATGAAGAGAAACGAGCACAAACAAGAAGGAAAAAACAAAATGAACTATAGAAACGTGCTAGGAGGGGGAGGACTCTTGGTCCAACTAATATAGTTCCCATTCCTACGAGCTAAGGCTGGATAGAGGGTCCACATGCTATTAAATTTCTCCCAAATAATATGTGCTTGTTGAGGATGCCGTAATTTAACAAAGACTCCCATAAAGTGTTCTGAGCAAAGTCTATAGGCCACCTATGTTGATTGAAAGCCTTGCTATTGCGAGAAATCTAGATAATCCATAGAGTAGAGCCATGAAAGAGAGTCCAAACAGTCTTGAGGATTTGGAAGCGTTGAAGGGAAACATCTTGAAATATTTTTCATTGAATTTTTCTTAAAAGGACAAGTAGAAATGGCATCTAACCCAAGTTGTTTCATATTTTTTGGAGCTCTTTGTGGAATTATTTATAAAATTTTGAAGTTGAAATGGCATAGGGCTCTAAAATGGCTCACCTCCTAAAATGTACACTCTTTATACATTGTTCAAGGCCATGAAAAAGCAACATGTACAAATAGTATACATTCAAGGAGGGGAGTCATTTTAGAACCTCCTACCTTAGAGGTATGGGAGGCAACCCATTCTTGATCACCCCAACATTTTAGCAATGTAGGCCACTCTCTTTCCATGCAAGAAGAGATGTGCAGTAATAAATTATGGTATAATTCCTAATACAATTGTGGCAAATTATGATTGGCTAGGAATAGGAAGGTCAATATGACTAGTATGGGTCAAATAGAATCTACAGCTAAAAAACTTCATAGTAATTATGTTTTGAGAAATAAAAATTGGAAAATTATGGAAACCATCCAAACTCTATTTTTGCACAAGGGAAAATTTCCCCACTGAAGAAAACCGCCTTGCAGATACGTGTATGTGCTTTAATGGTCAGAAATGGGTCGCCTCCCTTACCCTTCTCAAATGACATTTTGTAATTGAATATTCCATGTACAATCTTCACAACCTGTTGTGTTGTATTCACATCTGATTGGACAAAACGAAGTGAAGTAACATAAGCTGTGGAGAATCTCGAGAGCAGTTTTAGTCACCATCTAATTTATGTCACATGGCGTGGACACAGTGGGCCAGTGATACTCTTGGTACCTCATGTCAGAAGTATGACAAACTTTGAATCTCAGGTATGCAGCTTTTGTATTATACGCAGGGGCATCAGCATTAAAACGGATTAAAGGACGGCTTTTGTAAAAATCATTTCAAATTAAAAAATCAAATAGTTAGGTGAAGATCAAATTTTTAAAAATTAAATGTAAAAAATGTTGGGTTGCATACATATTCCAAAAAAACTCACTCCCAAAGCACTTTGAAAATGAATGCCCGCAGAGTTCAGAGGATGGATTCCCTTGGATACAATAGAACTACATCACTCATGCATAGTTTATGAAAATCCGTACAAGAAGTTTCTTCCAATTAATATTAAAATTCATATGCAATGTTTTAAAAGGCCCCCACATTTGGGTGACTTGTCCCATGAAACATGTACTACAAAAATTCATATAATTAGGTTTTCAATGCTATTATTGTCCTCAAAGATTTGTCCCCGATGCAGTGACGTGAGGGTTCAGTGTATCATATACATTCACACATTCATAACTGGACAAGATACAGGAATACTGTGATCGACTGATTGAGGTTCCAAAACTGGTCAATTCATTGATCGAAACAACTTTACAAGGGCTGCAGCCCACACCAAAGGAACGAGGTTCGATGCGAAAGAATACATACAAAACGTTGATCGATGCATGAGGGTCGCATCAAGCGCTTGTAACTTGTAAACTAAAGGCAGCCTACATTGATCAATGTCACATGATCTCAAATGTCCCTGGCCACCATATCCGATTCCTACACCGTAAGCTTTCTGTCCCAAGCACTCTAATGTACCTTCCTCTATACACGTATGAACTACCTACCTACCCCTTCCTCATTGCCAGTATGACTCTCTTCAAGGGCAGATGATTGCAGGCAGGTATTTCTTACTTAACAAAGGATCCAATGAATCTTGCCAGTGGTGTGACTAACTTCCCTCAAGAGAGATCATAAGGTAACTGTCCGACTCAGGGTCCAAGGGAAGAATCCAGGGTCCATAGAAAGGATTCAGAGTCAAGGGAAGGATACAGGATCCAAGGGAATGTCTCCAGGTCCAATGTCCATGTGCAGAGTTCAGAGGATCAAGGGAATGGCTCCGGGTCCAAGAGAAGGATTCAAAGGTTCAAGGGAAGGTGAAGCCGTAGCCTCCATTGCCAGCGGAGCCTTGAGGGGGACTGACATACACCCAGAGAAGAGAAATGATAACAGACAGCAAGCCGGACCAAACATAGATGATGGTAGGGGTCTTTCCCCTTCGCCCCATGAGTCCCTTGGCAAACGGGTACAGATGGGCCAGCACCCAGAATGAGAAGAACACCCCACCAAGAAGCTTGCTCCACTCAGGAATAGTACTATAAACCTGGCGAGAAGTCCCCACAGCAATGGCCACAGCGTTCGTGAGCATCACAGTAATAGGAGGAATCATGAGCGCACTCCACTTCACTACATACAGATCGGCATACTCGTCACCTTCTTCGTCCGCGCCGGACTTGGACGTGAGCGTGAAGGAGATGTCCACGCCCGCAATGACTTTGAGAAAGCCCTGGAAGACCGCTGCCAGATGCGCACTGGTGCCCCCGATCACCCAGAACTGCTCATTCCGCCACCACTCTTCTAATGTAATCCCCGACCACTTGACTTCAAGGATGGCGAGCAGGCACAGGGTGACGCTGATGGTGAGAAGGTAGACGAGGAACGTGATGTTGAGCTGGTACACAATGAACTGGCCGGAGAAGAGAGAGAGGGCTGGGAGGAAGCAATAAACGAGAAGGAAGATGGACGTGAAGGGGTAGATGCCCACGTTCAGGTACGCGATTCGTTGCAAGAACTTTAACCGTGTGCTTGCGAGAAGAGCGTTGTTCCGGGAGAAAAAAATCTCAACGGATCCGGTTGCCCACCGCAATACCTGGACAGAAACCAAAGAGACAATAAATGTTAAAATAATTATTCCACATATTCCTCATTGATGCTAGTATCGTAATTTTCTTGAGTATCAGTAGCATGGCACATTCTGTGAAGAGTAAAAAAAGACTTATTCTGAGCAAATTTATGCCAAATCAAGAGGAATTGAAGTATTGACAGGAGTAAAGACCATAGCCCACTAGCTTGAAGAGCTCTCAAATGCTCAAATTGACTTCAAAAACTATGCAAAACAAGATGTCAGGGATTCTTTTTCATGCCAATTTGAAGGATGCTGTACAATGATTCTCCAGGATGCTGACTGTGGAATTGGAAACATGGGTGGTGGATCTGATCGAGCTGGAATTTAAGGGGTGAACTGAGTTGCTGACCTGGTGCAACCGATCAGTCAGATTGATGGGAGCTGTTCCCCGAAACGCATCCCGCTTGGTGACGCAGTAAATGGATCGCCAGCCACGGTTATGCATTCGGAAGCCAGTGACGACATCCTCCGTGACGGACCCGTAAATCCAGCCCACGCGTCCACCCCATTCGGTCTTGTCTTCGTAGAAGCACGAAATGACGTTGATGGCTTCGGCGACGATGGTGGCGTCCAGGGGCACACGAGCGCGAGTCAGAGCCCCTGCAGGCCGGCCATTGGGGACACCGTGGTCTTGGAGAGGTTGCCCTTGGAACTGCGCAACTGGAATAGAAGCAGAAAACATTGCACTGTCTCCGTATCTCTTGGGCAACATCAGGGCCTCAATGTCATCGTCTTCGTCGTCACTTGTGGAGCCATTCATGACGTTCACTTCCACCTCTCGCTTCATGGCCTGCTTCTTCTTCTTCTTCCCTCCACAACAGAGGGTTTCCCAACAACCGGGATGCTCGTTGAACCGAGGGGGGTCGAACCCGTATAATGCAGTCCTGCGGAATACACACCCCGTGCCAACGTAGACAGGTCCTTGCAACCCATCTAATGCCCTCATATTGACATCGAAGAAGACTGTATTGTGGTTTGCATATCTGGGTCAAAACCGGACGTCCAGAAAAAGTTAGCTTCGAGACCGATGACTGAAAAGCAATTAAGTCAAGTTCTCTTAAGCAGTGCAAAACTAGGATCTGAGCTATGTGCACATGATGAGAATTATTTTCATTGATGTTTTAGGTCGTTGCCAAGAAAAATACGGAAGCCAAACATAGGTAATTTCGGAATGCTTGGAGTTGTTCGTAACTTCGTATTGAATTAGGAACGAATTTTCAAAGCTACAAGACCGTCTTTAGTCCCCAAAGCCTGCACTAGACTATGCTTACTCTGACTTTCTGAACATTTGAAAGCCTGGTATGAGAGGGTAAGCCCAAGGATCTTACCACGAATGAAATCATTGGTTTAAGGTTGCTACTTGAATGTGAATGAGTGGGTATTACACATGCAAGCCTTAAGGAATCAAGTGAGATCGGGACATGTATCTTTCTGCTTGAAGCAGAAGGAAGGTAAATTTCACCAGCAATGATGAAGAGCTCATAGAAAGTTGCATGGCGTGCGTACCTATCATTCGGGTCGACGCCTTCGAATCTCTGGGGAAACTGAACGAAGCATATGCGATCACCACCCCGGTCCATGAAGAAGCACATGGCCTCTCGTAGGGCAAGGGAATTGTAAATGTAGTGATCGCAATCCAAGTTGAGGATGAATGGTCCATTGGACATGATGGCGCTGGTGCGCACAAGAGCATTCATGGCGCCTGCTTTCTTGTTGTGGTCATATCCCGGCCGCTTTTCACGAGACACATACACCAACATGGGGAGGCGGATGTCAACGCCTGTGGTGTCGATGATATTCTCCTCGTCTGTGCTTCCCATCAGAGGCTCGTGCGTCGGAGGAGCCAACATCACCTACATTGCAAACCGATAAGCGCGGTACTTTAATATCAAACTAGAAACACTGTTATCATGTGCAGCCCTGAAGGAACAAGAATTTTAAAGTAAGTTTGAAATGAATAATTCAGATTGATTATATTGCGGAAAAAGAAGTCAGATGGAGCATAGCTTTATTTCAGTAATGGCACCGCAGGTGTTGGTCGTAAACAAGTAAAATCGAACAAAACAGAGTTCCTTGAACTTAGAACTTGTAGCTGCTAAAAGAAACATGAGGCATAAATTGAGCATCTTGGTCCTTTGGGGGATAATTCTGCAGCAAACTTCCAGACGAGGAATAGTTTAAGGAACTTAGGGTCGTATACCTGAATAATGCCTGCATGGTCACCTCGTCCGTGTTCTTGTCCAGACTGCGTCCAAGTGCCAGGCCAGTGCGTACCGTCAGCCATCCAAGTAGCCTTGGGCACTTTGAGCTGCTCCAAAGGATCACTACCCGACTCCAACTGAGAGCGCTTGGCACGAAGCTCCTCATGTGCATTGTAAGCTTCAGATCTCCTTCGAATGGCATCCGGAAGGCCATTGATACGCACCTTGAACTCATCATACTCCCGTTTCACGCGTCGCCTGTCTTTCACGAAGTCTTGACGTAGCTTATTCTTGGTGGGATCCCCTTTAAGCAGAAAGTAAGTCTCTGGATTCCTTGGCTCGATGTTGTGTTTCCGACAGAAAGGCACCCAGATTCTTGAGAAGCTCGCAGCTTCGGCCAAGGCTTCAAATGACAACAAGGAGCCCCCATCGTCGGATAAGTAGCAGGAAAGCTTCTCCAGAGGGTAGTCGGCAGCGAGAATGGACAGGATGGTGTTGCCTGTTGTCAGAGGGGGCTCCTTCTCAGGATCAGCTGAGGAGACGAACACATCAATGCCTGGGAGGTCAGAGCGTCCGTCGGGGTTCACTGGTGATGGTAGCTCGAATTTCTCCTTCAGCACTTGGAGATCGGTCATCCTATTGATGGGACAGAGCTTCGGGAGCTGGTCCAGAATCCAGGAAAATGCAAACCAAATCTCACAAACCACCGACATCCCCCATAGCCACATTGCGTCGGGGTTGTCGTGCTTCACTCGCCATGTCAGGAATAGCGCCAACACTACCATCCGAATCACCACCAGGAGTCTGCACAGACATTATCATCGCGGTATTAATTCACAACCCTGATTCTCTGTGAGCTAATGCAAATCACTAACTTATCAAATAAAAATTCTGTTTTGACTAACAATTCTGCACTAATCAATGCACATCCCTGTACACTCATGCAAACCTCTCTAATGACGACACACTCTGTAATTGCACATTCTTCTACATTTCCAGCTGTGTACACATAGTGAAATCGCGTTTAGAAGCCCATTTGTCCATTTGTCCATTCGCCCATTTGTCCATTCGCCCATTAGAGAGTATTGAGTGCTGCCTATGCAATCACAAACCTCGATCACAACAAGCGCGCTAAGATACTGAACCACCACATGTACCATTGATGAACACCCCTGATTAATTCCCTAGTATCACAGGGGTCTCATATTCAGTTCCCGGTGTTAAAATTCCCGGTGAGTCCCACTTTCCCCGGTGTTTTACCGGTGTTCCCAGTGTACCGACACAGAGGGAAAAGTGGGACTCACCGGGAATTTTAACACCGGGAACTGAATATGAGTTTCCTGTGTATGAATAAGTGCGCATCAAGTGGCAGATGGAGTTTCTAAGTGAAGCACTAATGTAATCACATTCCTTGTTCACCCATTAGTTGGTTGTTGGACATATCCACCCCAAGGTGCTCACCTGTACGGGCTGAGGATCCCAGCAGAAATAGAGATTTTTCTTGTCAGCGGCTTTTTGGATTTGTCGACAAAAGTAGCAGGCGCGGCGCCCATTCCATTGTTCCCTCCATTGAAATCTTTCGTCCATACCGCATTCCCACACCCGTAAGTCCCTTTGGTTTCATACAACCACCTCGAGTGATCAAAGCTACTGGAGTTTTGATGCATCAGCAGTCCCGTCTTGTTCGTTTTCAAAAGGCTCAACCTTCGTTCCATTCTCGCAGGATTGGCGTCCGTATTCATACTCATCGGCGGCAAGGAGCTGAAGCTCGTCGTCCTGGGGGAGTCTTCCACATCTGCGCTTTTGTAATCCTCCTTACACCCGGGACACTTGGGAGGAACACTCCCTAACGAATCAATATAACACTCCCTGCAGATGCGAAAACTGCACTCACAGGGAAAAAGCTCCTCCCCGCGTTCGTCACGAAGCGACTTCCCGTCACACCCAGGAACAGCACAAACAGTGCCCCGAGCGCAGGCGAGTTGCGGGTGATTTCCTTCGAGCTCCATCATCTTCTCCATCACGTGGCCGCGCGTCATGCTGTTGAAGCCACCAGTGAAGATGGTGCTGGACACGAATTGCTGCTCGGCTTTGCCTACTAGTCCTGGGTCGACCATGGGACGTACTGTGGGAGTCTGGGTCGTGCCGGACATGCTCTGGAAGTCTGGAGTGGCGGGGATGTGAACTGTGTAGGCGAACTCGGAGCTGACCTCGCCGCCGAGCTCGCTCTCGTCGCGGGAGAGAGAGACATAATGGCCGCTGGAGGTGCGGCGAGTGGTATTGGTCGATGCGGGGGAGCTTGATCGCTCGAGACGGGGGCTGGCGCCACGGGGGATGCTGTAGTTGCGGAAGGATCTGGTTCCGGGTACGGAAGGAGACGACGCCGGCGACGTCATGGCTTCTGATCGATCAGTCGTAGCACATTCCACTTCTACCCCTTCACCATGAAAATCATACCCAAGCTACTTCGAATTGACACCAAGACAGGTCTAAACTACAGCTGCAACTCAAAAGCTAGCTCCAGCCAAAACCCAATCAACTAACAAAAACACAGCACCTTCAATTCCACTGCTAACCTTTCATTATGAAAATCACATCCAAGCGCGCACTTCGAATTGACACCACGATGAGTCTAAGCTACAGCTGGAACACACAAGGTAGCTCCACCCAATGCGAAAAGCAGCCAAGCAAGAAAGGCGAAAACGTTCTGCACATCAACTGTGATCATCCTACAAATGAACTACTGAAAAAAAGCTCAATGTCGTGCGAGGATAACAACTCATCATCCTAAAACCCCGAAAAAAAACTCTATTCTGGTTGCTGAGTTCCCACCCTGCTGCAGTAACCCAGCTATAGACCATTCAAACGCAGGAGACACACCATCAAAAGCATGCATTCACGCTTCTTTGAAGCGACATGAACCCCCTCCTGCATCACCGAATGCCTAAAAAATGGTACAAAAAAATGCCCATCAATTCTTGCTGCAACTCGGGATTCAACCCCAGAAAACGCAATATCGAGTTCTTGCTGCTCTCAACAACATGCAGCAGAAGCTCGTCACCCCCAAAAGTCAGTACGTGACAACAGAGCTCCAGACTGACTCATTTCAGGACCGATTGGCATCAGAGTTGTTCCGATTAGCTCGTCTCTGCGGTGCGATCATGAAGAGAAAGGGAGCAGGGAGAGGGTACAAGAGAAATTTGCGAGGCCAGAGTGAGACCATTGCTGGACCATAGTTGCGGCGGGTTTGGGACTGAAAGAGTAGCAGCTGAGAAGAGGATCGTATGTACGTACGTATTAGGTTTGTATTTACGGTCCAGGCGAGAAGGGGGCGTTGATGTACAGTACGGGGCGTGTACGTATGTATGAACGAATGGCGGGGGGATGGACGGTGCAGTTTTCCGTTGGAGGTTCAAATGGGTGGGAGTGGATGATGACTCTGAATACCAGTTTCAACGGCTACTTTTTTAATGGCAGGGCTTCTTTGTTCTTCTGGCAGACAGCATAAGAAACTCCTTGTGCCAGGATCTGAAATGAATTTCCAAATTTTCTAGAGTCGGAATTGTCTTTGTCACAGATGGACTATTTCGTTTTCACCTCTACGGAAATAGGGAGAAATTACGTTTTAGAAGTAGCTTTGTCTATATGTCAAAACTAAAAACAACTAAAAAGCTCAACTCCAATTTTTAAAATATTTTTTGAAAAATCAAAAAGTTATCTCCCTTGTTTTTCAAGTCTCCCCCAAAATTTTGCCACCAACAATCCTGATTTTCCTCTTGCAAATATTGCACACTTTTCTCTAAGATTACAATTTTTTTTTTAAATTTATTGGCTTACTCTATATATGTAGGGATTTGATCTAATACAATTTCTTCAAGGCACACAAGGTAAGCTTGCCTATTATTAAGCTAATTTGATGTTTGGGTGCCTTCAAGAAATTGTTGGTATACATTTTTTGGAGATTGAGAAGTTTGAAAGAAATCACTTGCAATGGGTGCAAGTAGAAGTAAGCTACTTTGGCAAGAAATGATTTTTGAATTTTTTTTGGAATCTCTTTAGACATAATTGATAAGGAGTGGGTAGGTCCATCCTTAATCACACAATGACATGTCCCTTCAAAGAGCCTATTGCTATGATGCTAATTAGTTGTTAATGGTTAATGGAGCAACCAATAGGCAATGGAATTGGGTGAAAGGAAGTGAAAAAATTACTTATTTTAATCTTAACCTTGATTGTTGAAAATTCCATATTCAAAATGATGACAAAGTACTTCTAAGCAATATATTGTCCAAATAGCTTGTCATTCATCCAAGTTAATATTTGAATCTTCAAAAGATTACCTTCTTTGTGACCAATTTAATGAAATCAAGGTTAATGACATATTCAAATCAAAAATATTTTTGTAAAATAATACTATTTTTTATAAAATCTTCTAAACCTTAATTCCCATAAAATATTAAACACTCAATACAAATGTACAATGTGTTGATCCTACCTTTCACTTACAATATACAAAATTAATCCTAAACTCTTTTATTCAAAAGATGTATATTTTTAAGTATTTGTATGCTACAAATATTTAAGTTAGATGTTGCTTTTCCAATTTGGTATGCCCAATTATTTTCTTGATGAAACCCACTAATTTAATTTGATTGTTGGTGCCACAAAGATTCCAACCTATAGGTATACGGTAGGACTTTTTTTCATCTCTTATGAAGTATGATAGTGGCGATATAAAATGTTATAGTGGTGCTTCAAATTTCAACATTCATCCACATATCACATAAAAAATATCACATTGCACATGTGTATAGTTTTGTTTTCATCCACAATCTGACAATTTCATCCAAGATTTTATTTACTTGAAGTTTGAAATTTTGTAGTGAAAAACTTCATGATTTGTTGCCAATTTTTAGTCTATTTTTTATTTTTTTAAATCTTGTAGTACAATGCCCCCCAAAAGAACCTTGAGTATGTGGTACTTTCACCTTAAGTTTGAAAATTTGAAAACTGGGACTGCCTGTCGGGTGCCAGACTGACTGCGAGTCGGTTGTTATCATGTTCATGCTCTAACGTTAAGCTGACGTTGTCAACTGATTTCTGAGATAACTTACATTGCATCCGTTCTGTGTAAGTCTTCATGTGGTTGTCAGTTGCTGTTGATTTGTATACAAAATTCATGAGTTTGATTTGTGGGCACTGAGTCAAGCAACTGAAGTGTAAGTTATTCCCATAATTAAAAACCATAATAAATTAAACTCTCTTCCAAGTTCCCAGCTGGCTTGCTGGGAACTCTATTTTTGTAATATCACATTGTGTGAAAATACGTTGTCTATGTATGCATGATTGAAAACATTTTTATAAAATATTTAAAATAATTATTTTAAAAACTTATTGAAATTATTATCATGCATTCTATTCAAGTATATCAAGATTTTACTAATATGTGATATAATGAATGCATAGCATAGCAAGCATGAGCCCCTAGTATTAATGGTAGCATTTGTGATATTACAGAGGGAGTTATGATTTTAGTAGTATAAAATATGTCATAGCCATGTTAGGAAATCTTGTACCCATGTTAGAAAATGTTGTAGGTGGTGAGATGACCATCATGGAAACACTTTTGGGTAATTTGTGGTAGTCTAAAGAATGAGACTCATTTGGACCAAATGGGCAGCACACTTTAGAAATTCACAACAAATTTATACTTTGTCCAAAAAATAAAATTTCAATTGCTTTCTTCATTTCTCACATTTGTCTTTGTATGGAAAAAATCTGAATTTTTTTTGCTAGTGGAAATAGAACAAAGTACTCAATCTACCTATCATAGGCAAGTTTACTTTAGAGCATCTACACACCCAAAATGGCACACCAAAGCAATGACGTTGGATTCATTTTCTTAGTAAGATAGACAAGTCTATTACTATGCAAACTAGCAATTTGAATATCTTGGGGATAACTCCAAGTAGGGCACATATTTTTTCAAAGGTATGCACTTGTTTCACAAATCAAACCCAAGTGGAATTATAATTTTTTGATTAAAATTGTAATTTCTATAAATTTCTAAAGTAGTCTACTCTAAAATTACAAAACCATTTATAGAGTGGAGCCATGAACATCTGTAAGAAAATCCTTAACCGCTCTCTCGTGTATTCAATGGTACTTAAGTATTCACCACTAAAGAATTGACACATTACCTCTTATTGGCATTAATGCAGTAATTTTGTCAGAAAATGAACAAATTTGGATGATTTTTTGGACAAAATTGGGATATGAAGTAGGATGACGAAATTAGATAGTAACAATCCAACAACTAGTCAGAAAACAAGATACAATCAAAGGCTCCTTTACTCGTATGCCTTTACAAAAGAACTCAAACCAGATCCCTCAAGCACAATTTGGTACCTATTCAAACAATTGTCAAATTATTCAAACAATAGTTGCTAGGGTTCAGCTTTTATTATATTCCATGCCTTAGGCCTCTTTTATTGATAGTTTGTGAAGAACACTCTTTGTTTGCTTGATGTATTAGACTACGTTATTTTTTAAGGATGATCATCAGTAGATTTTACTTTGGCATATTTCAAATACTTCTTGGAAACCCAAGAAAGATTTACGACTTTGGAGAATATATTTTGTTAGGTCTAAACACCCTTAAAGATCGAATTGATAGAGTTCCTCATCGAAATCTACCAAGCCTTTTGAAACGTTATAAATTAGCCTTAGATGCTCTTTGTAGTGACAAAGATATTGTTATAAAACAAGCGGACAAAAAATTAGGTCTCATTTTGATAGACAAGCCATGGTGTATGGATGAAGCTTGTTGGAAGCTCTTAGCTTTCCAAGTTTATCAATAACATACCCTAAGACAAGATCAAATCAAGACTTGAAATTTTAGAGCTCAAGTTCAAGACTAGTATTACAAAGAAGGAACGACATTTTCATCCGCTTGCTATATTTCTTCCTCAAAGTTTATTAGCACATACTTGTGGGCAAACCCATCTACTTCTGCACTGAATATATTTTTTAACATACTTCAATTTGGTTGCATGACCAACTTCATCCGATCCTTCTCCAATACATGAACTACCTTATAGACTCCTTGACTTTGCTTTGGAATGTTTTGAAACTTCAGGTTGCATCTAATACCATTATTTTATACTTTCAATGTGGAATGTCTTCATTAAAGTATTCCTACTAAGGAGGGTCTTCTAGCCCTTAGAACCATGATTGTATGATAGTGCCCTTGGCCTAAGGGACAACTCATTATGTCCCTTGCATTTAGAGCATCACCACCCGTCTTACAAAATACGGGCCATCCATTTTGCAAGCTGCATTGAACAAGTTTGCCCCACCCATAACTTCTTAAGAGGCTGATCTAGAATGATTGGAAGGTGAAATTTAAAAAAAATACCAGACATGCATCATTAAAATTATACTAATGTATCTTTGGACTTGATGAAGCTATTAATTCTTATTTTTGCTAAAGTTGTTGAAATGAATTAGCTATTGAAATAAATAAATAGCTACTTACTATGGATTTTTATTTGTTTAAAAATAAATAAATAAATAAATAGGTATCAATTACAAGTTGAAATCAATTAGTTGTTGAACTATCAATTAGCTATTGAAATAAACTCTCAATTATTGGAAAAATGACAAAGAATTTCTAATAATTTAGAAAAAAGACTTCAACTTCCAATGAATGCTAAATACTGTGAGCAATTTTTGTTCCAAAGCTATCACACTCTAATAGGCTACAACATTAACTATAAAGGATGCACCCCCATGATGAAAGTAATCACTAAAATGCTTCGACTATTGGACTAATGGGTGCACTCTTTGTTTCTACACTAAAGAGTCAAATCATCCATGATCCATCAACCAATTTTCAACCGTATTGTCATTTGACCCCAAAAGGAGCACATCCATTGTGAAATAGTCAAACATCATGTCTAAGCTAAATTTTCCCTCTTAAATTGCATTCAAATATCAATCTTATATTATTATTATGTGACACTATGGGTGTCAATCATTAAAAAATTTTACTTTGCAAATATCAATCTTATATTATTATTATGTGACACTATGGGGTGTCAATCATTATGAAAATTTTACTTTGCAAATATCAATCTATCTTATATTATTATTATTATGTGACACTATGGGGTGTCAATCATTATGAAAATTTTACTTTTCTTAATGAAAAAATATCATAGTTATAGTTTTTGTCACTAAAACTAAAAATTAATTTGTAAATATAGCAAAACTTGTTTTATTTTTTAAACCCAAAATACCCTTGACAATGACATTTAAGTTGAATTTAACAACCAAACTAAATTTGTCCTATTATAAATTTAATATATAAAATCTTGATACTTGTCATGTGTGATAAAACATATTTTCTATTGACACTGATTTTTTCATAAATTATAATGGAAAAATCAAATAATTATAATTTAAAAAAATAAAAGATGGAAATAAAATTATAGTCCCTCCCTCCCAAAATGATTGTCTCCAATTTCATTGACCATATTGTAAAAATCTTAATTAAGATATAAGAAAGGTTCCAAATTATATATCACTAGAATCAATGAAGAACATTACATGAATTCATTGAAACCTAAATAAAATTAGCCACAAGGAAATATTTTTTTGACCTACTCAAAACAAGCTTTAAAAAAACATACATTCAAAAATGAAAGACATAAATTTTATAATTGAAATTGGAAAAAAAATTTAAAAGAAAAAAATTTGTACTTAAAACACACAATGCAAAGTAATACAAATTTTGACAATTGGAGCTTGAAATTGCAATAATTCTTTCTATTTCTCATTTTTTCAAAACTCTAAAATAGAATAGAACTAATACTTGTCAATCTTCATTTAAAAATTTTAAAATACATACCAATAATGGATATTTTGAAAGTTACAGTCAAGGTTGACCAAGGCACATCTACTTATAAGATGAATGGACCTCAAATGGTTAAGGGTTGAAGGAAAATTTCACAACAATGTCAAAAAAGCAATTTTATCTCAATTATTATGACATATACCTCAAACAATTTAATCATCATTTAATGTGCCCTCAAAAATATAAACTAATGTTCTCAGCATGTACATTGAGTCCTAAGACCTTCTTTTTAATGTCCACAAATGTTCAATATCTTGGTGGGTTCCCACAGATACGTGATTTCATAAACAACTTGGATTGCTTTCACAAATCATTTCAAGGCTTCCTTAGATGTACTAGACACCATGCAAACATATTCATCAATGGCATTTGATGCAATACCATAAGCCAACATCCTCATTACAGCTATACATTTTGGAAACTACTTAATCCCAATGTACTAGTTGCATCTATTTTGTGTAGAAAATAACTGTTATAAGATTATCCACCTACATTGTCTGAGTTCTTTTATATTGTGAATAGTTTGCGTATAAAGTTGGAAATTAATCAAACAATACCTTTTGCAAGCAAAGAAGAGCTTGAAATCCAAGGTTGAATTCTTCAAATTTGAAGAGTATTAGGACAATTGAAAATGCATTGGCATGGGAGTTTCTTTTATGTGCAATAGAAAAATTGAAATAGATTTTGATGAGTATATTATTGAGCCTTTTATATTGTCATTGGTTTGTACAACTTATTTTGGTCAATGTAATTTAGGTATATTTTCAAGCTAATTTTTTTACTCATTTGTGCATTCATTCCTTTTTTCCATCAAAAATGTAATTCTATATTATGCATTTTACTACATTTGGAAAATATTGAAGAATTTTTAAGTTAACAATAAAAAAAATCTCTTCAATTGGATATGTAAAACTAATGATCCATACAATTATCCATCTACATTTTATCAGAATAAGCTTGTTTGACATAGTTTGAGCAATCCTAAACTATAATTTCACATCAATTATCCTTCAACAATTTGCGAACACTTTGTAAGCAATGTTATTATTAACAACTTAATGCTTGCAAGGAAGAAAAAATAAATTCAGAGTTGTATAATCTCCTTTTCCCAAGAATGATTGGTTTGCTACATTTTCAGAGTTGAGTAGCACAACATTAGAAGTTAAAACTACTTTAGTAGTGTTGCTTTGGATTTATTTTTGTGATTGGTTTAATTTGAGTGGCATTGGCTTGCTTCTCTCTGCTTGTTTGTTGGCATTATAATTTTAGATCTATGCTCTTGATATCGTGATTGTATGAGGGTTTGAATGTTGTGGATAATCTTAACCTATTGGTTAATTGATTAGAGCTCAATCAAATTTGTTAAACCAGAAGATTTTGTTTGTATTTTTTATAAAAGATTTGAACATTGTTTTTAGACATGAATATTCTCATTAGGGCTTAGTAGATTGACATTCCAATTATCTCAAAATATCCCATTGATTGAATCCAAATCTTGATTTTAGCAAAAAAATTGATTGGGTGTTATTACATTACAGCTCACATTGTTGAAACATAAATCTGGATGTAACTAGAAGATATACTTTTTAAAGAAAATACATGAGTATCATAGACTTGTGTAAAGTTAAAACTGCATGGGCTAGAGGTGAAAAGAGCTTGGCACACAACAAATGCGGGCAATATGAAAAACAAAATTGGATTTGTCCTTTGTTATTTTGCAAGCCGGGTTTTGGCTAGCAAAACAACCTCCATTTGTCTGTTTGTAAGCTCGGCTCCCAAGAAAGTCATCCATTTTAGAAGATGGGTGGGGCAATTTTGGAGGCCACTCTTAACAAGTTATCCATTTGGGTCTTGGGGGGATGAATGGGCATGCTCTTATGATGTTAAAATAATACTATCTCAAGTTTGAAGGTAGCTTTTGGCAATAAGTACACAAAGCAATTATAGGTAGCAAGTTTGAAGGTAGCAAGTTTGAAGGTAGCAACTTTGTGGTGGTTTATTTTGTCTTTTTTCTCTATGGTCTTGAAGATCATGTGGAAGAAATCACAAACCACTATTTTGATAGACACATATTTCATTATCAGTGCTACATTGACAATGCATTTGGGATCTAGACTTGTATTGAGTGCCATTTCATGGGCTATTTGAAGTTCTACAAGGCATATCGCAACATTAATTGATGTTGCGATATACCTTGCATCAATAAGAAGATAATCAACATGCTTGTTATTGTATTTTATAAAGATGCAAATTTTAAAGAAATGCATCATCTTTCCACCCGCTACCACCAAAAACCTCTAAACAAGTACCAATATTTGCCTTGGTTATCATGACACTTGCTACACCAAAAAAAGCCTTCATGATTGGAAAACTTCAATAATATGTGCTTTAGGAGAGTATTCAACAAAGCTTCATTAACATCCAACACCTCTACTATAATTGTTTGTGCACTTGTGGTTGCCCAAACACTTTCATTTGCAAGCACTTTCAAGCCATCTCCTACAATATGAGGACTGCTCTACTTCTTCAACAACAACTTGGATGATGTTATCTTTGAGGTAAACTAGTTCCCTTTGTTTACAAGCTGATTACTTTTGATATATTGAAGCTCTCAATGTGGCGACAACTTTAAATCCTACCATGTATACTCTCCTCTAAGATGTTCTAAACTTGTATTTCTTGCTTGGACCATTGATTTGTTGGAGAAACTATAGAAACTTTGAACATTTCCTTGCAAAATCTAAAATTGTTTTTCGATTACATAGATATCTATCTATAATTAGCTCATAGTTAGCTCTTAATTAACTTATAATTAGCTACTAACTTATTTGTGAGCTTATAGCTATTTCTTGAGTGTGCTCTTAATTAGACTCATTGTAGCCTCACTTTTAGCTTGTAGTTAACTTTTATTTTTTATAAAGTTAGTGTATATTTAACTTATAGTTTCAAAATTTGCTTACATGGATAGTTTTTTAGGTACTTAAATCCAACTCTAACACTTATTTCTTCCTTTTTTATTTGTACTTTCCACTAATAGGCTCTCTTCTCTTAGAGCAAAACTAGTTTGGAACAAAGTCTTTGTTATTTGAGCTTAGAATATTAGTGATATATCTTATTGTAATTTAATTTTTGTATCTTTTTGTTTTACAATTTTTGTTTGTAATGTATCAGTTTGCATTCTATTTCTAATAGTTTTAGTTTGCATGCTAAAAAACCAAACAAAGTTGCAAAACCCTCAAAATCGTATCCTTAAATCCACAGTTATATATCTTTTTCTTACAATTACACCCTATTTTTTTATTATGATGCAACAAGTTGATAGGAAATGTCCATGTTCGGATGATGTACGTCTTTCTAACTTTGCTATACCAACCCTAACAAAATTAAATATTATTATGCCTACACACCTTGTTAGCTTCATTCAAAAGTCTATTAAAGATTAGAAGCAACTCAAGCAATCCTTCTCTAGATGCAAAAAACATTTACAAAATTTTTGCATGCAATATAAGGATGGCACTTTTCCTCACTCCCTTTGTACGAGTCTTCCTAAGCTTATAATCCCTGATCCTAAAGCACAATCAACCTTAGATATAGATTTGGTCAAGTGTAATTCCAAGTATCATTTCACTATAAGAAACCCCTATTTTTTTGGATGTCAGCAACAAATACACATGTTCTAAAAAACACTTAGATGTCATAGGCAAAAGGAGTTGCTGTCTTGTGTAATGGTGATGAAAAGAAAAACATCGAAAAAAAAACAGTCGTGTTCTATACAATGTTCAAGAAAATATATATAACTACCACGTTGGCAAGGGTTTGGGGTTTAACTTTGGCTAAGTTGGTAAAAGTTATTATGGGCTAAGGTAAAATCATGACCAAATGTAAAAACATAAGGAAATTGCAGCCACATTGCATATGTTTAAGAATTAAAAATTAATAAAAAAATTAATTTTTAAAGTATTTAAAGTATTTGGGTAGTTTCTTGTTTTTCCACTTATTGTTGGATTGTTGCTTCTTTTTCTACTATAATGGATCTGCCTTCCTTTTTTTCCTTTATTGTTTTGATTGTCTTTTGTTTTTTCTTTTCTGTTGCCACTATTGTCATTAGTTGTTATAATTGATTTGGAAGCCATGCTACTAAAGGATTTGAAGATGCTCTAGTTTTCAACTTCAAGGATTTAGTATTTAATGTTTTAACTCTAAATCCTAAATCTTAAACCCTAAATCCTAATTAAGTTGACTTATACATTCTAGAGAGCATTCTACAAACTCATAAAATAATGTTAATGTTGAAGAATTAATAGATGTTTAGATTGTGATCATGATTTTTTTCCAAGTGTGTTAAGGCATCTCTTTATAAATGTTATGAACTTTTGAAATAACCTAATTGTGTCCAAATAAGTGATTTATGAGTATTTCTTGTATTAAATGATTTATTGCTTGATTTATTGCTTGATTTATTGTTGGATCTTGTTGGAAGTCAAAAGAAAGTTCTTGATTCTTGTCTTCGACATTTTTTGGATACAATATGAATAAATGTAGGATTTTCGAAGTACTACTACATTTAGGGATTTTAGCCATTGTATAGATGTTACTTTTAACACTACAAAGGGATTCAAACCAAGCTCAAAGAACAATGTTTATATTGTTGATTAAATGTTATTATTAATTTAGTCATGTTGGGATTGTTGCTTTTGTAATATTTGTACCTTGCATTGGATTGTCGACTACTCTACTCCAATCTTGTATGAATGTTTCAATGAATATTATACTTTGTCAAGCTCATTCCAATAATATTGTTCACAAAAAGGTAATAATAATATACATAATAGTATACATAATAGTAATAATAGTATCATTATTTAATTTATTGTCATAGAATCCAATTTTCTATACATAATACTATGACGTCATATAATACCACATTGTATGAGATATAAAATAAAATAAACAATATTTTGTACAATGTTAATAATATTTAGTGAATTGAGTAATGAAAATTTTAATTCAAACTTATGTACCTTCTTGCCCCATCTACCTTGACTAAGATTATGGAACAATGCTTTCACTTGGGAACAAATGTGAGATCAACATTAATTGAGACCATTGAAGCAAAGTCTAATTCTTGAATGTTGTTTTTATTTGGTAAGACATTGTTTATGAATGTTTTTTTTTACTAAAATGTGGTTCAAGAGATTAAAGATGGCTTTGACAAACATTGTTTATCCCTACAAATCTTAATGCTAAAAATAATTGTACCTAAAAGTAACCCTAGGTTCTCATAAATACAAGTTGTATAATACATTTTAGACAAGAATCTCTACTAGGTCAAAATCAATTGCACTTACCTTACAGGTTTTATTCACAATTTTCAGCAAAGGTAAGATATATGTAATGCCTTCCTTAAGTAGTTTTTACATGAAACATCTAAAGCAAACAATGTTTTGTTATGAGTCACTACACATCCATATCTAGAAGACATTCTACCTTTTATCATCTCTGATAGCAAGATAGCAAAAGAAGAACTTGTTGCTTGCAACAACCATGAATTGAAAGGAACTTTTTCTTTAAATTTATCTCCAAAATGAAGAGCTCTGATTATATTCAAAGACTCTTCAAATTCGAAGTTTGTTTGTTCGATATCCCACTCAAAGGTCTACAAGATAGTGGAAAAAGAATCAGAAACTACATGCTCCCTTAAGAGTTTTGACTTTATTCTAGATTGTAACACTCTCCAATCTCCAAAATCATAACAATGTACACTTAAAACCTCTTTATTATGACTTTTCAAATGACACATTATAAAACATCTTGCTTGCTTTCGTTACCACATTATTAGAAATTATAGCAATTGTCAATTCTATCATGGTGAAAGTTGGGACCCCAGATGATAAGATTAAAGAAGTTAGTGTGTGGTAATCTTAAGGTATTTAGTGTGCAACTCAACATCTTGTTGCTCTTGGTGTCCT
Source organism: Climacium dendroides (assembly GCA_950106755.1). Lineage (NCBI taxonomy): Eukaryota > Viridiplantae > Streptophyta > Bryopsida > Hypnales > Climaciaceae > Climacium > Climacium dendroides. The sequence goes on along the minus strand of OX467082.1, from coordinate 41,297,711 downwards.
TGTTGAAGGTTGCCCTACATCATCGTTGTTATTTTGTCGCAAACATTGGCATGAAATAAATGTCTATCATCACAATCTTGACAAAATGCATGTAAACATTGGTCATTAGGTTATCCTTGCGGGTGATATGATATATTACTTTCTCCATCCCAAAATAAGCCTCCGCATCGTTGTTGAAAACATTGGATAGCAATTTCATTGTTCATAATGTGGAAAGCATAAATTATTCAAAAAGGTCCAAATTCTTCATGTTGTGAGCATCAACATTACTTGGCACAATATTATTGCTTCAAATATTGGAATGATAAAGTTAAATTAATACAGAGAACCTAAGTGGTCAATAATAACACTTGTGGGCTTATCTTTTTAGGGAACGATCTTCCATGACGACCTGTAGTGGTGGTTGAAAGGAACTGCCTTCTAAGTATTTGGGTTTAAGAGACTGCTCTTCAATGCCATTGATTCTACATTCTTCTTATGGCTAAAGCTAGATAACATCCCCAGCTTCAGCTTTTTTTGGGTGTTGTGCCAGGATTGTAAGGCATTCCCTATCTAAGTTGGTAGAACAATAGGTTTGAAGTTGGTGCCCATCTACAACCCACAAAAGGATGTAGTGGCTAATTAGTTTCTCATTTTACCAAGTTTTTATGCAAATATAGTCCTTTTTTTTTGTTAAACTTAGCTAACAAAGGTTAATCCATTAATTATTACAGTGTTTTTTCTACTCAATGTGAGTTCTTTTAATCAACTATGAAGTACAAACTTGGACTAATAAGATTCAATGGATGTCCTAGAATTATATCAAAGAATCCTCTTGAGCTTCCTAGCTTTTGGAGGTTAGGGATTCAATGGAATAATGTGGCATTATGCCCAATAACCTTCTTCAATAATTCAACTCTGAAAAATTAAAGTTTTAATTGGGGCAACTTGGCGTAATATCCAATAACATTCTCAAGCTTCTCGATTCTATTTTTGGAGGTTGTTGAAGTAGAGATTGTTCTTTGGCAAATCAAACTAGATGGAAATCAATGCTTTGTATTTGGAGTTCAGGAAAAAAGCCCATACTTGAAAAGCAAGAATATAGACACTACAACAATGACAATGTTTTACAATTGTAGAATTATGACTGAGGATGACTGGCGATTACTTGTAGTCATATTTTTGAAGGTAAAAAAAATATGACTGCAAATATAACTGTGAGTCATATTTTAGCCTTATACATTATGGCCATATAGTATATGGCCATTGAGAACACCAAAATACTTTATAGAGAATGGTAGGGAACATATTTAGAGAACGCCCAGTCATATTTTCTAGTCATATTTTTTCTTTAGTTATATTTTGCAATCGCATCTCCATGATAGTAAGATTTTTTCTTTTTGGGCAGCCCCAAAACAATTTGGATAGGGAATATGTTTAGAAAGTACCTAGTTGTATTTTGTAGTCATATTTTTTGAAAGTCATTTTTTTGTAGTTGCCACTAATTTAGGGTTTTGAATCCCTAGCCGCCACAAAATAGGTTTTTGAAATCCTAGCCGTCACTAAATTAGGGTTTTGAAACCTTAGCCACCACCTTTTATAGCCACTCCTCTTTTTGTCCCTTCTCCTTTTTTTATTGTTCCTTCTTCTTTGTTTTTGTTATTTCTTAAGTTTTGTTTTTTGTTGCCTCTTATGTTTTTTTTCTTCTTGCTTCTTCTTACTTCTTAGCTTTTGCTTCTTCTTCCTACTTAGGTTTTGCTTCTTCTTGTCTTTTAACTTTTATTTATTTTTCCTTCTTAAGTTTTGTTTCTTCTTGCTTCTTAAATTTTACTTCTTAGGTTTTGCTTGTTCTTCCTTCTTTGATTTTGCTCTTTCTTCTTTCTTAAATTTTATTTCTTCTTCCTTTTTAGATTTCACTTCTTCTTCCTTTTTAAGTTTTGCTCCTTCCTTCTTAGATTTTGCTTCTTTTCGCCTCCTAATTTTTGCTTATTTTTCCATCTTAGATTTTGCTTCTTCTTTCATCTTAGATTTTGTTTCTTCTTGCTTTTTAACTTTTGCTTCTTCTTCCTTCTTAGGTTTTGCTTCTTCTTGCCTCCTAGTCATATTTTGCAGTCATAATGTCACTTAGTTTTTGCTTCTTTTTGTTTGCTACTTTTTGCTTCTTAGTCCCTCTATCATCATTGCTATTTTTTTTGTTATTTATAATTTTTGAATATATAATGATTATAATTTTTTTAATCTTAAACATGTCTACAAATTTTGTAGTGCTTTAAATCTTTGAAGTTTGAATTATATTGTTCATTTATTGAAAACTAATGTTCTTATTTATACATGTAGGCATTGGAGGTTGAAATGAAGTTATTAAAGGCTACTTGCAATACAAAAGAGGTAACATCTTTACATTTTTATTGGAATATAGGTTCTACAAGTATGTGGAAATATACATATATAAAGAACCACTGTAATATATTTTGTGTTAGTAACTAATAAATGTTATTGAAAAAAATCACTTTTTTTCTTGTATTTGACTTTCTAATGTAATTAATTTTTTCCCATTTAATAAATTATATGTATTCATTTTTAATTACATGGATTCTCTTACTTAACTACTAAATTATGTTGATGTATGACTACACATAGTCGTTTTACAAATCATCAAAAAATATGATTGAAAATAATTGTTTTACACATCATTCAAAAATATGACTGGGAAAAGTCATATTTCACATTACTAAAAAATATGACTCATCGTAGTCATAATCCTTATCAACCAAACATATGATTCATTGTAGTCATATTCCATATCATTTAAAAATATGACTCACCACAGTCACATTCTACATGAACAAAAAGTATGACTCATCGTAGTCATATTCTGTATCATCAAAAAATATGATTTACCGCAATTATATTCTACATCACTACAAAATATGACTTAAAAGAGTCATATTTCATGTCACTGCAAAATATGACTCACCGTAGTCATATTCCACATTACTCCAAAATATGACTCCTTGCAGTCATATTCTATGTTACTGCAAAATATGACTCACTACAGTTATTTCACATCATTGCAAAATATGACTCACCATAGTCATATTCCATGTAAGATTTATTTGTTTGTCCGGGCAACTAAAAAAAAAGTCAAGACCCCCCTATGATAATCAAAGTATATGCCATGTTGGTATACTATGGCTAAATATGGGTATTTATACCCTTCAATCCATATGATTGCCAATATAACTGATGTTTGAAGCGAGTGCTTCTAAACTACTAGAGTCGATCATATATTTCGAGTCATCTACAGTGATTTCTGCGTGAGTCATGTTTTTTGATTTTATGACTCATTGCAGTTATATTTTACAGTCATAAAACATTGCTTTTGTTGTAGTAAGAGTGGCAATGTGCATGCATTGACAAAGAGTTGGACTCCCAATTTGATCAAGCCAATCATTTCAATTTCAACACAAATTGTTTAAAATTGTGTCCTAAAATTGTATTATATTTGAGTTTAAATTCAGTCCTACCTAATGAGTACCAAGCATGAACCTCAATTCTATTAATTAGAGAAGCAAATGGATGGGCAACATAACCGTACCCCACTAGTAAGCGTATGTACACCAACGCCTTGTTATGTTCTAGAAGACAAGTGTGAAACCCAAACGCCCACTGCATAGAAGAAATCATACATATTAGTAATTAGCTATGTCCTACCTAAGCTCGATTGCAATTAGAGAAAGGGTGCAGAATCCAAAATTATTAATCTTGAGCTTCATAGAAGGATTAATGAAATGTCTAGGAGCATATTCTAAAATGAATACTAGTACATTCCAATAAGTTGGTGCAAGTTAAACACACCTAAGTTCTATCTTAATCTTAAAACACCCAATTCTTTTTTTGAATTTTTGCATTATTTTCTAAGAAATAAATATATTCATATTACTTACCTCAATTTCATCAAATTTGTCAAAATAGAAGGTTATTTTCTAAAGATTCAATCATTACAATAGATTATTGAGAAGTTATTTGGATAAAATATCATCATAACCTGAAGCACTCTTATTCTTTATGCAATTCAAATCACTCTAGTTCCTAATTACAAGGCTTCAAGTGGCCTATTATGTCAATTTTATGAAATTACACCACTATAATGAATATGATTATGTTTGCAGTTGTGCAGCAACTCATAAAGTGTAGAAGTTTCAAAATGTGGAAGTAGCAAAATAATAAATAAATAAAAGATTGAATGTAAAGCACCATAGATCAACCTATAAAATGGACTAAGAGTCTGTTTGGATCACTATGATCACTTACCATATGCCAAAAAAAAGTAGCCAACTCAAACGCATTTTGCAACAAGCATTCCAGGCAATTAAGCAGAGATATTATGGTGTTGTTTGCTCTAAAATCCCGATGTTGTAGATATTAAAAGATATAAGGTGGATCCAAGAAAAAAAAATTTAAGTAAATGGTTATCAAATGAAGGAACATACTTGAAACATGACCAAGTGCAGGACAAAGAGCAACAACTTAGGTTGGCCAAACCAGAACAATTGATCTTGTGGTTGCATCAATTGTCCCACATAAGCGCTAGGCACACAGGCATTCTCAATTGCTAAAGTGGTGCCACATGTTGTAGCTTTGCACCAATGACCAAAACTAGCTGCAACATTCACATCCAAAAATCAAAAACAACAATTAAAGCATTAGAGGTTTCAGAGTTCAAGAATTGTGCTTCAAAATGGAGACTACTTTTGTTTTGCAATTTCCAAATCTCTACAAGGGAGATAGTCCTTTGAAACAAGATTTTGTCAATGGTTCAAAGTTGCGTAGGACCACATTTGAAACTTAAAAATTACTAACTCTAACATTGTATGCTATTTCAATCTTCCTTTCAATTAGACTCAAAAAATTTTACTTGCAATTGCAGGAATATCTAAATATATATGTATAGAAATTAATCAACAATTGATTCAACCGACTAAGATTGTAAATGTTGTGCTTACAATGATAGGAATGAATGCTGTTCAGAAATACAAATAGACACTTGCACAATATCCAAATTTGTCGTGTTTTTTATAGTAAGCAACATTATAAACTAGGTTTTGCTTTTTCACAAAACCCAAGAAACAATAGTATAGGGGTTCTTAGTTTTGGAAAAAAGTTTAATTAGTCTATCGTATTTGTGACTAAAGTCACTTTTAAATAGGTTTATTTTTATTTTATTTTTATTTTTAAAATTTGAACAAAAATACAACATTCTTATTTCCAGGTTAACAAATTTTAGTTTCAGTCCATTACTCATGCTTTAGACACAATGAATTTAGTCACAGTCTTATCTAGTGTTCTAAGGGAGGTCAAATAATCTTGGTCAAATATTTCAGATTTGGTCAAATTTTCATATGCAATTAATGCTCTAGGATTTAATCATGACAAGATAATATTTTAAAAATAGTACAAGTAATTCATTAATTATATGTTTTTTTATGTGTTGGTCAAATAGTCCAATCAATTTATCTCTATTGTGGTTAATGCAAAATGCCTAGCAATTTCATATTCTATATCAAATTTTCTTAGTGGTGCATATAGAATGAGGTTTAGAGTTTATATCCAAAGTCAATTTTTCTTATTCCTTTTCGCTTTTGGTCAATTTTTCTAAGTTTTACATAGTTAATTCCTCATCTAACAAAACATGGGACCAATTCTTATGTTTGCTCAAAATATAAACCTAAAACCAAGTGAAAAGAAGCCTAAAACCAAGTGGAACCAACCAATTCAAATGATTAATATCTGAAAACTGTGAAAATTCAGTCCCTATATGGTGCCCGGGGCCTATGACCGTGTCAATGGACCTAAAACCGTGCACTGCAGCCTGAAGGCCGTGTCCAAGCCTATGACCACCAAATCAGCCCTATGGCCGTTCAGCTTCCGAATGAAGAATCCAGAGCTGTATAATTCAATCACAGCTGAAATCAATCACTGATTCCACTTACTCTAAAATCAACTTTTAATGGCCCGTTTCCCCAAATCACAACATCAGATGATACATGGAAGAAGCAAATTTCTACTGCAAATTCAAGTTCAAGCTGTTCATGGCTGTATTAGATCATTTCGACAAAAATTCAAAATCATATGCAATGAACTCAACCAATTGGAATTAACAAACAAGGATTGATCACACATGTTCGACTTCAAATCATCATGGAACAAGCCTCAGGATTCAACATATGCAACTCACAATTGAAAATCCAAACATTGTGGTTCCTGCATACAGATCAGGTCGACGAACGCATGCGGATTTGAGACTCGGTACAGACCAATTTCGACCTCAGCCTACAGTTCACCAGTGCACATTCATTTCCCTACTTATACTGTCTTCATCAAACAACCGCAAGTTTCTGGTTAATTTACAACAATAGCATCATAAGGATGAAACTGCTTACCCAACCACAGTTTATTGAACTCACAAGTTTATCTATGTCTTGAAAACAAAAAGGAGTAATACAAGCATACTACACCAATTCCACTAGATCAATCACTAAATCCTACTATTCTCAAACTGATCAGTCAATTTTCCAATTAATTGAAGATTCTATGTTACCAACTAAGACAGATCAAGCTCCAAGTTTCCCATAAGCTATGATTGAAATTTTAAAGCTACGACTCCTGCATGCCTATTGACAAATTAAACATCAATCTAAACTTAGTAACAAAACTATAATGCACCTCCAAAATAATGCAAAAGTTAGTCCAAAAATATTCAAGCTTCTTCCACTGATTCTTCTTTGAGATTGCAGATGGCGTTGGTCTCACGGGAAGTCCTCCCAAGAATGCTATGCAGATCCCACACTTGTAAAACAACACTCAACAGTGTACATGTCTCCGGTTACAAGAGCATTGGTCACATCCTAACATAGAAACCCTCTATCAATTGCTTATCGTGATAAAATTAAATTGTTTCCTTCCAATCTTTAACACGCAATCTTCCTTATTGCTCGAATCGTCCAACTCAGTTTTCCTTTGGAGAGAAATCCAAATAGGAAAATCTTACACCAGAATTGCACTTATAGATAAGCATATTACTCAAGAGAAGCAATATGCAATCACACGATTGACAAGATTATTACCGGGGGACAATTCTCAATCTTTGATCGTGCAACAATCTGCACCAAAGGTACCCAAACTCCCAATTTGATAAACGCACCAACCTTACTCTGATTTTACATGTGAATTGAGTAGAATCGTGCAACTCCTTCATCCTGACATGCTGACTTCCTTGAGTTTCCAACCTTTCTCAACCCTCACTCATTTCCTCCTCTCAAGAATCGATCACTCTCACAGGATAGAGATCACCATCTCATGTTCGATTTTTCTTGATTATTCACACTCAATCCCACACAGCAAATTCCTACATACAAGGTTGAGAAAGAAGATGGCAACTCTCCCACCGTGACAATGATTGCAGATAGACTTGAGCACAATAGAAGCAGAAAGTTGTTTGTCAGACTCCAGGGATTTCGATGATTAACTGAGTTGCACCTCACGTCATTCACTTTCCATTTCTCCGTTCTCAGACACACCACAGTGCTCAGCTTTCTTGTAAACAACCACAATCCCAAACCTTCGAGATAATCGCTTACAACAAGTACTGAATTTGCATTCTTCACCAACTTGTAACACCACCAAAATCCCAACAATATAGTGTTCGTGCACCCACAAGAATTGGTAGCAACAAGAATCACACGCACACACAAAGCAGATGAAGATAACTCACGAACATAAAACAACAGGCCAAGAAGAATGCGAGAAAAATATATATAAATAAAGACTTACAGTATATGGGACAATTCTTAAAAAAATGCCAAAGTTTTCACTGTTTTAGAACTATTTATAGTCCTTTTTCCTGACAGTCACGACCCTTACCAAAGATCGTTGTGTTTGTTCATTTTATTTTTTTTATTTTTACTTTTTATTTTTTACTTATTTTTCTACCTCTATGGAATATTCCTAGATTTTCTAAGCTAACTTTTATATATTTTTGATTTAATTTCAAATTTAAGTCTTATTAGTTTCTAAATATCCTGAGAAAAAGAAAAAAGTATTTTTCTAGGCTAAATTTTTGTACTACAAACATACAAATGATTGAATTGTCACAATAATAAGGAATAATCCTAGACTTGTTTTTTTTGTTAAAATTCATCCTGCTAACATTGAAGAGGATGAACACTGGGATGAAGATCCATAGTTTCACGCTACAACAATAGATAAACCCCGTCAAAAGAATTATACTTCAAAACTAATTATTCCAATAATGAAATGTACAATAACTACGACAAATTGAATATTATTTCAACCAATAAGATCTAATGGATGCTCTTTAAAAAATTTGTACACATTAGCTCAAATTCCCTTGCATTTCATGGACGTCCAATATGTATCAAATGAAAGAGATGACTATGACTATACATTTATGCAAACAAATGTTTTGACATGTGTGACTTACACCCCTAAAATCTTCACTCCACATAGTTATGTCACCCAATGAAAACACTAATTTGCTTATATCAATGTGGAACTAACAAAACTAGTTTGTCTACACAACAACAATACCTCAAAGTGTGTATTTCATGCAAGAGAAGACTCACAAATTAATGCAACTAAAATGCTACAAATTTCTATAGAGACCTATCTTGATTAAAAAATCAATGTACAAATAGAGATGGGCTTCTTAATTCTAATTACAATAAAATTCAATTGTAGCTGTACATTTGCTTGAGCTTTTGAGCTCCTTTAAATTGTTATAAGGGAGGTCTCTTGAACTGTAAAACTAAAGTGAGACATAAAACTAAAGTGAGACACAAATCTCTCCATCAAGCATTAGATCACCCTGACTACCCTGAATGTGCCGACATTAGTTTGGAACTCATCATAAAAGCTATGAAATCCCTAAATTGTGCAATTTAAACTCAAAGCACAATGGAATGTCACAAAGCCCTCTTGATCTCTTGATAAAGATTCAATGTTAGCTGGATTTCGATGAGGACTTCGAATCTCAGGAAATAAATGTAGACCCTGATGCCGAGCATCGATTTGAGTTGTTTCAGATGTTTCAGCCTATTGCTGGATCGGATCGGAAAAAAGGTCGCAACTTTTATTAAACCAATCCTCTATTTCTCACTAGCAGCATACAACTACCTTTTTTGTCAGACTCCTGACAATCACCTGATGAATATTATAAACCGTTTCGAGCCTACGAAGACCAGGACCCTCAGACTGGGTTTCAGGAATCATTTGAGTCCTGTCAATTTTCCGGAGCGCAGACGCCTCTGCCGCTCAAGCCTCTACGATCAATATTGGATAAGATATGCACAAATTGCAAGTGATCGGCAAGGATATGATTGGCGTGAGCTTCTTGGAAACCCGATCGCACACAAGGCATTGATGCTCAGCTTCTAAATTGGACTGGTGCGTTGGAAATAGGGCTGGAACTTCGTCCTCCGTTCTAAGCGGGTCAAATGCAAGAGTCCTCGTACAGACTGTTCAACTAAAAGTCTACGAAATGAACCCTCTTTGAACCTTTAGTGTCCTTTATAGCCCGCGGCTGATATGGGACCTGACTTCAGTTTCCAATATTTTGGAGGGTACGATGCCCATGGCCAGCGATTTAAAGTCGCTTTCGCAACGACATTCAACGAAATTTCGCTGCAACGAAACCCAACAAGGCGATTGACAAAATTTCACATAAGTATTCAGATGAGTGTCTCTTGCGGCATAAGAGTCATGATGCCACAAGCGCGAGGTTAAAGGTCGCATGATTGAAGCTTTCAGGCTGGACCAGTTGCATGTGCAACTGGTGACTGGATGTGGCATATTACATAAATAAGGCAAGTCGACACACACAGGAGTGCCATTCAGCATACCCTCATCACATGGGTTTTCTCTTGCATCAATGACCGAGTCCAGAAGCCGAAAGGACAACGTAATCCACCCAACTCGAATCCTGGAGGGTCCGAGTTGGCTGAAGAGAATGGCAGTTACACGAGTTGGCTGAAGAGAATGGCAGTTACACGTCGGTAACATTCTAGCAGAGCAGCTACTGCACCAGTCACTACAATCGACAAATTACGTTTCACAAGTGAAAGATACGCACACGTAACACAGAAGGACACTAAACGGACGAGCAAAAGCGTCACCCAGTACCACTTGCGCAGCAGTCATTTACCAGCATGCCCATTTTCTTTTCAACAGTGCATCTTCCTCGACCGCGAGGTCAGCGCACATAGACCCTGAAAACTGATTCATTTTGGACCATCCTATTGAGCACCTCACCTTCTAACTTTCCATTTTTTGATGTCTTTGCTATTTTCCAACTCACGGAAGCTCCATCTAGGAGTTTGATTGTAATCACACAAATTGGGTCGACCGGGCACTAGGGTTACAAAACAACGACTAATTCTGATTCACTTTACAAATCGTGAAAACAGAGAGCGAAGTGACGAAGCTAATAAAAATCCATCAAGGGTTCAGGACACAGAATGCGTTCCTCCAAAAAGTCAGGCGGGGTTAAGGTATCACTTCCCCCGAAAATCCCAAGAGCATACACCACGCGCATAAAAGTACGGACTAACAAGACTACCCGCGATCTCAACCTCGTTCCTCAATTTTCTCAGGAACCGGGAGCTTCCAAGTCGAGGTATCGGACTTTTAAGGAGAGACTTGAGCAAAACACAGATGGACCTTGAGAGTTCGAGAATGGGACAAAAGACTTGAAGAGAGATAGAGCGACATATCACACCTCCGCCAGAGGTGTACTTCTTCGAGGTCTATTAACTTGACTTCTCACTTCACATAGAGGAAAAACAACTTTAACCAACAAAACGGGGCAAACAATGTAATGGAGAATATCACTCCATTACTTTTGCAAAAAGCGTATACATGGCACAATACAGGCCCCCAAATCATCAACAGCCAGTACTCACGAATCACAAAACCTAAGCAAAAACCAACGCGAGATCGAATTAAAAGCCAGAATTATCGTTCCGATTCGCCGAGATAATCAATCACTCCAAATCTGGAAAACTCCAAATCAACTCATACAAAACCCGTCGTAGTAAAACAATGCAAAACACGAAAAGGTACTCAGAAGTAACAAAGAAATACACAAGTAATAAGCATTAAACGCCATGGTCCACGGGTCATAGTAACCAATCTCCAACCTACTACCCGCCAGGCTTCACTACACACAACAACATACCCACGAAAAGGAGTCCTAAACATGAACAGGACCACCTCGAATCGGTCCCTCCGCCAAACATAAGGCTATACCCGACAGGAAACGGAAACTCCGCCACCCATCGAAGATAACTAGTCACACAAATGCCACGCGAAACACAGCGGGCCTTGCCAGGCATTGGGATCAACAACAGAACAACCTCATCACGGGAATCACGCAGACACTCTAGAAACCGTGGATTTTGATCAGATCCTTCTTCACAATGCCGGCCTGCACACAAAGAAGGAAAACAAGAACCCCAATCAATTCATGGAAACGACAAACAAAAATAACACTCCACTGTCCAGATCAAACTCACACGCCAAGAAAACGAAAACCCAACGACTTGAAACAGCATGTGCAAACATGAGGCTAACATCGCGAGTCGGCAAGGAGGAATAAACAAATTCCAAAAAGAAGTACGGATCAATTACACAATTAACACACACACAACAACAAACAAACCCGAACGTCACGAACTCGACAGCCGATCCTCGTACACAAAAGGAGCAGGGAAGCGACGTCCAGAAAACGCACCTGCACCAGAAAGGTAGAAACATTCTTCCGCTGGTCACCCTGAAGCTGGATGACCTGACCCAACTCAGGGTCCTGCACGACCACGCCGTTGCAACAAAACTCCTTCTTCAGATCCTTCAGAATCTTGTTGTAGTTGTACTCCTTCTTCAAGCCTTGAACGGTCGTCAAGCTCTTTCGGCCATTCCGCTGCTGCACTCGAACATGCACATAGCCGCTTCCTTTCGAGCCTACCCCGCTATCCTCAACATTCGCTTCCGCGAATGGGTCTGCACAGGCAACCAACAACCGTCAACACGCGACCGGACACTCACAAGACCACATACATCTACAAGAAGTTTCCATTCCACATCAGCAACAAACTACAAACAACAGCGAAGAAGCTATATCGTCCACAACCCACAAAAGAAACAAACAACCCTATTTCCAAACCGACAGGCACAAACGATTCTCAATATCATCAACTACAAATACGGATGTGAAATATAAACGTACACATATAACTAACAACTTACTGCAAGAGCAACGCAAAGTGCAAGATCAAGCATCGTCCCCAACACATACACTTCACCCCAAACCGTTCAAAACCGTGACCAAAGAAGGGAACGTAGAAGGGAGAGCGCACCGAAAGAGGCCGGAATCTCCGTGTCCGACAACTCCAACATGAACCCCGACGTGCCGGACTGCTTCTGCCCCGGATCTGTAATTTTGGCGAGCTTGGCGGACGCGGGCGGAACCCTAATCCAAGACAAGCGGCAAGCACACCTCGAAACTGGAAAATTAAAAAGCAAAATTGAATGCTGCAAAGTAGCTGAAGATGTGCGGAGACGGCGTTGCAGACAGTTCCGGGGAGCGCAAGGCCGGCAATCGATTTGCGAGGAGAAGCGGCGAAGCGGGCGACACGGAAAACACAAGCGAGAGCGCAAGAGAAAGTGGGTAGTTTATGGGGCTGCGCGAACCCTTTTCATGTGCGGACTCGTACGGGCCGGGCGAGGGACGGAACCCGGCGTCTGGGACCGGTGACATGGCGAGGAGGTCATTGTGGACCTTGTGGTCATCCCATATCACTTGTCATCAAAATTGGATTCCACTCCACTTCGAGTTGGAATCGAAAAACAAGTTTTAAGATTTTTGGAATTAGAATTGCTTTTGTTGAATTCCATAATGTTCACACTTATATGTGAATTCAGATCAACTATATTTTAGGAGTAGCTTTGTATTGTTGTCAAACTAAAAACAACTCAAAAGTTCAAATTCAATTAATTTCTAAAGGAACAAGTGACACTTTAATGTACACAAGAGATCTTGGGTAATTGTGCATGAATTCAATTTTGGTTGAATGTTCACAAAATTTTGACATAAGGTGTGAATATGTATTCACTTTGTGAATTTTTTTTTTTTTCAATCAAGTGTTTGGATCAAAAGTCATATTATCTATACTTTTAGGGCAACTTTGGGCAACATGTGCAAAACTCTTCTTCTACTTTTGAAATTTTGTGTATAGCTTGTACAATACAAGATGCAAATGTCAAAAAAACAACCTTAGTTCAATTGAAGTGGGGCTATGAAGACATAAAGCTCTAATGGAATTGAATTGGATTCATCATGTGTTATATGTAATGTAAAAATTTCACTCTAGGAGGAATTAAAGTTTCCTAGTCTTATAGAAAAATATGTTTTTTTAACTTCAAACATTATAATCTTTCAATTCATGTAAGCAAAGTTCCTAATAATTTTCCACACAAGTCATTCCTATAGGAGTTTAGTACAAATTTGTATAGTTAAATTTGAAGGAAAAAAATCCGTATTTTCATCACCACTCTAAAAAGTGACATTTTTTTTCACAATTTCTACTTGAAATGTGCATTGATCCTTGGGAGTTAAAATTAGATTTCTAAAGCCAAAAACTAGTTCCACCCACTTTTCACACCTATTCCTATAATCTTGCTTACAAAATAGTCTAATTCCTTTATTGCAAATATTGCACACTCTTATGTAGAGTTTTAAAAAGTGTTTTGTCTTTTTTTCAAAGTTTGGCCTATTTTGGCACATGCAAGTTTGACCTTACAAGTCAAAAGATATTTTTGGAGTAATTGCTTCTAAATAAGCAATTAGAAAACAAATGAAAAAGTCATATTGATTTGTTATCAATTTTTCAATGTGATGATGTAGACATCTTTTGTTTATCTTAACTCATTAAGTGTCTAATGAAAACTAAATGTAAAATTAACTTAATTTAACTATTTGGATATTTCACCATTGATTTGTAGAAATTGATATGGCATTTGAAGTAGAAAATTGTGTATCAAGACAAAATGAATTTGTATTTTTGAACAAAGTATTAAAGAAAAGAATATAGATAATCAAAAATTGGAGTACTATTACAAAGCAATAGTTGAGACAATAGCAAAAGAAATGATCATGTGAAAGTTTGGAAGAGTCAGTTGGAATACTTTAAGGAAGTGATAGTTGGAATACATAATAGAAATGGGATGCGTAATGAAGGTGAGTTGAGATAAGGAATGGAGGTGATAGTTGGGATATAATAAAGAATAAAGGTGACGGTTGGGATGAGGAATAAAGGTGATAGTTAGATACGATAAGGAATAGAGGTAAAAATTGGGATAAGGAATGGAGGTGATAGTTGGGATACGATAAGGAATGGAGGTAATAGTTGGGATATATAATGGAGGTGATAGCTAGATACAGTAAGGAATAGAGGTAAGAATTGGGATAAGGAATGGAGGTGATAGTTGGGATACGATAAGGAATGGAGGTGATAGTTAGATACAATAAGGAATATAAGTGACAATTGGGATTTGGAATGGAGGTGATAGTTGGGATATAATAAGGAATAGATGTAATAGTTGAATTGTGTAATAGAGGTGATAGAGGTGATAAGTTGAAATACGTAATGGAGGTAACACTTGGGATAAGGAATGGAGGTGACAATTCAAATACAATAAGGAATGGAGGTGACAATTCAAATACAATAAGGAATGGAGGTGACAATTCAAATACAATAAGGAATGAAGGTGATGGTTGGGATATGATAAGAAATAGAGGTAACAGTTGGGATAAGGAATGGAGGTGACAATTTGGATACAATAAAGAATGAAAGTGATGGTTGAGGATACAATAAGGAATAGATAAAACAGTCGGGATAAGGAATGAAGGTAACAATTGGGATAAGGAATGGAGTTAATAGTTGAAACACAATAAGGAATAGAGACACTTAAAGGAGGTGATAGTTGGAATGTATAATGGAGCTGAAAATTGAGATACATAATGGAGGTGACAGTTGAGATATGGGTTACGTAATGGAGGTAATGGAGGAATGAATGTGATAGTTGGGATAAGGAATAGAGGTAATAATTGGAACATGTAATGGAGTTGACAATTGAAATGAGAAATAGAGGTGATAGTTCGGACACATAATGAAGGTGATAGATGGGATAAAGAATAGAGGTGATAATTTGAATACAACAAAGAATAAAGGTAAAGTTGGGATACGTAATGCAAGTAACAATTGGAATATTTTAATGAGAACATTTTAATGAGATTTTGGACACTCGATACTAAATGCATCATATATCACAAGATACACATGATCCTTGAACCGTTTTCTTGTGGATGATTTAAGACTCAATCGTCAATCCTAGTAAGAAACCTTCAGCACAATCAACACGATTTCGCACAGCCAATTCCTAGGGCATATTTACTGAATAGCCCACAAAACGGAACCTCTCTATGCGTTGTAAAGTCAAGACAAACAAATTCGAAAGAAAGCGCACCGATGTGATTGAGATTTTAGGGTTTCTGGGAAAACTGCTCTAGGGTTTAGGGCTCAAGATTAAGGCAAACAGAAATTCACTGTCGTTGAATTCTTGATAATTAGAAATGTAATAGATGGGATACATAGTTGGAAACGTGACAATTGGGATATGTAATGGAGGTGATAGTTAAAATGCGATAAGGAATAGAGGTAACAATTGAGATACAATAAGGAATAGAGATAATAGTTGGAACATATAATGGAGTTGACAATTGGGATAAGGAATAGAGGTGATAGTTGGGATACATAATGGAGGTGACAAATGGAATAAAGAATAGAAGTGACAATTTGGATACAATAAAAAAATAAAGGTAATAGTTGGGATACGTAATGGAAGTGACAATTGGAATACAAAAAGGAATAGAGGTGATAGTTGGAAATGTAATAGTTGGGATACGTAATGGAAGTGATAGTTGAAATACAATAAGGAATAGAGGTAATAATTGGAACACATACTTGAGGTGATAGTTAGGATAAGAAATGGAGGTGACAATTTGGATATGATAAGAAATGAAGGTGATAGTTGGGATATGTAATGGAGGTGATAGTTGGAATATGTAGTGGAAGTGACATGTGGGATATGTAAAGGAGGTGACAGTTGGAATATATAATAGAGGTGATAGTCGGGATACTTAAAAGAAGTGACAATGGAGGTAATAGTTGGAATAGGTAATGAAAGTGATAGTTAGAATAGGTAATGGAGGTGACAATTAGGTGACAGTTGGGATGTATACCGGAGGCAATCAACAATTGAGATACTTACTACAAGCAAGAATTGAAATATTTAAAGTAGGTGATAGTTGGGATACTTAAAGAAAGTAAAAGTGTGTTACTTAAAAAGAAAATGATAGTTGAAATACTTAAAAGGAGGTGACATTTGGGACACCAAAAAAAATGGATCAAGTGATATTTTGGATACTTAAAGGAAGTAATGTAACAATTCACCATAATAGAAAAGCAATATAACAATTGTAATACAACTTATATAACATTAGAAGAAACAAAATATGGTTTGTTTAGTCAAGTTGGCTCATCTTGCATAACCGCTATTCTTGTGATATGTCTTAGGAAAATGTCATGCTATATTTATAGATTCCATAAGTTTTGTATAAGAACTTTGTATCTAATTTCTAATTCAATGGACATGAAAGTTTATTCTTATCAATTTACAATTATTTTAGCAAATAAACATTAAACCAAGGAATAATTAACATATTCAAGTCAACAATTTTTTTCCAAAAAGGAGATGCAAACACATGTAGATTATCATTCATTTGTGGTTCACAAGGAGACTATGCTAGATTTTATGGTGTTTTTTTATTAATCTCTAATTGCTATGATAGCCCTTAAATGATCAATCTATATTTTTGGAGTTTTCTCCTGATTTTTTTAATATCATTTTTGAGTCAAATTTTTTTATTTTAGAAACATTAAGTTTTATGCATTTGAGAGTGGGTTATTTTTTTAATTATTTTGTTTCCAAATGAAATTTCCATAGTAAAAATACCATTAGAAAAAAAATAAAACATATTCAATATTTATCTTGTATTGAATTTTTATTATTGAATAACTTGAATAAAGGTATTATTGTCTTTATTTTGATATCTTCTGTTTCTCAACACAAATCAATTGAAGTTATAATTTTAAAAAATTATTAATATTAATACTATAGTTTTTTTTATTAATTTCAAAACTAATTTGAAATTAATCTATCAATTTTGGGGATGTTTAATTTTGTATTTAATGATATATATTATCTAATTTGAAATCTTTGGTTTCAATAATAAATATGAAATTTGTTAATTTGATAATGATTGGTAAATAATAAGTTATGTAATTATCCTTTGTAGATTTTTTTTCTCAAGTCCATTAGATTAAAGGCAATGAAAAAAACATGCTTCCTACATTCACTTACTCACCCATTAGTTGTACTTATAGTTTGGTAAGATTGATCAATATTTAGAGAGGATATTTTGGTAACTACATTAGATGGAGGCATATTCAATTTAGAATGCAGCCCTTTTGGATTAATTCAATATTTAGTTTTGTAATATAACAATAGATTGAAATTCCAATAAAATGTATTGATTTGTTATACAAACCTTGTTTATCTAATTAGCAATAGGATTTTTGTTTGTTCTTCTTTAGTTCCTAAGTTTTCAAGCTTTAAAGACAAAACATCATTAGCTTGAAGCTAATAGCCATGTACAACAATGTTCAAGACATTCCTTTTTTGCCATATAAAATTTGAGTTCCTTTTTCTAGTTATGCATTTTGTTGCCTTCCTTGACACTTCCAAAGTAATTATTTCAACACTTTTGGTCAAGTATTGCACTTGGTAATGGTTTAAACCATGACCAAAGCAAAGATTTATTGTTAAAAACAGTAATTGGCATACAAATACATTCTAATCCTATGTGGCCAAAGTAGATAATATTTTTCTAGTTGGTAAGAGTACTTTTTCATTTTTATTTTTTTGAATAGGCCTAACAAAATTCCAAAGTACTATGACTACATAAATCTCCCAAGTATAGATTTTTTATTTGCACAATTTCAGAATCTAAATTATAAAATCTAAAATTGGATAAATAGATATGGCCCCTAGCTATGATTTTTGTTGGATTTAAGTCAAGACCACAAAATTACCATTAAGTTTCTTTTTTTCTTTGTCCCTTTTCTCATGGTCGCGTTTCACAAAATGGCATAACATTGAATTTTAGTGGTGCCTTGCTCTAGCCTTAGTGTGAATCAACCCTAAACTTGTGAGAATCCAAACATGGTAGAGTGGCTTGGATGCAAGCCATCTCCCTCATCAATCTCTATCTCCCATTACACAACGTATTATTTGAGCAAATCTTGTCCTTTTTCTTTTTTGGAGATCTAGACTTGTGTTGCCTTTTATTGAAAATTATTTTATGTTGGTAGCCAAGTTGGCCAACCATTTTGTTATTTGTGACTTTTTTCACTCGCCCCACGTTTTGTCACTATTTCAAGGAATGAAAAGCAACGAGATTATAGTAGTGCTTCAAATGCAATTGACATTTCTTGAAAGCATAGAAGATACTTCCTATGGTTCTTTCATTGAAAGATTGACCTAATCAAAAATTACCAATAGCATCACTTTGATGTTGAGTTTTTGAATTGATTTTTGTTAGATTATGCCCTTCGTTCAATGTACAATTTGTTCTTACAATGGATCGGGTTGTTCATCCATCCATTTAGATTGTTTTGTTTGGTTGATATAGTGAGATCTCTTGAACCGTGCATCCCCTGGTGGTGTGCTTGGTATCATCAAAAGCCCTTAACAAGGAAGGATGCACATGCTTTGTTTCATAGCATTTGGACCTATGGTGTGAAAGTTATTGAAGTTTGAAGTTTTTATGAGTTAGAAAATTAGAAAATTACTTTTACTTACATTTTGGCTATGGAAAGCATAGGACACACTAATAATGTAGTCTCCTCTTAAAGAGGCCATTTAAGCCTCCCTAACTCATCATTGATAGTAATAGATATTTCAAGCAACATGTCACCCTTTCCTAAATAGGAGTCGCTTTTAGAGCAGACTATCTTAGTTGTTACAATAAAAGCAAGCAAATGAATTGCTGATGAGGACTACTATCTGAATGGTAGATTTTCGTCCGACGATGAGAAGCAATGATCTCAGCAGGATCATGGCAGTCTCCATTCTCTTCTTGTGCCTCCATTTCCTTTTTCGCAGAAATCGCCTTTGTGATTATAGCAACTCCGTCGTCACAGACTTCTTCTTTCCTTTTTTCTTTCTTTTGGGATTCGAAGCAAGCCATCCTACTTTGGGGTTGGTTCAAGCTATGTGGGCCATTGAATCACGAGGCCCGCCAAGACAAAGATCTCTCCGTTCACGACGTGCAACACGCAATGCACAGCAGCACAAGACAGACCGCTCGGTAGCTTGGATCTTTCGAAGGACAGTTCGAGGGGCGGGTCCCTTCGTTTCTTTCTCCAATGCATTCCAACTCTCCCGGCCTTTTCTGACCTACTTTTGTTCTGTACTGTCGTGTACAGCACAATACTGGGTTTTCACACAGCAGTCATTGATCGGACTGAGGCTGAGCTTAGAGTGACGAATTCTTTACTTTGGGTGAAAGTCTTTTGTTAGGGTTGTTTCAAGACTTCCAAGAATGGCATCCCTGCTTTGAACAGAAGGGTAGTGTTGAAGATAAGTAAAGCTTAGCTTCTTGTAAACGTGTCCAATTCAAGCATTGCACTACACTTAATTTGTTTTCACATAGCAAGAGTTTTGATTTTCGAAAAGTTCACCCTTGAGGCTCGACGGTTTTGCAAATTTTCCAATTTTTCTATTCTATAGTGTTGAATTATTGGCCAGCAAGAGTCACTGCTACAGTACTGTGTGGTCTCGGTTGAAGATCTGTGTGGACTGGTAGCCCACCTTTCACACTGATAAGTGATATGTAGAGTGACATGAAACCCCGAAACGGTTGTGTTCAGTTGTTCATTTCAGAAACCCTCGTTGCTGAGCAAGTGTTCTGATCAACGATTGATAGAGAAAATGGTTCTCGGCTCCTGCCAATTAGGGAGACTGTATCAGTGCAACCTCAGATAATTTAATCCACTAATTAGCCTCATAAGCGACATGTGAAACCCACTATTAGCAAGCACCGGAAATCAATTAAGACTGTTTTGGATTGTAAGAGAAAATTTTACAGCCGCTTTCTGGACATGCATAATGTAATTTCTATCATTCGGAAAGCTTGACGGGGAACCAGTTTCTTATACTATTGAATTAGGGTGCCGACTTGTATTAGACCCTCTTCTCATGTGAATTAATAGGTTTCTGCCATTCTTACTTGCCTTAGATTCAGAGATGACAGATCTCTAGTCTCTCTCTCGCTGCTCTATTAGAAAACTCTTCTCTTAGAAGCTGTATTCCAGATCTAGGCATTAAGTTGCTGTGCAGAAGTGAAGGTTTTATAAACATTTGAGCGAGTAAGTCTGATTGTGATAATGCTTCCACTTGAATGTATTAACTTAGAGTTTGTATTGCACAAGACTTGAATCTAAAGCAAGTAAGAATGGCAGAAACCTATTAATTCACTGCTCCAGACAGACTCTAAATCAACTTCATGCCCTGCAACCCATCAGATTCTTGCTAAAGTCACTTAGGGGTTGTCAAACGTCGCAATTTGAGAAAAACACGAGTCATTTTCCCTTAACGTACTAAAGTGGCTTCTCATAGAGTTTTGGAACCCGATTTTCTAGCCAGCTTCCTCTGCATGTCAGCTTTGGTGGTTAGAATCTGTAATATCTCTATTATCTCTCTTTCATTGGATATCCAAGAGCCAGTGGAAATTACGTGATTGCCACTCAAACATGTGTTGCTCATGCAGAGACTTAGGCCTAGTACAAGGCTTGCAGATTTGATTTAGGTGTGATCCTCCGCGCATGAATTGTAATCTTTTTATGTGGCATGCTAACCACATTTTGCAGTTTATCACACCCCAAACAAGCCGTGTGGTTTCATCAACCGCTCCTTGTGCGAACCAGGGTAAAACTTCTTCATCAGTGCTCTGTTCTGTTACGAGAGCTGCAAGGTTGGCTTCTGAAAGGCCTAGGCATATACGGTAGCTCTCCTATCACTCTCAAATATCGTGCGGGCATTGCAATGGGACCCTAGAGAGACTGAATCTTAAGATAGGCCGACCTTAGAAACAAGATGGTGTACATCTTGTCTAATCAATATCTAGGAAAAAGTGGCTCTTATGGGTCATATGTAACATACATGTTGTATTTTGAGCAATGTTAATTGTAGGTGTACATATCCCTCTCTTTTAAATGTAAGGCACGAATTCCATGTTTGTTAGTACACACCCACAAAATTCTTGAGGAGATGTCTAAAAAAGTATCCACTTTCTTTTCTACACAATCTTAAATATCACGTCAAGTAGGAGGTACCAAAAGCTCTAGGAAGAAGGCATGTGTTTGCCACTCAATGAGTGTCAAGCATGCTCCCTACACTACAATGAATTTTTCATACTTTTGAATCTTTTTTTGGGGATACCAAAGTACTATTACTCCAACCATCCAGGGCATTTTGACTCTTCTGACTTGAATATCAAACACACTGTGGCCTAGAATGATCTTAACCTGGAGCCAGTGAGCAGAAGGAGATTCTTAAGTGTGAAGAATGAACCAGGAAGTGCCATATGTTGCTTCAGCATCTTTTCCCAATGACTCCCCAACACTAATAAGTTACAGTATTGCTTTGCCATTGCACAGTAACCTAAGTTAGAGAAGGGGAGGTTTCACAACCACCAAAGAATGTTGGCCTGGCAGGAATCTCAGCACAGTTCATTCCCCGCCCCGCCTGTGACGCAATTCACTAGAATTTCATGGTACACGAACTCCGAAGCCTTCAATTGCAATTGCAATTTAGGGTTGTCTGTCTACTCGATAGGCCAGATCCCAACCCCATTTTTATTTGATTCTTTCAAGAAATAACTCATAAAAAGGAGCGGGGGGATCTCCCACAGATCCGCAAGAATCATTCCCCCACTGGCCAGTTATCAGTTGCAGTTCAGTGTGGCGAACGCAACAACTAACTTCTGGTAACGGTTACAGCTTCCAATGTTGCCCCTCTGCGAAGGTTTCGCCTTCCAATTGGAGGCTTGATTTACCAAGTAGCCTTGGTGTCGTCCTTGCATTGGGCACCTTGTGTGGCTGGACAGCTTTCCCTGAATTGCCTTTCCGTGTCGACAACAAAGTTACTGTGAGAGATGCATTGTAGGGTTGCTATCAGGCACATGGCCCATCGTTTGGAATTGGGGGAAGAAGTCAAGTTCGTAGCCACGAGCCAGGCAAGAATGAAGTTCTTCAACCAACCAGATGAGATTCTCATTCATTTGTCAATTATTGCGACTTTTTCAATTTCCCTGGTGGTGCAGAATTGTTTGTGGTGGGGGTTGGTGGAACGGGGATGGTGTTGATGACACTGGACCACCTGCCCAACATAATTAGCAGAGATCTTCAGTGGGAAAGGCAATACATTCATCAAATGGGATAGGAACTCAAAGCATCTCGTTTGCCTGATTCTGTGGCTTGTGTCCGAACCCGAACCAGTGAGAGCCTGTAAAGGTACGATAGAAAAGTGACCAGGCGCTTCAAATTGCTCCTGTGAAAGGTTTCATTCATGTAAGGTAAAACAGCCCACTGTGGCCAGAATTAGGAATTTGGCCTCATGTTGTCCCTGAATTTTCAATTTTGGGGCAGCTCACTACCAATGGAATTTTTCTTTTTTTTTCTTAGAAAATTTTCACACAACATGTGACTAAGGAGTAGCTTTAAGGCCCAACAATTTTCATAACTTTTGACTACATGGCTAAAAGGTTATTGTATGATTTGTAATTTTCAATATTTGGTAGGTAGCCTAGGCAACAATTTTTTTCTTAAAAACACTTTTTAAAAAATAAAAAATTGAAATTGGTTCTCTAGATTTTTATATACGTGGAAAGCTTTGTATCATTCCATTTTGATTAATGAAATGAAAGTTACGAGGAGTTTTAGTTGTGAGTAGTTTGCAGGTAGTTATGAAATCTCTACCCTAAAATAAACTTTGAAGTCCTTTATTTAACTCAATTTTCAGTATTTTTTGGAAAAAACAAAAATATTAGGTGTACATTGTTTATTATCGCAAGATATATGCTAATATCTTGCGATCTATACAATGGAAATTTCTGAAATTTTTTACACATCTTCTCAAATCAGCATACTACAAGATCCTATGGTTACATGTGTCTAAAAATGTGAATTTTTAAAAAATTTGGTGCTTCTACTAGAAATGGCAGTTTAGAAGTGTTTTGGATGGAAACATAGTCAAAAAACCTTTAGGGATTAAAGAGAAGTGTGAGAAACACAAAAAGCAATTGAAATCATATTTTTTGACAAAATATGAATTTTCTATGAATTTTTGAAGTGTCCAATGCATCATGGGCCAAAAGGACCTATAGACTACCCAGGAACCAACAAAATTTGAATCCATGATACTCATCTTGTTCACTTAAAGCATCATATTATTTTTCTAGCTTGGATTCTTGGAAGGCCTAAAAAGTCAATTTTTACAATGAATTCACATTGAAACGTTGAAAGTTCCTAATGAGGTTACTAAACACTCTATCATTGTCATGTAAGACATTTATTGTGGCCCAAATATCAAATACTAAAAAAAAGCATAATGGAACCATTCCCTAGGTGTCTAATATGGGGTCATTTGAGCACAATGGGTTGTTTCACCTTATCAAATTGAAGAACTAATAAGGAGTCCACAACTTGCCTCCACATCATGCTCACACAAAATGGGGAGTAGAGATAGATGATATTAGGACTACAAATGGATGAAAAATAAATGGCCTTTGTAGCACACTAGATAAATCATAAAAAATAGAGAAGCAATAAAACTTGCAAGCTATGTGTGCAAAAAAAATAGAATGTGTTTTGGGCAATTTATAATAAGACTCATATGTGCCATGTAAATATAACTAGATCTTAATTTGGATACATCATGGTCCATTCATTGAACTCAACCATGTCATTCCTACCACAACTAAAGTAGTCTGCTCCAAAAATGACCATTTAAGGGTTGGTCATCCTTTTCACAATTTTTTTGTGGATGGAAAGATTTTTATCTCATTTTTTAGAGAATGAAAAATGTGTGTGGAATGTAATACAATTGGCTTTATACTTTTTGAAAAATTATTGAATACTTATGAATTTAAATTTTTTTTTGTCATAGGCACCCATTTGTGACTGTAGATCTCCTAAAATCCATCCACTTACAGCTTATAAAGAGATGTGAGGAAACCAAGGAGAATGATTGACTCTTGCAATAAATGACATTCTTTCCTTGATTCACTCAATGGCTAAAGAGGTCAATTTAAAGACCACCTTATATCCATTTTTAAGCTAATTATAGGGGCAATTTGAACTCAAATAGTAGTCTAGTGCCTTTCACTTTGGGAAATTATAACTAAATGAAGACTAGTCCTAAACTTATGAATTTTTTTGCATTCATAGTAGAATCCATTTTTTCTTTCATAAAAAATTTACTAAAATTTGTTTCATTCTGTCTACCACCTCTTACTTTTCTTCACTTGATAAATGGTTGCTATTTAGACCTCTTACCTTATATTTATGTTGTTGAACCAAAATTGGGGTAAGAGTGCAGTGCAGGTTACAATATTGGGTTGGATTGGCAAGATAGGAAACAATGTGTAATGACATGTGACTATTTGTACTATGTACTTACTGAGTAGATTTTGAAATGCACAATATTGATAAAAAGTGACACAAATACGATATTGTATCTCCTTAAGCCCAAAAGTTCCTTCATTATGTTTTACTGAAAATATTCCAAAACTACCATTTCTAGTACAAGTATCAAATTTATAAAAAAAAAAAAACTTTTTTCGACACATGTAACTATAGGGTCTTGTAGTATGCTAACTTGAGAACATGTGGTAAAAAATTCAGAAATTTCCACCACATGGATTGCAAGATATAAGCATTCAAATTCACTAAAATCATTTTTTAGCCTTGCGAAAAATAGGGTAGTTGCGCTTCACAAGCTCACTTTTCATTGAAAAAATGTCTAAAATGTTGGTGCTTCTTTGGATTCTTTTTTCTGGACAAATTGGCTATATGCTTGAAAATTTTCACATCATTTGGAATTGTACAACATGTAGGAAAAAAATAGTAAGCAAAAAGAAGTAGAGAATGATTCAAAATACAAAATTGTTAAGAATTTAGTTATGGAATTGAAACATGCCAATCCCAATTGTTAAGATGTTGTAACAAACAATCTGCATCCTATGATTTCATTTTTTTCAAAAAATATTGAAAATTGAGTAAAATATAGGACTTCAAAGTTTATTTTAGAATAGAGAATCCATAACTGACCGCAAACAAAAACTCCTCATAACTTATGGCCATAATTTTTGACTAGTATTTCCAAATGTCACGAAATTTGGTGCAAATGAAAGATATTCCTGGTCCCCACCTTCTATCAAATCCTAAAATATGCAAATCTTTAGTTACATGTACCTGCCCAAAATTTCTATATTGCCCCAAAACGCATGTTGGGCCTTCAGGGGTTAGTTGTGGCACAAGTAGGGTCTCTTATCTTGTTTGTTGTTTTTACTTGTATTTACTAAGATATAAAAATTCATTATTCTCACTTTTAGCAATTACTCAAAAACTATTTGAAATTTGAATACAAGGTAAATGTGTGTTTCTTTGCAAGTACTAGGAGAGGAAACATGATGAAGCAAAAATAAGTTAGAACACTTTTGCTTGAACTCATAGGGAGATGTTTACTTCTAAAGTTCATTTGAAAGTATGATTTAATCCTAGAAAAGAGAAAATTATGATTATCATCTAGTACAATCTAAGAGTGAAAATATGTTTTGTTGTTAGGTGATTTGAAAGTGAAGAATGAAGATGACATTGAAATTGACAAAGAGAAAATTGGTTGTTAGTAGAATTTTTTGTTATTAGGTATATTGTTGAGTGTGTTGAAAGTGAAGAATGAAGAAGACACATTGACAAATAAATTATTAGGTATCATTCAATAGTATCTTTACCTTGTCTCACAAAATTCTCACCACACTACACTTAAGATCCTCAAGCAATACTAAAAAAATTCCAAATCATGCACTTTGTACTTTAGAGCTAATAAATCAATTCAAAATGCAAAAAAATATGAGGAAGAATAAATTGATCCAGTACATCATACTTGCAATATTAACCAACATTGCAAAATCTGTGAAGCAAAAAAATCTATTTCTTCTACAACTTCCAAAAATGAGCGCCAATTATTGAAAGCCTAAAATATACATTCTTTGGCTCTTTGGAAAGCTGGTGCAACGGCAAATGCAATGACAACAATAAATTATTGGTAGCATTTTGAGCTTAAGGTGGTCTAACTTTTTTTCTTGATAACCATTTGAAATAAAAAAATCTTATGCCTAGAAAGCTAATGTGCTTTTCTATCTTCAAAAAAAATTTCAAAAAATCACATTAAAGTTAAAGTAAATTGCCCATATCTAAAATCCATTGTCCCTTAAAGGAACTTTGGGACTTTTTAGTAAAGTTGTTGTTAAGTTTGAGAATTTTGACATTTAAAGAATATAACAACAAAATCGTGAGTGCCATCTACACTCATTTTTTCTACACTCAAGATTGTTTTTTCTTAATTTATTGTCATGAAGGCTTTTCATGATAGCTTATGTCACGGATATAGCGTTTTGCACCTTGTCTGAGATGTTAATTTACATTGCTTTTGTAATGAAAATGTACATGTGTAATTGCATTGACAAACAAAAGTTTTTGTTGTTCCTCAAAGCCAATACTAGCAACTATACTTTTGGGACTCTCATATCCGTATAAAAATTACACTCGACAAAGTCCTCAAAGTTGAAAATGAAATAATGAAACCTTTAGTTGGGCATCACTTATAGTGTAGAGAAGAGCAGAGTACTACTATCAATTTTGTACAATTATGTGGAATTAAATGTTCAAATAGAAATTCATTTGTGTTCTTTATAGTTTAGGCTTAGTGGATTAGAAGATCACAATTTTGACAATTTTTGCTCAAAATTTACTTGAGTCCTTTAGGTATTAATATTTTTGAATGTGAATTATATCAAACTTTTTATATGACTATCAAGTTTTATTGATAGAACTTCTTTTTTAGCACACCCCTACATCTATTCACCATTAGTTGAAAACTAAAAAGTTTTTTAGCAATTGGAACTTAATAAATGATTTTGTTTAATAGATGGCATATTTTGTTATTTTCCAAACTACTAATTTGAATAATGATCTTAAAAACAAAAGTAGTTTATACATTGGTGTATATAAGGTCCTGATAGTGCATGTGATATTAAGTTACCAAAGTCAACTATTTTGAATTAGTGTAGTTTGGAACAATATAGTACAATACCAATTCTCACAAGAATAAAAAATTTCAAGGTGATACTAAGTTTCCACCTCACTATGGTAATTGGACAAATCTAGATGAAGAAAAATTCCTAACGGCCCAAGTGGACCATCGTGCACCTAATAAGGTAGGAGGTTCTAAAGGAGCACATGCTTTAAAACCACCCACCCCTTTAAATGTATACTATTTGTACTTGTACTGTACATGTTACTTGTTTCATAGCGTTCAAGAATGTACGATTAATGTACATTTTAGAAGATAAATGATTTTAGAGCACCATGCCATTTCAACTTCAAATTTTCATAACTAATTCCTCAAAGCTCCAAAAAAATATGAAACTACTTGCATTACATGCAAATTACACTTAAATTACACTTGTCTTTCGAGGAAAATTTACTGAAAAATATTTCTAGAAGCTTCACCTCCGAAAATTCAGTTTCAGCTCTTAGGTGGACGATTTATTGACCTCCTACCTTACCCTCCATCGGTCCCTAACACGATCTCCTCTCCACGTCACCGGTTCCAGACACGCCGGGTCCGGTCCTCGGCCGGCCCGTCGTGGTCGAAAAAAGCCCCACAATAAAAGGGTTCGAGCAGCCTCATTAACTGAACTCTTCTTTCTCTTGCGCTCGCTCGCTCGTGCTTCCCGTGTTGCGCGCTCCGCCGCTTGTCTTCGCAAATCGCTGCCGACCTCACTCTCCCTGCAACGCCGGCTCTGCACATCTACCGTTTCTTGTAGCATCCGATTTTGCTTTTCTGTTTTCTCGTTTCGCGGTGTGCCTGCCGCTTGCCTTGGATTAGGGTTCCGCCCGCGTCCGCCAAGTTCGCCAAAATTACAGATCCGAGGCAGAAGCAGTCCGGCACTTCGGGGTTCATGTTGGAGTTGTCGGACACGGAGATTCCGGCCTCTTTCGGTGCGCTCTCCCTTCTACGTTCCCTTCTTTGGTCATGGTTTTGAACGATTTGGGGTGAAGTGTATGTGTTGGGGACGATGCTTGATCTCGCACTTTGCGTTGTTGTAGTAAGTCATTAGTTATATTACGTACGTTTATTTTTCGCAGCAAATGTATTTTTGGTTGTCGGAAATAGGGTTGTTTGTTTCTTTTGTGGGTTGTGGACGATATAGCTTCTTCGCTGTTGTTTGTAGTTTGTTGCTGATGTGGAATGGAAACTTCTTGTAGATGTATGTGGTCTTGTGAGTGTCCGGTCGCGTGTTGACGGTTGTTGGTTGCCTGTGCAGACCCATTCGCGGAAGCGAATGTTGAGGATAGCGGGGTAGGCTCGAAAGGAAGCGGCTATGTGCATGTTCGAGTGCAGCAGCGGAATGGCCGAAAGAGCTTGACGACCGTTCAAGGCTTGAAGAAGGAGTACAACTACAACAAGATTCTGAAGGATCTGAAGAAGGAGTTTTGTTGCAACGGCGTGGTCGTGCAGGACCCTGAGTTGGGTCAGGTCATCCAGCTTCAGGGTGACCAGCGGAAGAATGTTTCTACCTTTCTGGTGCAGGTGCGTTTTCTGGACGTCGCTTCCCTGCTCCTTTTGTGTACGAGGATCGGCTGTCGAGTTCGTGACGTTCGGGTTTGTTTGTTGTTGTGTGTGTGTTAATTGTGTAATTGATCCGTACTTCTTTTTGGAATTTGTTTATTCCTCCTTGCCGACTCGCGATGTTAGCCTCATGTTTGCACATGCTGTTTCAAGTCGTTGGGTTTTCGTTTTCTTGGCGTGTGAGTTTGATCTGGACAGTGGAGTGTTATTTTTGTTTGTCGTTTCCATGAATTGATTGGGGTTCTTGTTTTCCTTCTTTGTGTGCAGGCCGGCATTGTGAAGAAGGATCTGATCAAAATCCACGGTTTCTAGAGTGTCTGCGTGATTCCCGTGATGAGGTTGTTCTGTTGTTGATCCCAATGCCTGGCAAGGCCCGCTGTGTTTCGCGTGGCATTTGTGTGACTAGTTATCTTCGATGGGTGGCGGAGTTTCCGTTTCCTGTCGGGTATAGCCTTATGTTTGGCGGAGGGACCGATTCGAGGTGGTCCTGTTCATGTTTAGGACTCCTTTTCGTGGGTATGTTGTTGTGTGTAGTGAAGCCTGGCGGGTAGTAGGTTGGAGATTGGTTACTATGACCCGTGGACCATGGCGTTTAATGCTTATTACTTGTGTATTTCTTTGTTACTTCTGAGTACCTTTTCGTGTTTTGCATTGTTTTACTACGACGGGTTTTGTATGAGTTGATTTGGAGTTTTCCAGATTTGGAGTGATGTCGGTTGATTGATTATCAGGTTATTTGCAGTGGGCAGTTGTGTTTTTTCTTGGATTATTATGGAATTGTATTTTAATTTCGTGCTTGATTTTTGCTTAGGTTTTCTGATTTGTGTGTGCTCGACATTGTTATTGGTTGGCGTGCTGGTGAGTCCGGGGCAGAGAACCGTATAAGGATGATCCATGTTGGCCATTGGTCGTTACGTACATGTAGACTCATTGAATTAGCAATTTTTTTGCGTCAGGTCAGAATTCTTTTTTCATGTACAGTCGATTGTTCCTTGATTGTGGAATGATTAGCAGATGTGGGATTATTGAAGATACAGGAGTACGTTTGAAAAATGTTTTGTACCAAATTGGAGCTTGGGATGATACACAATGGGTGCAAAAAAACTAAATTGATTTAAGCTTACTATTTGTACTCTGAGAATTTCGAGTTCTTCAAACTGTATATAATAGTGGCGACATGAACCTCTAAATGCAAGGCCTTATAAGTTTCTTTGAATTTGCTCTAAATTGATTAAAATTGAGAATGCATCTTTATCAGTTTGTTTTTGTAATTGTAACTATATATTTAATTACTCTATTGATCACATGAGAATAGAAAATTCAACATTATCATTTATGGATTGAAAGGTAATCCAAACTATACATTTTAGAGATCACATGGGAAAAGAAAACATTATCATTTATGGATCGAGAGAGTTTGAGCAATGAAATCCCATGTTTGTTGTAAGTTGTAAAATTTTCAATCTTTTTTTGGAAAAAATTGAAATTGCTGTGAATTTAAAATAAAAAAATCAATTCAAGTATATTTTATAGGGTAAAATATCATGCTTTAAACTAAAGTAAAAGTGTCATTCTACAATTAGAAAATCATCAAACCATGGTTATGAGCCCAAAATTCACATTGCTATAAAATATTGAAATTGAAGATTTTTTCAAATATTTTAATTGGGATAGATAGTGCAAGAGATGAGCTTCATTTCATTAGTTGTACTCAAATTCAAAAAGTGGCATTTTTATGGCTAAAATTCACATCAAGAATAAACATCAAGAAATGATCTGAAGTGGATTAAACATCTTTAGAAAAGTAAACAAGATCATTATAAGGGACTTTATAATACTATTCACTTGAAATGCACTCAAGTACTTTCCAGATAGATAAATTGGATGAAAAAATATTTTTATTCCATCCTCCACTCTCAATTGAAGTCATTCAACAAACACTTAGTGTCCACAGCAACAATATGTGGATAAAGCTCTAAAAGTGACTTGAAGTTTTTCAATCTTTTTCTTACAAGTCTAAAATTTTTTAACAAATCTAAAAAATCAATCACCCCCAAAATAGAAGGTTTAAGGACATTACATGCATAACCCCAATCAATTTATGGCTTGTCAAAATTTACTCTGCAAATTTTTTTAAATGAATTTATACTGTGATTTTTTCTCCAAGATTTAAGGGTTTTTTGCACTTGGTGTTAAGGGAGTCCTTAACTATTGCAAATAGAGGGCGTCCCGGTGAATTCACCTGTGATTGCCTCGCCCCACGGATGGATGGGCAACGAGGACCTCTGGCCCCTCTGACTTGCGTAAGGGCCCATGCCAGTTACCTGGGTTCTGACAGTTTTTTCTTGAATCAAATATGGTTACAGCAACCCATTCTTTAAGTTTGCTTTGCTTCCACACAAAAGCCGGAAAAAAAAACCCTTCTCTTGTGTAAACAACATTGAAAAGATGAAAGTGCTAACTCACCAATTTCTATAGACAAGTAAAGCAAACTTCACTAAAATCTAGATAAATTGATGGATAAGTACCTTCAACTCCCCTAGTGCTCAAATAGAAATGAGAAGCTCCTTATATTCACAAGGGTGGTAGGAAGTAGAGCAACCCATGTGGGATATCTAAATTAGGAGGAAGAAGAGTTGCACCACTCATAGTTAAGTCTAAAGTACAAATTGTGGATTTCAGACCCCATTTAGGCATAGTAAAACATCTTATTTTTAAGAACTTTGAACTAAGAAAAGTTGGAAAATCAATACATCTTTCATCTCCAAAAATCTGTTTGAGATTTAGTTACTCCAATCAAAACTTATGAACAAATTTTAGAGAGGGATTGCAAAAGGAAACTTCATTGACATTTTCAAGTACCTAGTCAAAAAGAAAAAAACTATCATCAACTATTTCATCTTCTATAATTTAGAATCACATTTTAGAAACACAATGCTTTAAAGAAAGAGGTCTCAAGAAAGGCATTTGAATATTTTGTAATGAATTCAAATTGAATCAATCGTTGGCACTTTTTGGATTTGGCATATGTATTTTCACGAAGATGCAAACAACTAGAAATTAGTTTGAAATGTAAAAATCTAAACTTTTATAATTAAGAAAAAAAAATTGTAAATGATTATGCTTTAAAGACAACAAGTCCATATGTAAGTTTAAATGCCTTAATTTATGACCATTTTGATTTATTACACTAAAGGCCCTTTAGTGTATTTGAAGCTCATTTCTACAGCCCTCACCACTAGAAAATCAAGATTTGCAATAAACACCCTAGGACAAAATCTTGAATAGAAAATTCATAATCATTCATTTTCATAATTGGATTTTTGATGCTAAGACTAGGTTTGAAAAAAAAATTCAAAAATATTAAATATTAAAAATAAAAACTTGGTAAGGTTTTATTTACCTTCAAAGTATTGTTGACACCAAAATTTGGTAGCTCAAGCATTTAGGAGTCAAATTATGAAAATTGCACAAATATAGGTCATAGCATTATTAACTAGGGGGAATCATTCTCTACCAAGGAAAGATAATTCCCCCCTGGATGCTTGAGAGAGCATTACATTATAATCCTAAGCATCTAATTGGCTTGGTGGAAGAACTTGAATATGCCTCAATTGGACAAATCATTTACTTTTCATGTTCATAGCATTGTTTCACACTTATGGAGATTGACAAATATACAAGTGTATAAATGCACATAAGTGTTGCATGCAATTATATTTTCATGATCTAATTGCTTCAATTTATCCTCTCAAGTAAATTAGTGACCTCCATTTCCTAACTCACTTTCAATTCTTCTTATATTATGAGTTATTTTTATTATTCTCACTCCAAAAACTAGTTATGGTTCTCCACAATCAAAGGATTAACCCCTAAACATCTAGAGTCTTCTCCAAAATTGATGATTTGGAAAAAAAAAAAAAAAATTATAAAGTACAATTTGGAAGATAATTTTGAAAGTGATATACAAAGAAAAGCTGTAGAGTTTGAGTTTTATATTCCATCCATACGATTAGATGCACCAATGCTATCACCAATAATTTTCTATAAATTTGGAAAGGAAAATTTCAAAATTCCTTTCAAATTAAATTACAAGCAAAATATCATCATTTTTTTTACTAAAACTTTTTGGAATGAATTTGAAATGAGGTTCTCTTCACATGATGATTTTTAAAAAAATTTGTGAAATTGGGTGGTGTTTTTCATTGGATCATAAAATTGTGACTTTTCATTCTATTCAAACCCTAATACCAATATAAGTTCATTTTAAATCACTAAGTATAAATTAGGTGGTGTTTTCCAACTTTGAATTTCAATAGAAATATAGTGAGAGTAGTGAATATACTTGCAATATGTAGGGGGAATAAATATGGTAGCATGTGTCACATAGATGTTGAATATTTTTCAAGAAATTAGGTGAGTGATTTGCATTGCTACCTAACTAGAGGTTCACATATGACATATTTAAGTAATTTTGTCAAAATATGCTACATAAATTGACATAAAATAAGTATGTTTTGCGTCTTTCAAATCGATTTAGTACAATTAACTTTTGATTGGTTTAGGAAGATGCATACTTCTCAAAATCTAACCTTAGAAAGTTAATTTTGGTACTTCATTAGTGAAATTGGACATTATGTATTAAAAATCCTTGCATACAAACATAGAAGTGCTATTTTGTAAGCATGTAAGCATGAATATCTATGAGCATTGAGCTTAGAAATTTGAAAAAACATTAGAAAACTCAACAATATTTCTGAAATTAGATTATATCTGAAAAATTGGTCAAATTTAATTATTTTTAGTAAATATTAGTACCTCTTACTATAGGCATATTATTGTGAACCTATTATCATGGTTATGTAGAATTTAGATGGAAATTCTAATTTTCAATGTTGTTTAGAATATTAGAAGTATATTCAATTACAAAGATAAAAAACTCGATTGATGTAAAAGATGATTGGAGATGGAAATACAATTGTGTAGATTATTCTGTTGAATTACAATATTTATTCTAAAAAGTAATTAATACTTCTGAAGCAAAATATGTAACTCGAGTGTGAAGTCTTTCAAATTATGATAGTCAAAACATGTGATTCACCATTTTTACACTTGGTAAAATAAAATTGCATTTATTAATTGTATGGAAAATTCATCTCATCACCAATAAGGGAGGATAGTTTGATACCTATGGTAGACCTCAACCACCTAAGAAAAAAATAATTTTCTGGTACATCTCTAATTTAGAGCATCAATCATGACCATCACCTATTAAGCATATTTTAAAAGCAAGAGTTGATACTATAGCTAAGGCAAATTTGATCAACCTTTGTGACCTCTAATTAATAAATTTTAGTGTTTATTTGCAACCAATATATGAACCAAATCAATAATACAAAGTAGTGTAAGGTACAATAAGATGCAATAAAGTAGCATCAAGTAGAAAAAAGTTCAATCAGCTTATATAGTAAGATATCGGTCTTGTTTCAAAGAAACAATAAACTCCATCCTAATGGAGTATAGTCCTTGCTCCCAAAACTTGTACATATTAAATTTTGATGATAGACAATCACAAGAAGTTCAAGAGACTTCCAATAGAAATTTGAAGCAAATGTCGTTGAAAAACCCATGAGGGAGTAGACCTCACTTGCACCTATGACAACCAACGTCCAACAAGAAATTAGTTAAGTTATATGCAAGGTGTCTTCAATCTACTATGCTTGTTATTGCTTTCATATGAGAAATAAACTTCAATAAATGCAAGAATTCAATCAACCAAGATTCTAAAATAAACTTGGTTATAGTTGGTAGATTGAGATGTTGTCATATTAGTGAAAACGTCTTTTGATCCCAACACCACAATCCCACATTAAAAAATAAGTTGGCTAAAACTCTAGAAGCCTTAGTTGGAAATCACAGCAAATAGCTTCATGGGACAGCCAAACTAAGGGGAGTATAAGTTAAGCCAACCAAGGACATTCTTTGAAAGTCACAGAAGGTGGCATTGTTAATTACTATACACTTTCACAAGGGAAGATGAACCAATTTTGATTGCAATTGGCAAATGACTAGCATAACTAAACTTAATTGGTGGCAATTTTTCATTGTCTATATATTAATTAGTTAATGACTTAATTCACGGCCATATGAGCCCATATCAACATGGGTGGCTAGGTGGATAATGTCACTTAATTAGAGCTTTACCTATACATGGTTTACATGAGCCCAAATCAATAAAATGACTGCTGAGTTATATCAATTTGTTAGTGTTTTAATATTTGGCTATGTGAATCTAAATCAATATCAACCCAAAGGAGCATGGTTGTTTGAGTTGTATCAACTAGTCATTGTATGAACCTCAATCAACATGGTTGGCTGAGTCATATCAACTTCTAAAATTATTGCTTTAATATATAAATAATATGGCTATTACAACCCACATTAGTATGATTAGATGAATCAAAATTCAAGCACATATGTTAAGCACTTGTACTTAGTGACCTAATACTAAGCTATATGACACCATGTATCAATATGGGTAAGTGGGAATTAACAAGGTTTTAAGATAATTAGTCAGGAAGATCCTTTGAATTTATCTCATAATAGACCAATAGAATACAAACTAGAGGTATAAAATAAATCTAGAGTCTTAACTTAAGTAGTTAATTGGTTACTAATATTGATTAAGAGATCTTTAAAAAATTGTAGCTAGGGACTCCTCTCGGCACCGAGAGGTCCCAAGAAACATCATAAAAATCTCAATCTCAATGAAATTATTCCATTTCAAAGCAATCTCAAGCACTAATTTCTTTTCTTTCTAAAATCTAACAAAATTCAACAAATAGTAGATTAAAATGGCAAGTGTTGGATCCTCCTCTCAATGCTGAGAGGTCCCAAGCAACAAGATGGCAGTGAATTAATGATAAACCAAACAACCATTAGATCAACATATGAACATAAAAGACTTAGATCCCTTGGAAGGTCCCACAAGAGGATAATGATCAACTAATCAACAATTTGGTGTGATTAAGCTCATTCTTTACAAAAATAATCCTTATCAATCAAATATTTTCTTCCAAAATCTTAACAAGTACAATTACTAGCACTTCAAAATAGATGTGCAAGTACCCCAATTGGCTCTAAGAGGACCCATGCTATTACAAGATGGTGATCAATAAAAATGAAATTTGGTACTTGTACCTTGAAAATTGGTGCTTATACCTTGAAATTTGGTGCTTGTACCTTGGAAATTTGAGTCTTGTACCTTGAAAAGAAATTTTGATTAATTGGAGTTTTTCAATAGTTACCAAATCAACTCTAAATTTTTGTGGTTCATTTAAATTATAAAAGTTCAAATTTTCACAAAAGTATTTAAGATTTTCCACATTGATAGACATGGTTGCTAGCATGTGAGCTTAAATCCATGATCTAAGAGCACATGCTCTTATATTATAGGTACCTATGTTATAGGCACCTTCCATGATTATAGGATATTTATATTGCAGATATCTATATTATAGATATTGATGTTATAAGCACCTTCCATAGTTGTAGGATATTTATATTATATGTGCCTATATTATAAGTACTTATAATGCAAGCACCTTCCATGGTTATAGGATACTAATGTTATAGGTATGTATGTCATAGGCACCTTCAATAGTTGTAGAGTACATACTTACACCTAGACTCAAGGCTCATAGGTTCACATTTCTAAAATGGGTTCTAGACATCATCACAAAGTTTAGACCCTACGATTTGGCAACAATTATCGTGCGGTTATCATTGTTTCATGGGTTCGTACCATAATCGCATTGACTTAGTGTATTTTTACGCATTGAATCAGTGCGAAAACAATGAATATCAATAGCGTACAATTTATGTACTTTAACTATATGATTGTTGTGCAATTTTGGCACAACAATTGTATAGTTAAAATACATAAACTGTACGCTATTGATATTCATTGTTTTCGCACTGATTTCGTGCATAAAAATACACTAAGTCAATGCGATTATGGTACGAACCCATGAAACAACAATAACTGCACGATAATTGTTAACAATCCGTCTATCCTTAAGTTTGAGATGATATATATTACTGTTGTTGCATTGATAGACAACTTATAGTCTAATGCAATTAGTACACAAACTTGAAACTTGTATATTGATGTTGGTGGCCAAAGTAGGCAAATTTTAAAAAATAAAATAGATTCAAGAATAGTGAGACATTATTATTTTTTAAATTGTATTAAAAAAATAGATTTTTCTATTTTAGCATATGTCCAAATACATTTGCCAACTTTAATCAATTATTTAGAAATGAATGTTGAATTAGATACACTCAAAATGAACCCAATCCAATTGTAAACTTTGTTTTTATTTTTCAATTTTTCTCTCTTGTAATTTAATCCTTCATTTTGATGTTTGAATTTTAATCAATTTTAGATATGCAATTTTTGTCTCAATTCTTAAATTCTATGATTAAAATTTTGCACAGAAAAGTGCATAAGGATTGTCTTTAATGCAAGACTATTGTCCTAGAATTTGAATTAATGGTTACAAAAATATGTTGAATTTAGTTAGTCTTTTTGTTCTCAACTTTTACAAATATGGCAAGAAAAACAAATTTTTTGTATTTTATTTTATTTTCTTACGAATTTCAAGTAAACTTGAAAACAATTCATTAACGTAAATAAATTGTAAAACCAATTTTTCTAAAAAAATTTGAAAGCTGAAATATGTATGATCAAAGTTATAGAAAAAAAATTCTTGCTAAGTTTAATCCCTAAAGTTCCTTGACTATGTTATCACCCAAAATGCTCAAAAATTGCCATTTCTAGTACAAGTACCAAATTCTAGAGAGAAAAAATCATTTTAGGGCAAATGTAACCATATAATCTTGTAGTATGCTAGATTGAGAAGGTTTGAAAAAAAATTCAGAAATGTTCACAATGTAAATTGCAAGATATTAGTGTTTGAAGTGACAAAAATCTTTTGGGGGGCCCTTCAAAAATCCAGGTAGCTGCACTTCACAAGGTCACATTTGTACAAAAACATATGCAAAATAGTGATGCTTCTTTGGATTCATTCTTCAAAGTAAGTTTACTACATGCTTGAAATTTTTCAGATCATTTGGAATTGTAAAACATATAGGAAAAAAAATAAGTACAAAGGTGTAGAGAATGATTTGAAATACTAAATTGTTAAAAATTTATTTATGGAATTGAAAAATGACAATTTCAATGGTTGTAATGTTGTAATAAAAAATCTACACCTAATGTTATTATTTTTTTCAAAAATATTAAAAATTGAGTTTAAGAAAGGACTTCAAAGATTATTTTAGAATAGAGAATCCATAATTGCCCACAAACTAAAACACCTCATAACTTTTGACACATTGATCAAAATGGAATGATTCAAAGCTTTATCTCTCTCTATATAAATTTAAAAAATTAATTTCAAATTTTTATTTTTGAAAAAAATGATTTTTAGATTTGCCCGAGTTGCCCGAGTTGAGAAACAAACTATATATTAGGTCATAACTTTTGACTCATATTTCTAAATGTCCTAAAATTTAATGAACATGAAAAATATTCCTCGTCCACATCTTTTAATAAATTTTAGGCCAAAAATAAATCTCTAGTCACATGTGCT
Source organism: Climacium dendroides (assembly GCA_950106755.1). NCBI lineage: Eukaryota > Viridiplantae > Streptophyta > Bryopsida > Hypnales > Climaciaceae > Climacium > Climacium dendroides. The sequence goes on along the minus strand of OX467082.1, from coordinate 41,258,904 downwards.
TGTCCAAAAATTTTATGTTTTTAAAAAATGAAGCTTAATCCTTTAGGGGTTAAAGGTAAATATCTTACAGTAAGGGAGTTTTCTACTTTGAAATTTTGATGGAATATACTTCAAGGAGTTTATTGTATGCTTTTATGGTTGAGTTAAAAATACTAATTAAATTTTCTTTAGTTAATTGGTTTGATACTAAAAACACATTTCACCTCATTATTCTTCAACTCCTTGTTCAAATTGGGCACAAATTAGAAAGCTAGTATCAAAACATTCACTCCTCTAAAAAAAAATTTTAAAAAAAAGTTGACTTTTCAATGGCCTACTAAAAAAATTTAAAAAAATCTAATATGGGCTTTTTAGTCATTTAGGGGTTAATGTCTACAATATTGTGTAGAAATTGGGTTTGAGAGGGTTGGAATTGGATTGAAGTCAATGAACATAAGTACGCAATTTGTATATGATTGGTATATATGACAAAGGTTCATTCATTATTAATATCTCATTATTGAATTATCATTGCAAACATGTAGGGAATTAAGAGAGCCACATTCCAAATATGAAAGAATAGTCCTGAGTAGGCCCAACAATTGAAAACTATTGTACATGAAGGACTAGATTGGTACAACCTTATCAAAATATCCAATTTATTCTTGAATATAAGGTCTAGTAGATGCTTTGAAAAATCAAGATTTTTCAAGATTTCTTTTCCCCCATACAATAATTTTTTGGAAAAATGATTCTCCACAAGTTTTGGCCTCTTTATTATTATTATTATTATTATTATTATTATTATTATTATTATTATTATTATTATTATTATTATTATTATTATTATTATTAAAGTTATTTTATGTCAAGCCTCCCCCAACAGGTACGGTATATGATTTTCCTTGAATTCGACCACCTATAATGTATCTTCTTTTTCTCAAAAAGGAATTGACCCAAAAGACATGAAATATCCCCTCATTTGCTAGAAGAAAAAAAAGGAACCTGAAGCCCCAAACAAATGGCCTGAGGAATGGCAGAGCTTAGGTTGGAGGGCACGGCACGTTAGGTCCAGCTGGGGTTTAGGGTTTAGGGTTTCCCTTGGCTATTCAGTTCTGCTCGCAGTTCTAGAGTTCCGATTTTCGGTGTTTTCGTTGTAGGGTTTCGGAGTGTAGCTCGACGCCATGTCGACCGAGGATGTTCCAGTGAGCAGGGAAGCGCAGGAAGCTTTCAAGATTGCCGTGAAAAACACCTTAGAGCGGCGCTTGTTCTACATCCCCAGCTACAAGATCTACGGTGGCGTGGCCGGTTTCTACGACTACGGCCCCTGGGGTTGCCAGGTCGAGACGAACGTGCTCAACCTATGGCGCCAGCACTTCGTGATGGAGGAGGACATGTGGGAGATTCGTTGTCCTTGCGTCACCCCCGAGGTCGTGCTCAAAGCCTCCGGCCATGTGGATAAGTTCACGGACCTTATGGTGAAGGATGAGAAGCTGGGCTCGTGTTTCCGCGCGGACCATTTGCTGAAAGATTTTCTGACGAAAGCCCTGGACGATGACGAGAACTTGAAGTCAGCGGCACCCGTGGTGGCCGAGACGTCTGTGAGCGAGAAGAAGAAGAAAGCCGTGGAGAAGAAGAAGGAACCGTTGAGTCCGGAGAAGAAGAATGAGATGCGAAAGGACCTGGCGGGTTTGGATGAATTCTCTGCTTCGGAGTTGGGCGCGAAAATTAAAGCCTATGGCATTAAATCTCCGGAGACAGGGAACGAACTCTCCGATCCTTATCCCTTCAATCTCATGTTCTCCACGCAAATTGGTCCCACTGGCACACTGCAAGGGTACTGGCCTCTCTATGACCTAATCTCGCCTTTGTGAAAATTTGAAGCCCAATTGTGCGTCATTTCTGTTTTTCGTAAGGTCAGTTCCGCAAATAAGGATCCGACCGAGGTGCATATGATTTTTTTGGTTGCCAAGAGAGAATGGGACGCAGCAAACGTTGTTTCGTTATTTTTGGAGTTCCATTGAATTAATTGTGAATTTGAAATGTTTCTGTGGTGTCTTTTCGAGTACCATGGACTAGACTACGCTTACTCGGACCTTCCTAACTCCTTTGAGTCTTGAATGAGAAGGTTAAAATCGAGGCACTTTTGTACAAATGGAATCTTAGCATGTAGCAGTTCTCATTGGTTTAAGGTTGCTTCTCGAATGACATGAGTGAAATTATAGGTGAGTGGTTTAAGGTGCCGGGTGGAGTTGGGACATCTACCTTAAATTGGAGTTCGTGGGGCTTGTTGATCAACAGTTACATGAGACCGGAGACAGCACAAGGCATTTTTGTCAACTTTAGGGATCTTTATTACGAGAGTGGTAACCGACTACCGTTCGCAGCTGCTCAGATTGGTTCAGCGTACCGCAATGAGGTACTGTGTGTTTCAGCCCTGAGATTGTACTTTCGGCGCAAATACTTGTTTGCTTATGGGAGCGTTGGATTCATTTCAAAACATAGGCTTTTGAAGTGTTCTTGTTTAGTGCATTGACGAAGACCTGCATCTGATTAGGGTTTAATTGGGTTTAACTCAGAACATATTTCAATTAATAGAGCGCGAGGAAATTCTCAGAGTGCTGTAGCGTACATCTTTCTTACCCTTATCGCATGTGGGAGAAACAGATTGCCCCCCGGCAAGGCCCAATGCGGGTAAGGGAGTTTACAATGGCAGAAATTGAACATTTTGTCAATCCAGACGACAAGTCGCACCCCAAATTTAAGAGTGTAGAAGATTTGGAGATGTATTTGTTTCCCAGAGCCGAGCAGGCAGATTTGAAGGGCCATGTCAAAATGCGCATTGGTGATGCTGTTGCTAAGGTGATACTTCCTAAGTTTTTGACAAGTTTTGAGCATATTCAATTCTTTAACAACAATTATCTGCTACTATCAGTAGGCTGCTCAAAAGTGATTTGGGCGTTGGTCCTTACAGGGGACAATCCAACTAGCTTCTTGTGGTTGTTTTAGCCGTTCAATCTTCTTATTGTTTCTACTCTCAGTGGAGAGACTATGCAGTCGTCAAAGAGTGTCGAAAGTTCTTGTTTTCAATGAGAACGAGACATGTGTTCTAAGCAACAGTACCATTTTGCGGGTCATCATTCCAGAGAACGAATTTCTTATGTCTAGTATAATTGTGATATGAATAGTGCCATTCTAAGGTTGTAGAATATGATTTTTCAATTTTCTGTACTGGGTGGTATAGGGCATTGTGGACAACGAAACTTTGGGTTACTTCATTGCAAGGACTTATTTATTCTTGACCAAGCTGGGCATCAACAAGAATCGCCTGAGATTCCGTCAACATCTTCAAAACGAGATGGCTCACTACGCTCAAGATTGTTGGGACGCAGAAATCGAGTGCTCATATGGCTGGTTTGAGTGTGTCGGTTGTGCAGATCGATCGGCGTACGATCTTAAAGCACACACGGTTAGAGTTCAATTAAATCCCCGCTGAAGTGCTCACTGTTTCATTTCGTTGTACCATCTTCGTACTTGTTCGTGCAAGATGCATGCCTAACCAGCCGCAGTTGTACTTTGCATCCTCACATTCAATATCTGCTTTTTGGTTCGCCGCAGGCAAAGAGTGGTCAAGAACTTACTGCATATGAATCATATGCTGAACCGAAAGACGTTTTGGTACGTGGCACATCATGCTCTTTCACTGCTTTTGATTTCATTGAACCAACACGCAGTCAGTTTTGTTAAAAAGTAGCTCTCTGCACTTGTTCGTGAAGTATGATTCGCCTCTTCTGTCTGGATATGCCACTCATATGCATCACGATTGTTAACAAATTTCCACATTGTGTATACAGAAATTAAGAATCGAACCGAACAAGAAGGTGTTGGGCAAGCAATTTCGAAAGGACCAGAAAATTCTCTCAGAATCTTTAGAGGTTAGTGAATCTATCCTCGTGTTTCAGCTATGGCCTGTTTTCATTTAGATGAACGCATTACCGACGGAGTTAATACCTGATTCTTAAACTGGACTTTGTGAAATCTCAGTTCTTACAAAACTGTGATTGTGCTCTTTATCAGATGTATGTCAGAAACTAACATGTAAATGCCTCAGGCTATGACTAGGGAAGAGGCGTTGGCTCTCAAAGCTGAACTTGAGAAGAAGGAGAAGGTGACCTACAAGGTCTGCACTACAGGTCAAGAGTTTGAGCTCACCAAGGAAATGGTTGCAATTTCAGAAAGTGTTGAGAAGACGCACGGTCGAAACTTCACGCCTTCCGTGATTGAGCCCTCATTTGGTATTGGTCGTATCATGTATTGCCTGTATGAGCACTGCTTCTATACACGACCCGCAGTGCCTGGGGAGCAAGTCACCAGTGTCTTCCGGTTCCCTCCCATAGTAGCGCCTATCAAGTGCACAGTCTTTCCCCTCATGCAGCGAGAGGTTCTCAATGTCAAATCCAAGAACATGTCAAGTGGTCTCACTAGGGCAGGCGTCTCCAACAAGCTGGACATTACAGGCAGATCTATTGGTAAAAGATATGCGAGGACAGATGAGGTTGGTATTCCATTTGCCATCACAGTTGATTTTGATGAAGGTGTAACTGTACGAGAAAGAGATTCCAAACAGCAAGTTAGGGTTCCAGATGATGAAGTTGTTGACGTTGTTCGTGATCTTGCCAATGGCTCACTGGTGTGGGAAGGCGTGACAGCCAAGTACAAGCTAGTTACCGTTGTAGAAGCTGAGGCTGATTCATAGGTAATGGCGAGGCATTTTTAGTACGGGCACCAGTAAATCAGTCAGAGTGTACCAAACCATACATTTTGGGATTTATGAGACATTTTATTATTTGCTGTTACTATTCTTGTAGTAATTACCTGGGTGTTATTTTGATAATGACAACCTCAGGTAACCACATCTACGGTGTGTGACTACAAACTCTTTCACGATTACTGAGTACATTGATTTTGAGAATGTTCACCCCCTCAACATCATAACTCATGTTGGTTATACTGTAGATCTCATCTACAGTACCAGGAATAAGATTTTGAATCCTTTCTCAAAGTGAAAGGTAGTAGGTTGCCATTTGAGTTCATAGCTAAGGTAGAACTGTCCATTAGCACACAGATTTGCTATTTAAGTACTTTGGAGAAGCATATTTTTCAGAGATTGAAAAGTGTGAGAGAAGTCAATTTCAAAAAGAATGAAGACATTATGAGAAGGCGTGAATTTTTTGTGATTTTTCAAAGCTGAAATATTAAATTGTGAGTAGATCCTTGTTGAAATATTAGAGAAAACCTGGATTCTCGAGTAAGAACTGTCAGAAGGGACCCAGGAAGCGACTTAGGATTGCATTTATTTTGCATGAGGCAAAAAATTTCCCTTATAACTATGGAATACAATGTCATCCCTGTAGTAGTGCAGCCATATGTCAAAGCTTTGGTACTTGTGCACTTGTATTCAATTGGAGAAGAAAATTAAAAAGTGAAATATACTCTCAATATTCACACAATGATTCTTGTTTTCTGTTAGATTTTTTGTACTTTTTGTAGCTTGGTAGGGGGGTCCAGAATTAGACTAGCTTGTCAACCCTTAGCGGCCTTTTGGAGAGTCTAGATTTTCTCTAATGCATGGGCAAACCCTTGTTAAAGCATAGGTTGATGTGTCCGCTCTTTAAGTGCATTGCCATCATCATAAAGGGTTGCTAAGATCGTGATAATAGGTGAACCAATGATGCAAATGGAACTTGTAGGTGGTGGAATTAGGTGAATGATAGTATTGGGTAGTTCTACATTATGGTAGGAGTCACATGGCTCAATTCAAAACAAGATGTATCAATGATGCAAATGGGAAGAGCTTGTAGGTGGTGGAATTAGGTGAATGATAGTATTGGGTAGTTCTACATTATGGTAGGAGTCACATGGCTCAATTCAAAACAAGATGTATCAATGATGCAAATGGGAAGAGCTTATAGGTGATGGAATTAGGTGAATGGTAATATTGGGTAGTTCTACCTTATGGCATGAGTCACGTGGCTCAATCCAAAACAAGATCCAGTTGTATCTACATGGTACACACATGAATTAGTTACAAATTGTCCCAAACACATCTAATTGATTTTTGCACACACATGGCTTGTAAATTTTGTTGTTTCTCCTATTATTTATGATTTATTTTGTATACTACAATAGTCATCTATTTCCCATCCATATGTGGTCCTAATATCATCTATCTCTTCTCCCCATTTGTTTGAACATGATGTGGATGCAAGCTGTGAATCCTTCCTTCTAGACACAAGTTGTGAATTCTTTCATGTCAATTCTTTATTTTTAAATAACCATGTATGAACCTTTTATAGGAGTGATTTGAAGAGCCTGGTCACTTTGAGGGCCTTCTACCTCATACAATGGAAGTTTTTCATGTGTAGTGTATTCTATGAAATGAAATTTCAACTATTCGTGTAAAGATAATAGAGTTAACTATAAAGTGCATCCAAGCTAGGATCCAAACTCATGTTTGGTTGAGTTTGGTTTGGTTTGGTTCAGTTTGGTGCCATATGTGTCTTGTTTTGTTCTATTTTTAGTTAACCCCTAAAGTCCCATTGTCCCTATGGGGGACAAAATGGATTTCAGGCAAGCTCCTATGGTCTCAATTTTTATTGAAACTTTTTGAAACTTTCTCATAAGATAGAAAAACTTAAGAGCTTTCTAGAAATATAATTTTTATTTCAATTGATGCCTGAGAGCAAAAGTTATGCCACAATAACCTCAAAATGGGGGAGACTAGGTAGCAAAAAAAAATCCACAAAAATTGAAATAAATTTTTTAATATTTTTGTTCTTGTAGATTATATTTCTTTGTAAATGGGAAGCTTTGATTCATTCCATTTGGATTAGAGATGTGAAAGTTATGGAGCTTCTTGTTTTGTGGGCAATCATAGCGACTTCTTGATAGAATTTTTTTTTTTTTTTCACTTTGAATGTTAATATCTTTCAATCTATATGGTCAAAAATTTTAAAAAAAATTATCACATTATCTAAGACAAGTGTAGAACAAGATCCTACGGTTAGATTCTAAAAAATATTTTTTTTTAAATTTATTTTGTAGGTGATTGTAGTAGAAGTGGTAATTTTGAGTGGTTTTGGCAGAAAAATGGCCCTGGAAATTTAAGGGTTAAACCCATAAAGTCCTCTGACACAAACACACGACAAACTGTACGATAAACTCTAATGATAAAGTTTACCCTCTTCACTGCTGGTGGCATTTCACTTCCAGTATCCTTTTAAAAAGAGTGCAAGTTTATTTGAAAAATGTGGGGTGGCTGCTGTTTGGAAACCCAATACACTAATTGCGTGGGATTCAAGAAAACTTCCACCAGTGCACTGTCTCCTCGTGTTTGAATCTGTTCACTCTTCTCTCTTGTTTTTGAGCGTTACATTGTTTGACCAGCGCACTCCTAGTGTGGAATACAAGAAAGCATCATTAAACTATGTATTTCTTGTACGCAGAAGTCATCGAGTCTCCAGACTTGAACCTCAAAAAGAAGAGAAAAACAAAGTAAAGAGGTTCAAACTTCAGTGACCATTCAAAGAAATGTTTATATGTATTAATTGTAAATTAAAGTATGTACCAAAAATGGCCAGTGCACTGATTCTGATTGAATCAATCAGTGCACGATGGCCAGGACAATGCACATTAACAAGGCAATCCTTCTTGCAATCGACATGCTCTAATTGTAACTAGAAAAAGATGAACGAGCTGGTGTAGGCTATTCATGTTGCAGCCGAGGAATTGCCTGGACAGCTCCATCTCAGTGATGCTTCCCTGGTCGATTTCGGAAGCTCATGGATGACTCTTACCTCTAGAAATACACAAAACAGCTGGAAGATGAATCATGAACAAGGGAAATTCATAACCTCAATTCCAGCCTCTGGTATTTACACAATTGGACACATGACTGTCACTTGCTGCCAAGTTGAGAACTAATGCAAAAATTGCCGGACTTGAGGGTGGATCCTTAAACTACATCCTCATGATGTCCACTCCGGGTGCCTTTGAATTGACCTCCGTACATCGCTTCTCCTTTGTTCTGGGAACGCTGGCGAAGCCAAAGCGTCCAGGTGATGATTTCCATAATGAGGCTGATGGCACCCAACACGCACAAAACAATGATGTAGATGGTGGTCCACTTGTCTCCGGGTCGGAGTATGTCAAGGCCCTCAAAGATGTTGACGATGATGACCACAATGGTGGCGTAGCCCACAGAGTGGTGATACACATTCCAGTACTTCCGGAATTTGGCATCTGGCTTGGGCCTCAGGATCAGAGCAAGAACCTGTCGTAAAACAGCACACAAATTCAGTTCGCACCAAACCACCTTACAGAATTTACCAAATGTTGGCGCTACTTTGCAAACTAGTAGAAATTTGCAACATCTGATCATTAGTGACGAATTCTACCAATGTAGTCAGTGCCAAAAATCGAACACATTTAATTGCACGCCTCCGATTGTGCAACAAACTTGGCTACACACGATGCATTTGATATTTTTTGGTTCATGTGATTGGTGTTTGCTAATTATTACCTGGAGTGTGGCCAATGCGAAAATGCTCATGCCGAGGTTGCGATGCTTGGTAGGAACAAGGCCGCCGTCGTTGAGGGCGTGCAGCCTCAGACCCATCGCCCATGCCACCACGCCCAAGATGTATCCCGTGCACTGGCACGTCACGTGGATGTAGAACCAGGCTGCGTTGGTTCCTGAGAATGGCCGAATGTACCTGGCGGCCATCACTCCTAGAGGCAGCAATAAACCCCACGCTACAGCACTAATTATGCCATGGTTCTGTACACAATCCATAACCACACGACATGAAATTTAGAACTAGTCGTCAGTAACACCACCAGCTCGAGCCAACTTGGCTGGACGTCCTGGCTGGAACACCCCACTAATTGGGCATCAGCCAATTAATTAGTCACTAATGACTAGTTCTGATCAAGTAACGCACTCGATACACAACAAGCATATGTACAGAGCAGTTCCCCTCATCCTCAAACTTTGGCATCATGAAAGCACATTACGTAGAATCACTTTCAAATCCAGTCTAAGCCAAGGTCATACCAAACTCCAAACTGTTTCAAATCATGTCTAAAGCTCCGAGTTTCACAAAAACTTTCTCAACTAGCCAATCCAGGAATGATCAATCCATGATTCCAACTTAAAACACCAAATTCTTGACAAGGAAAAGTAGCAGTGAACTTGAACCCCAGAGCGCAATCCACGAAATAGTTCAAAACAGGACAAGCCAGGAATGAACCATCCATGTAACCAACTTCAACCACCAAATTCTTGAAATGGAAAATTAATTTCCAGTAAACTTGAACCCCAGCGCGCAATCTACAAGATTTCTGAGACGTTTACGTTCGAAATGGAACAAGCTAGAAAGGTCGTATGCTTACATTCTTGAGTTTCTGGTTGGGCAGCTCGATGGTGTTGACGGACCCAGACGAGTTGGGGCTTCCTGGGGTGCTAGTAGTCAAGGTGACGGACGCGACGGACTCGACGCTTTCGCCCGTCATGTCGTGCGCGGCAACGGCGAACGTGCTGTCGTCCACGGACGGACCCTGGTTCCACACGTGGTTCATGGTGTACGAGTTCGCCCCTTGCAAGGTGGTGTAGATCGTGATTTCCGTCCCGCTGATCTCCGTGGAGGTATCCGTGAAGTTGAGGCTGAGAGTCCCGGGGATGCAAGGCGAGCCGCCTTTCATGGCGCCCGTGATGTCGTAGCTCTTGACTGTGGCCACGCCGTTGATGCTGTACGCGATCAGGGCTTGGGTGCCCACCATTGCCGCCGAAGTGGGGTTGATGCCCCAGCCCACCCATCCGGCTGCGCTTGGCGCCGAACCTGCAGTCACAAGAACAGCTTCCGTCAGACTACACTATCTCCTTTCACAACATGGGACGGACAGACAGACAGACAGACGCCGTACTCGAATATATGTACTAATTACGGGTTTCAGAAAGAAATTTTCCTGTAACGATCTGGAAAGAAGCAGCTAGCTAGCGACGAAACTTTCGAAGTATACTACGAATTGAGATTTTTATTGAATATGATATACATGGCTTGAATTGTGACGAACACCCGTGTCTCCAAAGTGTTTCCCGTGCTTCTAAGAGTAACTGAATGTGATGGCGAAGTAAAGGTAAGCTTTTAATAGAGATGAAATGAAATGAGTTGGAAGTGGTGATGGAAAAGGAATGACCATGCGGTTGCGGTCCCAGCCACCGAAAAAATTCAAGGATGGCTCGTGGAGGATATCGAACAAGCGCTAAAAATTTTAAAACGAGAAGAAAAACTTCGAGCAAGAGAAGGAATTGCAACTGCTACAATTATAATTCGTCTAGGTGTATATAATAGATTGCACAATGCTTGTTCGTTTTAGTTAAGTGCTACCTAGAGTGTTTCAGTTTCACTAGCCTAGAATTGATTATTTAACGAACCACCTAAAACGAGCAGGTTTAAGATTCACCTACAAGCATGCTAAGTAAGAGAATTAGATTTAAGGTACCCACCGGAGAAAGCGAAATCGATCGAGGAGTCGTTCCGAATTCTGTACGCCAGTGTCGTAGACAACTTCGGGAGCGCCACACAACTGGCGAATTCCCTGTTGGACGCCAACAACACAGAGCAGCTCTGCGCCGAGAATGCTACTCCGAAGAACGCACTCACCAGTACGCACGCCAACAGCAAGGCACCACTTCGAAACGCCATGGTCGTCGATTCCACAGACACCACACAACTCCAAGGCAGACAGTTTTGCTGACTTCTTTGAAATGTCGCTTGAAATGTCGCTTGAAATGAAGCTTGTGCGCTCCGAGCTTCACAGTCGACACTGTGGCAATTGCAACGAATGAATGCAGCTAAATGAAAGCCCCAGATCTGTACTTGTAGAGGAAAGAAGAGTGTGTCGCGATACTCCTCTAGATTCGGGGCTTATACTGGGGCCCATGCCAGTGGAACTTCTACAGTGCGTATTGAAAGGTTTGGACCCTACCATTTCTGCACGTATTGGTTTGAAGCGCACTTAATTCTCATAGAAAGGGGAAGCCTTTCGGACGAGCGAGTCAAGTGTTTCCTACTGGAGTTTCAACGTTTCAACGCTTGAACATAATTAGAAAGGACTAAAGTACGACCGTATTTCTGAGGTACCGCGAATTCTGTACAGACGTGGAAATACCTCCGGCCCCAGGTGCTGCGCGACTGTTATTAGCAGCTTTTTTTCAACAAAGGTCCACCACGTGAACAGTGTTTGGAGACTGGTGTGTGGGAATGTGGAGAAATTGCACCTTTGCTTTATGAGAAATCAAAAAGCTTGCACTGAGCGTGGCGACTGCAGGCAGGGAGACCGAGTGTGAAGGGAGAACAGAGCCCCACGCACAGACTGGAATTCCATGTATTTTTTAAAGGTAGCAAATTCAAGGGTTGGTAGGCCCACTCCCCCACGGCGCGGGGTAGTTATTTTATTCTGACTGTCAGTGTGTCTATTCGGTTGTTGTACTGTCAAGTACAGTAACTCCACCCGGGACTGCAGGAAGAAACGAAGAGGACTTCTTGGTTCGTGCTGCACAAAAATGGGTCTTTCTTCCTGGAAAGCCCGTTTGGATCAGTTTGTACGCAGTGATTGGCGGTATACCACTACTTTACTATTGATTTTTCCGCCGCGTTCAGAGCCCCGACTTTGTGGAAGTCTCAGCTCGCAAGCCGCAACTTCGCAATGTGAAATCTTCGTGAGCTCGTGTGACTGGCCACGACCTGCGAAGCATCCGAAATGTCCGCGCTCGAACTGAAGTGTGCAGCCGGAAGGTTCGAATGGTTTTGTTTGAAGCACAAAGAAAAGGAAAAAATGGAGAAAAACATCATTGCAACAATAGATTACCGTATCCCAGCCGAAATCTGATATGGTTGCAAAAGAAAAAAGAAACAAGGAAAGCTGGAACGGTTTCATGGCAATTGTTTGGGTGTTCTTATCCTTAAAGGTTCAAAGTCCTGGACCGAGTTTTTCAAAGAAAACAGGCAAGTTCTCTGGCATGGCAAGACTTACTACAAATTTTACTACAAATTTTTCCAGACTTCTTTAGGAGGTAAAGCAATGTAACAACTTTGTAGGAATACCATTCTTATTTCATTCATTGCATGCGAGAGGATGTTATGCTCTCATAACATGTTCTAGTCTAGGTCACTCAAAAACCTACAAAAAACTTGAAATAAAAACATAAAACCTGTAAAGAAACTTATTATGTAGGCAGTTAGGCCATCTTCTTGAAAACTAACAAATAGGATTTGTTGTTCAACTCAATTTTCACAAATATAAAAAAATAATAAAAGACCATTGAAGGTCATATTCGATAAATTGAGACTTTTTGCAATTTTGGAGACAAAATGCTAGATATTATAAATTCATTTACAAAAATAAATAATGCTCAAATAGTGATTCTAAAATGGAATTCTAAAAGTCAGTGTTGTTACCTGTTTATAAGAAAATACTAATAAAGAGATAAAGCGGTTTATCTTCGAGTCAAAGATAAAAATGAGACTATGAAAAGTCTCAATATAACAAATATGGCCTTAAATTTGGGTGTAAGATTGCTTGCTTCAACAATTGCAATGTCGTGACTAATATGTTTAAAGTCTCTACATGGGACTCCTGGGATTTTTGGTAGATTCATGTGATCTCTATTTTTGACATAGTTTCTTTAAACTTTTTTTGAAAATAGGAAATTGGATTAGCTTTCTAGGAATATAATTTCAATTTCAATTGATGCCTAGAAACAAAAGTTATACCACCATAAGTCCAAAAAGCAACTCGAGGGGTAGCACAAAAAAAATCACACAAAGTTGATATTTTTTTATTTCTACCTTTTTTCTCGAAGATTTAATTTTTGTCTACATCTAAAGCTTTGATTCATTCCATTTGGAATAGTGATGAGAAAGTTATCGACAATCTTATTTTTCAAGCAATCTAAGCATCTTCTTGAAAAAATACCTCATAGATTGCAAGATATTTGCAAAAAAATATCTTGCAATCTATGAGGTCAAAGTTTTTGAAATTCTTTCCACATATTTTTATACTAATGAAGTACAAGATCCTACAATTAAATATGGAATAAAAATTAAAGTTATTTCTCTTTGCAATAGAAATGGCAATTTTAAGTAGGTTTAGATGGAAAAAAGGCCATGGGACTTTAGGGGTTAAATTTCATTTGAGAACTAATCATTTCTATTGAACCTTTTTGAAGTTGTTTTACTCCATCTCAAAAATCATTCATGTAGAAATTTTAACTCCAAATATGGGGAATTTCATTAAAATGGAAAATATTCTATAACTTTGACATCCCATAGTTCAGACTAGGCGGATTGAAATCTAATAGTGTACTAGATTTCAGACCACCTGGTCTAAACTATGGGAACAACACATTGTGAAAATGGCACATGGAATATCACCATTTTAATGAAATTCCCCATAAATCAAAAAATGTAGATTTAGGGCTATCTAATCTATTTTCAAAATTATGAACTTGTTAGATTTGTCTAACCTCATCACAAAAATCAATATTTTGGAGGTGTTTACCTAATCCAATGCATTAATCATTATCGTAGAGTTGTAGAATTATAATATACAAATCATTCTTATCTTATATCTCTCTAATTCTAACATACAGATCATCATCTTGGAATTCTTTAATTCTAATGTACAAACCATCATCTTAGAATTATAGGCAATTTTGTTAAAATAGCGTTGTTTCCACTACTTTGGCAATTTTTATAGTCTTGACTTTTGACCAGGTGAATTGCAATGTACAAATTATGTCCTAGATGTCTAAAATATATACTATTTCCAAATGTTGAAATCTACAATTGTAATAGATGTTACTTTTATAATTTGGACCTTGCTGTTTGAAATCTATAACAATCTTAGATTTCTTAAATCTATACAAGTCCAAGATTTCAAAAAAATATTTTTGTCCTAAATGGCATATTTACAATTCAAAGCGGGTGGTCTAAAAATGGCACATGGAATACCACAATTGTAACAAAATTCTCCATAATTGTTTAACTCCAAATTTAATGATGCATATTTCATCAAAATGAATCCATCTAGTCCAGTATTCAAATATTTTATTTCAAGAATTTAAGTTGATCCTTCAAATAACCTTCGATATCAATTTTCTTGACTAACAATTTAAAAATTCACAATAATTTCTAATGTCTATTAATCCCTAGCCTCAATGTCCAAGGCCTTTTTTCAGCTCCTTGGAGTTACCTTGCTCAAAACTCAACAAAAAGCCCAAGTATTTATAAACTTTATCAACCTTCTAAAAATTGTAACCACATGAATTCAAACTAAACAACTTGTGAGTTCTATAGGAAAAGAAATTTCAACAATATCACTTTAAATAAGTACTTTTGCAAGATTTTATTTAACTTCAAACTTTACTTGACACCGAAATATGGTGCCTTGAACACTTAGGGGTTAAAATACTTGAGAAAATCATGACACATACATACAAAAAAAAAGAACCACCTTCATATGGGAATAAATATTAAGAAATATATTTTATGATGGTGATGTCCAAAACAGAAATTAAAGTTTGCCCCCCATTTACCCATAATATGGGGTTGTCCGCATTAGAGTTAAACCAAATGCTCTGAATATGATGTTTCTTCAAAACTCACTGTGCTGTTGCCATAGTCAAAATAAAAAGCAAAACCAATTCTCTTGATTTTAATATTAAAAAAGAACTAAAAAATCCATAACTTTCACATAGTATGTCCCAATGCCACAAAACAAAGCTTGCACACCCATCCTTGCACAAAGCTTTCCAACAATACCAAAAACACAACTAAGAAGGGCACGGTTTCCAAGATCTCATTGTAACAAACAAGCAAATCAAACTAATCAACAACCTCATTTTAAAGGTATAGACAAGACAACAAAGTGAAAAAGAAAACCAATTTTTTATGTATAAGTCAAGTTTGCATATTTTGGGCACAAAATTCTTCCAAATTTACAACATGTTGAATTTCACTCCTTTATAAATCCTACAGTGCAAGTGCTACCAAGACAATCTTGGTGCAACATGATAATCCAAAGCTATAGAAAATTTGATTCTTCTACTCCATAGTAACAAACTTGAAGCTCATCGGTGCTAAAATGAACATGCTTCAAACTAGTTTTTTGACTTTTCTCATGCTTTGCCATGGTGGATTTGAAAAGAGTTGGATTGCAAGCCAACGACGAGGCTTTTTCACTTGATGAAACAACGAATTTGCCCTTGTCTTTGTTTTCTTCAAATAGTCTTGATCCTTCATACAAGGTATCGTTTCCCTTTGGTTCATTTGCATCATTTAAAGAAAGTTTTGAAAAGTAATTCGAAAGCTTTGAAAATTCTACATCCATGTAGGATTTGAATGCCATGTCTGAGTGTGTTCCATTGCCAAGGTCAAAGTAGCCATGACTAATTGAGTATTGTGTGAGCAAAATGTACTTGAAGAATGCTATCTAGTTTTCAACCAAATGGTGTAATTTTCTTTTGTAGAAATACAAGTTTGCACAAATTCTAAACTTTCTGCTTGAAATGGCCCATTGTCTTCCCATTTATACTTCATCATGAAAAGCTTGGCAACGTAAAAGCTTGGGAACGTAAACTACAGACTGTGGGATAGGTGGGAAATGTAAAAGGCATTTCATGGTCTGTAGTTTCTCTTCGAGGTCTAGATTGTATGGGGCCCCATATCCACAGGTTTGATGAAATAGTTGAAAGTAGGAAAGACCCAAATTGTGTGTCAACATTGGGTTGAAGTTTTGATCATGGCCGGGTAGAAAGCCAGGTGCAATTGAGCCTACATTATCATTCCAGGGGGCAATCCATGTGAAGAAAAATGAACTGAGGGGGCTGGTTCCCCCTGGCCTGGTACGAGGCCAGTGCCCCATTGCCCATGCTAACTGAAGCGGAATGGGGAGAAAAAGTCTCCTTCAGTAAGGTACCGTAGTGTGTTTCAAGCAAAGAAAAAAAAGGAGGAAATAAAAAAAAAAGTCTCCTTCAGTAAGCTACCGTAGTGTGTTTCAACTTTCAAGCAAGGAAGAAAAAGGAGGCAATTTAAAAAAAAGTCTTCACTGGCTTTGGATGCTAAGCTACCAGTTGAGACAGTGTGAATGGGCCCAGGCAGGGATCTGCCATGTCCCCCACTGTAGTCATGTTCAGGCAGGCAGGAGGCTCCCAAAAAACGCGTCATTGAAGAGCTGGTTGGCCTTTCTCATGTGTGTCCTTCCATGGGAATAGTGGAAACCCTAAATGGCGGACCATGACCACTGATTTCAAGCCTCACTGTCCATGACTCAGTTTGGTGTCATTTTGGAATTAGATAGGGTACGCAACTTTTTATATTTATTTTTCAGGGATGAAATTACATGCCTTCTTGACTTCCAAAAAATAAATTAGATGTGAATCTTCATGGAAAATTTATTTTCTGAGAATTTTTGAAGAAAATGTGAAGAAAAATTGCATCAAATAAAATTCTAAAAATCCAAAATTCTCAAAATGTCACCATGTGCACATACTACAATGACAAACATTGTAGTGTAAACTTAATCTCCATGCCATTCTATAATTAGAACTCAATAGACATTGAAAATACATCCAAAGTTCAAATTGCAATACATTCAAAATTCAAATTGGAATTGAAACTAGAGCAAATAACCTTTGTTTTGTAAGGTGGCCTCAAACTCAAAAAATGTCATTTTTGTTAAGAAATTTTAGATTTAGTGCAAAGAGCAACAACTTCCCAAAATACACTAAAATAGCATATTTTGTGATCCCTTTTTTTTAACAACCTCCAATTTACGTGAAAACAAATACCAACAAGAGTACAAACTCAATTGGATATTCTTCTTAATCCAGCAAGATATTTTTCATGACCCAACATGAAAGGTCAATAAGGAAAATGGGTATGAAGAAAATGTTTCCAATAGCTTTATAGCACATTTGATTGTTATCGAGGTTCCACAAAATGGCGCTAGTAGTGTTCCAGGGTTAAGCTCAACTTTTAGACAATGAAAATTAGATGTCGAAGGTAATACAAGTGGTTTCATATTTTTTGATGCATTGTGAAATTAGTTATGAATTTGCAAATGAGTTGTATCGTTGTCGTATTGCAAATTTGTATATAATATAAATATACACCGATACATGATTATAATGAGATTTTATGATTCAGGGAGAAGAAACTTATTGATGACACTTCCAGTAACTTCAAGGTGACATTTGTAACTAACAGTGAATGATATAAAGAGTTCAACCTTGAATTAGCTTCATCAATTTGAGTTAGTTTTCTTGAACCTATAGAGTTTGTGATCCATTGTGGGGGTTGATTTCCAAATGTCGAACTGGAGGGTTTTTATGGAGTCGCAAGATCCTGAGTCTCAACAAGAAGCGAAACTGGAGCTTTCTTTATCTCAACTGCTGGATCAACCAATCCAACCAATACCACGGCAAGTTCGTCCACGAGAGGAAGGTGGACCTTCTCGGCCGTTAAAACAACCTCGTGTGGAGTAGCGTTGGCACGGCAATCTTCAAAGAAATGCCCGTATTTTGGTGATTCTACTTCAAGTCCGTTGTGTTGAACCAGACACTCAAGATGTGACTTTCAAGAGCAGTTTTGAAGGACTTAATGAAGAACAAAACTATTGCATGGTTAGGCCGATTAGAGGAAGTCCTGGCCATCAACGTTGGTTGAAAGGGCTAGTGAATCCTTTAACAAAGACCGAACGTGCAGACTATGTAGCTACTACCGTCCGGCGCATTCTAAAGTTCTTAGAAATGGAGTAGTGTTCTTCTTCAACTTCAATTTTTTCCTTTGTTTGGCTTTTATTTTAGTATAGTAATCATTTCATATTTTATAGTTCATCAATGTGTCTAAAATCGAAGGATAGAGGTTTGAACAAGATTTACCTACTAAAATTTAACTTTGGTGGTAGTTTGGGCCTTTGGAGGTGAGATGAACCTTCTAAAAGGTCTTTCTTATGACTAATGAAGATTTTGAGATCTATGGTGATTGTACATAGGTTGCCCCCTGATACACGAATAAATTAACTCTCAACTGACCATGCATAGAGTGGAATCCAGAATAGACATTTTTTTTATTGATCCCTTTAATCCTGCCTCTCAGGTACATGTTTTGATCCCCCCTTTCTTCCTCGTTCTCCCTCTTTTCTATTCATCCTCACCCTAAGTGCTAAACTGGAACCGTAATTAGGGAATGAAAGCCTAACAAGATTAAGCCTGCTGCCCTAAACGAATGAAAAACTAGTTAACGTTCAATTCCTCCGTTCACACCTTGGTGCTCAGATCGAAATTTGCCGCATCACCCCCCCTACTCTAGGGTTTATTTGATAGGTAGGTCTGATCTTTCCTTTGCCTAGTCGGATCTGTGTGTAGGAAAGGAGAATAAGATATCCATAACTTCGAAGAGTCATAACTTTTGATGTAATTTGAGTTTTGCAATGAAATTTTGAGAGTTTGCTTCTGAAACTCTTGTACTTTCAAAAAAATTCTTCTTTCTTAATTTGAAGTTGTGAGTGAAAAGTTATAAGCAAGTGAGTGGAAGGAGGTCTACTGCCACCCAGTTGAAGAGGGGTAGACATTTGAGCGACCACCGTGACTAGTAGTTTTCACTTTCTTTTTGAAATTTAGAAGCTTTAGAGTAGTCTTCTTTAGCTTTCTAAAGACTCATTTCTCGAAGTATTTGAAGTATTTTAGAGAAAGATATGAGAGTTTGAATGAAGAGAGGTTTAGTACCTTTCTATTTGGAGAGTTTGGGTGAGATTTGCATGTGGATTCATTTGATGCATCATATTTGCTTTCATTTTCTCCCTTAAGTGTTGTTTGGGGAAGAGGATCCAATGTGGATTTCTTGGTTTTTGTCTTGGTACCTTCCCCGTGGCGGACTTTGTCCCATTTTGTGTTCATAGATAGGCGCTTTCAATTTTTAGTTGTATCGTGGTGGTGAGGTCGGGTTAATGGCCGGCGAGACCATTGAATGTGCACCAAGTGGGCGGTGCTAGTTTTCCCTTGTGGTGAGGCTGGAGTGATGATCAGCAGATCATAAGGTTTGGTGGTGATGCAGGTGCAGGTTGCCCTTACCCTGTAGATAGTTGCAGGTACCCAAGTAGTCATCAAAACTACTTAGAAGTGTTTGTATTTCAGGCTCTGGGCTGGGTGTAGATACCAACGAGGCTTATAAGCCTAATCGGCGTTGAATACTACTGGATGCCTCGGATATTAAGTGCAAACAAGGTTAGTAGTTTAGATCGTTCTAAGTTTTGAGATTGAACAAGATTTGATTTAGGACACTTTACTTCTTTCTCCTTCTTCTAAACTCGTCATTCTCAGTTGCAGCCAAATACCCCGCGTATTCCCAAAGCAGATCCCTCTCACCCCGACATCGTATGTATCTATTTATGATCCCAAGTCTTCCATTTACTATTCACTGCAACTTGTAAATAGAAATGGGAAAAACAAGGAAGAGGATTGGCTTTGCAACAAATAATATTTTCTCTTCAATACATTCAAAGACTACAGAGGTCAATTTAAGAACCACCTCATGTCCATTTCAATGCTAATTATAGGGGTTGTTCTTGATGCCCAAGCAGATTTTGAGTCCATTACCCTTAATAAGTTAAGGTGGGTACCCCCAAATCACTACTTTTTGCTTTTGTCCCTAGTTACTGTATTATTAGACTGATCAAATTTTCATGTTTGTTTGTTGGTAAGGGAAAGGAGGTTCCAATGCACCAAAGAACACCACATTTGGACACTATATGGAAAAATTAGAAAGGGTCTAAGTTTCTCTTTTAGATGTTCTAAATTAAACATATTGATTTTGGAGATGTATTGTATATAGTGATGATGGTGGTTTTAGTCAGGTTGTGATTTAGAATGTAACCACCTTAATATTGGTATGTTTATAACATTGAGTAGCCTTTATGCCCATTGCCTTTCTTTCATGCATCTTATTCATCACATTGATCTCTACATGTCCACTTAGCTACTGATGACATACTCTTGGATGTAGAATATTCTACACCATATGAATAAGACTTGCAAGAGGCAATGCATAGAAGCTTACAAGATCGTGGTCGGCAATATGGTCATGGCAAGTCAATTAGATATAGTTCATCTAAAAACAAACAATAGCTGCCTCTATAGTTGATTTGAAAAAGATTTGATATACTCACATTTGATTGGCTCACACTTGATTAGGAATCAATTCCAAAGGTTTCCCTTTTAGATGAAGCTATAAATGATACATAAATGGAGACAGATGAAGAATTTACATTTATATTGAATAAAATGTTTATTATTGAAGATCTTTTATGCATTCTTTTTCATCCTTATTTTCACACATTGAACTCAATTTTTCAAAAAAATCCCCAAATTCTATAGGTTGAAATGTTTATTTTAATGGTTTATGATATTCCTACCTTCAAAAACTCCATTTACTAGTTTCAATTGTTAAATAAGTTTTTGCCGTACAAAACAACTTTGTGGAGGCAAATTAAGTGATCAAAGAGCATTCCTCTCCTAACAAACTTGGCCTTGCCTATATGAAGCACCTTGTACTTCATGCTTCCTTAGATAGTAGTATAACGGCGCTAGTATGTGAGCATGTGAGCTTTGAGCATAGAGAGAGAGGGGGAGATATATACTACAATCATTGAAGGTGCTTATAATGTAAACACCTATTATATAGGTACCTACATCATAGTTGCGCTATAATCATAAAAGGTTTTATAATATAGACACCTCACTATAACATATATGTATATAGTCTTTTAGGCTCATAGGCTCATGCTTTTAGGCTCACATAATAACAACCCTCAATAGTAGTGTTGACAGTAGAATTAATCGGTGACCACTTTGAACATTATAAAGAATTATTTGCCAAGACGTGATAGTAAGTTGAACTTTTACCCTACTCTGAGGTCAACATTCTTCAATTGAAACTTGATCTTTCATAATCCAATCTGTGTCTCAAAATCATGAATTTTTTTATCTACTTCAATCCAAAGCCACAATTTGGAAATTAAAAAGATGGACTTATGATTTGGATGTAGAGTACGTTTCTTTATCCAAACTAGAAATTTAGAAATTCAGAAGATGGATTTGTAACTTGGTTGTAGATTGGGTTTCTTTGTTGCTAGTTTTCTTGTTTGGGAAGGAGTTTTGGAAATTCCATTCTTGTCAGTAGTCTAGAAATTGATTGTTCATGAAGTGGACTAGGTTTCCTTATTGCGGGGATTCTGATTTGGGTAGATATTTCAAGAATTCCATTTTTTGACATTAAACTTTAAACCATCAAGAATGATTAGCCAATAGCATTCATGAACTATGTTCAAATATAATACTTTCTACATGGATTTTGGATGCCTAAACGACAACATCTAAGCTAAAGATTTTGGGTACATATGGGAGATGGTTTATTGGTTTTTGAATGCATGTATCATTGGCACAAACTAAAATACACTCAGTTGATCCCTCTTGAAGATTTTTTTTGGAGTATTTTAGTGAGACAAAGGGAATATTTTTTGGTCTCATTTTCAAATGTTTACAATCACCAAAGCACAATTTGGATAATAATGTTAACCCCTACAAGTCTAAGGGGTTTAAAAAAAATTCAAATGTATTATAAAATATAAGTTTTATAACTTTTTTGGAGTTTGCATCAAAGAGGGTAATGTAAAGCATGAAAAGTAGAAAGTCATAGTTTGGTCAAAATTATAAAACTATTTTTTATTTCTCTTCAAATGAATTTTGAAGATATAACTTCAAAAATTCACCAAAAATACAATTTCTAACTTTAGCATTTGAATTTTTTATTGTTTAAAATTTTGTTTTGTAAGAAAATGCATAAGATCTAGTAATGAAAACACAGACACTTTCCCCACATAATATGTTTTTCAACACTAGGCCAATTATAATCACTTTGTGCTACTTTTCTTAAAAAATTTGTTTGACCATAGAAATCTTAGTTTTGAAAATAATTATTGAAAGATAGTCCAATCTTTAAAAAATCAAATAAATTAAAAAGTTTTATAAAAAAAATATTTCGTCCAAAAATATTTCCTGAAGTCAAATAATGGCCAAAAAATGGTTGTTTGAGTGCTTAGGGGTTAAAGGAGATCACCCATTTCCATCTAGCCTTCCATTGCTACAAATTAGGTTGTTATATTTCAAATTAGCTATAGTTTAGATGTCAGCTTATGTAGAGTAGGACCAACAAGAACAACAAAAATGTCAAGGAAGTATACATTGAAAACATACAATGATTACAATATGGACATTGAAAGTGATCATTATTACTTATGTTGATTTTGTAACCAGCCTATGGTTGGAGATAAGTTTGCCTATATATTGAGAATTGAACAAACATATTCTTTACAAAAAGAAATTCATAGTAATTTTGTTTTTGAGGAAAAAAATGAAAAATGATGAAATCCCTCTCTACATAGGGAAATTTTCCGTCAATCTTCCCCATGGTCCACATAGGCTAAATTGCTTAAGTGGTCAAAAAGTGGGTGATCATTGATAGTCATTGCAAAACAGTTTGGACAGCAAGATTTGTATCAATGTGGGGATTTCACATAATTCTTAATAAACCTGTTTTCTACAAAGTGGACAAAAGTCCATGTATTCACTCTTTGCATTATTGTGGAGCCATCCACAACCAATCAAGGAAGCAATTGAGCACATGATCTAGGGTAGTGATTGATTTAAGGAAGCCAATATTTTTTCAAGTGTAGAGATAGACATGATGAGGATTGCCAAAAATTTGGTAATTTTATTGATTGAATTGATATTACTAGGAATTTTGGAAGTCAAAAGTTGGTCTCGATCCATATACAATATATACAAATTTTAGTTGGAAATCTGTTTTAGCTTTGGTTGGAAACAACTAGAGCCTATATATTGGGAATGGGGCTCTAGTTAAGAATGGGTGGTTCTACCTTAGTGGAAAACATGTTCATTCCATTCCGATAGACTAGAACTAATCATTGCAAACAAACTTTTATTTTTTATAGGGCATTCTATATTTCCATTCTTTTTTACATAAATAACCACTTAAAGTGCAAAAACTTTAGAAATTATTTTTCTCACACATCTAACAATAGAATTTTTTATTTGACTAATGCATGAATGAATGAAAATAAAATCAGAAAATTTGACAACAAAGATTATAAGATATTTGCATTTAAAGTAAAGAAAATAAGTTTTTTGCACCTAGCTCAACTAGATTTTTTGACTTTGAATCTTCTTAACTTAAAAGAATTTTGCACTACAAATTTTGAATATATAATTTTTAATGTTGAAGATTTGAATTAAATTTCAAGGAATTTTTTTTTAAAATTCACTTAATTTTCATTCATTAAATTTTTATGAAGTAGAAATAGGTCTAAATTGAAGGGAAAACTAAACCATAATAGCTCTAAGTTGAAATTGAAACACACTACTCTCAAGAGTGCGATTGTTCTAGTAAGTGATCATAACCTTGTGAATTTTTATTTTTTTTAAGTATAAAATTACATATTTATAAAAATAAGTTAAAAAACAAATCCTATAAATGATTTTTCGAGATGATGCTGTCAATGTCTTAATAAAATTGTCTATAACATTCTATAAAAGATGTTATAAAGCTATCGGAAGCATTTTCTTCCATACCCATTTTCCTTATTGACCTTTCATGTTGGGCCAAGAAGAGTATCCAATTGAGTTTGTACTCTTGTTGGTATTTGTTTTCACGTAAATTGGAGGTTGTTAAAAAAAAGGGATCACAAAATATGCTATTTTAGTGTATTTTGGGAAGTTGTTGCTCTTTGCACTAAATCTAAAATTTCTTAACAAAAATGACATTTTTTGAGTTTGAGGCCACCTTACAAAACAAAGGTTATTTGCTCTAGTTTCAATTCCAATTTGAATTTTGAATGTATTGCAATTTGAACTTTGGATGTATTTTCAATGTCTATTGAGTTCTAATTATAGAATGGCATGGAGATTAAGTTTACACTACAATGTTTGTCATTGTAGTATGTGCACATGGTGACATTTTGAGAATTTTGGATTTTTAGAATTTTATTTGATGCAATTTTTCTTCACATTTTCTTCAAAAATTCTCAGAAAATAAATTTTCCATGAAGATTCACATCTAATTTATTTTTTGGAAGTCAAGAAGGCATGTAATTTCATCCCTGAAAAATAAATATAAAAAGTTGCGTACCCTATCTAATTCCAAAATGACACCAAACTGAGTCATGGACAGTGAGGCTTGAAATCAGTGGTCATGGTCCGCCATTTAGGGTTTCCACTATTCCCATGGAAGGACACACATGAGAAAGGCCAACCAGCTCTTCAATGACGCGTTTTTTGGGAGCCTCCTGCCTGCCTGAACATGACTACAGTGGGGGACATGGCAGATCCCTGCCTGGGCCCATTCACACTGTCTCAACTGGTAGCTTAGCATCCAAAGCCAGTGAAGACTTTTTTTTAAATTGCCTCCTTTTTCTTCCTTGCTTGAAAGTTGAAACACACTACGGTAGCTTACTGAAGGAGACTTTTTTTTTTATTTCCTCCTTTTTTTTCTTTGCTTGAAACACACTACGGTACCTTACTGAAGGAGACTTTTTCTCCCCATTCCGCTTCAGTTAGCATGGGCAATGGGGCACTGGCCTCGTACCAGGCCAGGGGGAACCAGCCCCCTCAGTTCATTTTTCTTCACATGG
Organism: Climacium dendroides; assembly: GCA_950106755.1. Lineage (NCBI taxonomy): Eukaryota > Viridiplantae > Streptophyta > Bryopsida > Hypnales > Climaciaceae > Climacium > Climacium dendroides. The sequence goes on along the minus strand of OX467082.1, from coordinate 41,234,097 downwards.
ATTGCCCCCTGGAATGATAATGTAGGCTCAATTGCACCTGGCTTTCTACCCGGCCATGATCAAAACTTCAACCCAATGTTGACACACAATTTGGGTCTTTCCTACTTTCAACTATTTCATCAAACCTGTGGATATGGGGCCCCATACAATCTAGACCTCGAAGAGAAACTACAGACCATGAAATGCCTTTTACATTTCCCACCTATCCCACAGTCTGTAGTTTACGTTCCCAAGCTTTTACGTTGCCAAGCTTTTCATGATGAAGTATAAATGGGAAGACAATGGGCCATTTCAAGCAGAAAGTTTAGAATTTGTGCAAACTTGTATTTCTACAAAAGAAAATTACACCATTTGGTTGAAAACTAGATAGCATTCTTCAAGTACATTTTGCTCACACAATACTCAATTAGTCATGGCTACTTTGACCTTGGCAATGGAACACACTCAAGACATGGCATTCAAATCCTACATGGATGTAGAATTTTCAAAGCTTTCGAATTACTTTTCAAAACTTTCTTTAAATGATGCAAATGAACCAAGGGAAAACGATACCTTGTATGAAGGATCAAGACTATTTGAAGAAAACAAAGACAAGGGCGAATTCGTTGTTTCATCAAGTGAAAAAGCCTTGTCGTTGGCTTGCAATCCAACTCTTTTCAAATCCACCATGGCAAAGCATGAGAAAAGTCAAAAAACTAGTTTGAAGCATGTTCATTTTAGCACCGATGAGCTTCAAGTTTGTTACTATGGAGTAGAAGAATCAAATTTTCTATAGCTTTGGATTATCATGTTGCACCAAGATTGTCTTGGTAGCACTTGCACTGTAGGATTTATAAAGGAATGAAATTCAACATGTTGTAAATTTGGAAGAATTTTGTGCCCAAAATATCCAAGTTTGATTTTTACGTAAAAAATTGGTTTTCTTTTTCACTTTGTTGGCTTGTCTATACCTTTAAAATGAGGTTGTTGATTAGTTTGATTTGCTTGTTTGTTACAATGAGATCTTGGAAACCGTGCCCTTCTTAGTTGTGTTTTTGGTATTGTTGGAAAGCTTTGTGCAAGGATGGGTGTGCAAGCTTTGTTTTGTGGCATTGGGACATAGTATGTGGAAGTTATGAATTTTTTAGTTCTTTTTTAATATTAAAATCAAGAGAATTGGTTTTGCTTTTTATTTTGACTATGGCAAGAGCACAGTGAGTTGTGAAGAAACGGCATATTCAGAGCATTTGGTTCAACTCTAATGCAGACAACCCCATATTAACAATAATTAAATGGGGGGCAAACTTTAATTTCTATTTTGGGCATCACCATCATAAAATATATTTCCTAATATTTATTCACAGATGAAGGTGGGGTTTTTTTTGTATGTATGTGTCATGATTTTCTCAAATATTTTAACCCCTAAGTGTTCAAGGCATCATATTTGGGTGTCAAGTAAACATTGAAGTTAAATAAAATATTACAAATGCACTATTTTAAGGTGATGATTTTTTTCTTCCTATAGAACCCATAACTTGTTTAGTTTGAATTCATGTGGTTACAATTTTTAGAAGGTTGATAAAGTTTATAAATACGTGGGCTTTTTTTTGTTTAGATTTGAGCAAATTCCAAGAAACTCAAGAAAAGGCCTTGGATATTGAGGGGTTAATAGACATTAGAAATCATTGTGAATTTTTAAATTGTCAGTCAAGAAAATTGATATCAAAGGTTATTTGAAGGATCAATTTAATTTCTTGAAATGAAATATTTGAATACTGAACTAGATGGATTCATTTTGATGAAATATGCAGCATTCAATTTGGAGTTAAACAATTATGGAAAATTTTGTTACAATTGTGGTATTCCTTGTGCCATTTTTAGACCGCCTGCTTTGAATTGTAAAAATGCCATCTAGGAAAAAAATATATTTCTTGAAATCTTGGACTTATACAGATTTAAGAAATCTAAAATTGTTAGATTTGAAAAATTGTTAGAATTAACACTTTTACTCTTAGTGATTTGACTATTCTATAATTCATTTTGGTTTCTTCATGTTCTTAGACTTTTATTCTATCTTTCTCAGATCCACTTGGCACTTGGCATTGATGGAAAGGGTGAGGATCCTCTCAATTGTCCAACACCTATACATTTGTATGAATATTGATTCTTGAGAAGGCTTCTAAACATCTTGCTTCCATTGTAGGAGGAGGTTGCTGCATCAAGTCTTTCACAATTTCAAGCACTAGAGGAGGGGGGATCAGTGGAAATGATGACTGTGAGGGTAGCATTTTTGAAGAGGATGAGGAGAAGTTTGAGATGGACTTTACCTCCAAAGATGGCTTCCGGAGAGCCCAGAAAGTGAATTTTATTGCCTCCATTTCTATCTTGAGGTTAAAACCTCACTCCATATCTTGTGTACCAAATCCTTTGTGCCATCTTGTTGTAATGTCCATGGTTTGTACAACACTTTAATATGATCTTATGAGACTGGAGCAATAGTTTGTGTATGGTTACCGAGATGGATCTTTTGGTTTCTACATGTCACTTACAAACAAGTAGGGAGAGACAAAGCAGGTATTTGATGTTGAGAAAGACACGTGGGGGCCAATGTGGAATGCTGAGAATGACGACTTCAATGCCAAATTTAATGCTACACCAAGCTTGGAGAGTTTTCAAGGCTCCAAGTTTTTGTGTGTGATGCTAACCACAAGCTCTTTGCGTGGTCTTCATACATATCCAAATACCATTGCCTCGACCAAGATTGGTATCTCCCCATGATCCAAAGAGTTTTCTAGATTACATCGAGGGATGGAGAATCCGAGTTTGTAACAAAGTGTTTCTAAGTAATTTCAAAGGTCAAGATGTCTTTTGAAAGTCAGATGACTTCAAGAAGCGCAAGGACAACAATTTAGTTCTAAAAACGTGTGATTTACCAATATGAATTCCATTTCATACTATCATCGTTTCATAATTAGGCAAATTTGGTAATCTTTGGTTGTGCGATATTATTTCCTTCGGATGACATTCTCTATTTCTATAGGTATTTTAAGTACAAGCTGCTATCAAAAGGGGCCATTGTAAAGCGTGATCTGCCTCTTTTTCTAAGAATATGGTTGAATGTCTCCTCCAAGCACTATATATTCTCTCAGTCGCAAAAGCTATGAAGAAGAGAGATGAAGTTGATAAGAGGATAGCATTAACCCCTAAGCACCCTAGGGGCGATATTTGGGGCGCTTCAAATGAGGCGTTTGACCATTATATTCTCCTCATCCGTGCAGTGGAAACTTCCACAATTTTGTTAAAAGATGCCTTCCCTAACTCTCTTGCAATCTCAACGGTCACATCTCTCCAATCTTACTTTTCAATTGGCACAGCTACTTTGAAGAGGCAATTTTTGGCTTGCTTCGGAATTTGCGTTGGGCACTTAGGGGTTAAAGAATTCCAAAGCAATGTACAAGGATAAAGAAAGAATGATAAAGAAGGCCATGAAACTCGTTGAGATTGGAGAGGTATCAATAGTTAAAAAGACTAAGGGGAGGGAGACTAAGGAGCAGATTCCACCCTCGTCTATTAAAGACGAGGGCTCACAATACCAATGTTCTTTCTCACAAGGCATAAAGCGTGGTGTTGACTATGAACATTCACTCAACAATGGTAGCATGGTGCATGGTCCATCAACTTTGGGATTTTTGAATGACTCAAAGATTTCCATCTTTGAGTTCATTCTTAATTATTCTCTTGCAGATGTATTGACTGATCCTCTACCCTAGGTGTACCACGACATTGTAAATTTCATTGATAAGGTTAGTAATTTCACTTGCCTTCATGAGATTCTTATGATATAATTTTTTAAATTCATTCATTTGTTTTATTGACTATCAAAATTCTTCTACAACACAAAGGAAAGAAGCAACACTTCTTCAAAAGAGTCAAAAGTGATAAACCATGCATTGACTTTGTTATTGCGGACATATCAGAGGGTTTGCTTAGCTCTAATTTATTGGTGCCTACAACCAACGTTCCCAAATGGAGCATGAACAATTCTCTCTGAATAGAGAAAACTTTTGAGTTTGTTGATGGTCATCTACATGACGATAGAACTCTTATCATTACTTATCTTTTGAGTGCCATTACAAAGGCCACTATTCTCAAGTACAATACTATTTATTCTTTTGAGATGATGGGGATTGAACTAATTACATTTGGCTTCACCTATTTCTACTTTAAGAACGATATATTTGTTTGTCACTTCAATTTAGGGTGTGGTTAGTTCCTTATCAACAATTTTTTGTTAAATCTAAAGCCTTTACAATTAAATATTTCATTTTCTATTCTAATGCACTATCATGTGTGTTTACATTTGTTTTCAATTATATGCCTTCAGTTGAAATCTTTCTGTCTATTTTGCTTTTCAAGTAAGCTTGTAGATTACAATTGTGGAATTAACATCTTCATACCTTTTCATTCTTGCAAACATAGAGCTTTGGAATTTTGTTGTCGGTTAAGAGTTTGCCTAGTGTTGGTCCTTCTAAGTTTTAATTCCAACCATGTCCAACCTTGAAGAAATTAGAGGTAAGTATTGCCTTTAATGATGTCCTTTAGAATTGGACCAAGCTAGAGACTCTAACCATAGGCAAGAACTCCAAGCCTTGGAAAGGGACACGAGAGAAGGATCCTCAATTCTTGCAGATGTTGATAGAAGCATCTTCACTTCCATATGACGTCATTCTAGATTACATTGCTATAGTAGATAAAATTATATGCCTTCACTACCTATTATTTGTAATCTTCATTTCTATATTCTTCGTAAACCTTCCCACTGTTTTTTTATAATTGAATTTGTCGTGTTCTTGGTACTAGGGGCCTCCATCCATACTTGCAAGATTTTGAGCAGGCACGTCATTGCACTTGAAGAAGACAAAGCAATCTTTGATGCAGTTTTGGCCCCAATGATTTGCACAATTCCAGATGTTTTAGAGTCAACTGCATCAGTACTCTTACATTTTGACAATGAGGATGCAGTAGAGGTTGACATTTCCTACATTCTAAAAGAATCTTGTTTCAGTAAGTAAGTCTATCCACAGCTTGCATCATATTATATGTAGTTCCAACCCACTTTATATTTTGTATATGTTTATATGGCACATTTGCTATATCATGAATGTCATTTCAAATCATATCTAATAAATTATTTTTTATTTGCAGCATGATTTCTATTAAGGTAGCTCATCAACCTTTTTTTATATTTTATCTAGGATTTTTCCAAACCCGAAGAAGTGCAGAGGCTTTAGCTTTGACCTGATCATCTCAGCAAAATTTGTTTGTATGGAAGAAGTCTAAATCTTTAGATCCGAAAGTTTTGCAATTTATAAATGTGACAAACTCATAATCAAACAAGAAGACATCATTAACTAATAGCAGTGGCCACTCTCAGACTATGTTTACATCTTCTATGTGATTCCATTTTATTTATTATATGTTGTTTTTCAATCACTCTTCAATCATTAGTATTCTATGTACCTCAAATTGTTATGTTACCTAAGCTTCTTCTTGTTTTAGAAATTCCCGAGTTGTATATGAAATTGTCTCTTTATAATATTATAGTATTGCAAACATGTGAAGTTCATTTAGTATTTATCTGTGGTAGAAGGGGCCTATGACCATTGATTCTATTGTCAAATGTCGGGGTAAAGCAAAGTTAACTTGCCCTACACCCAAATCCAAATATAAAGAACATAGCTATAGGTCCAATTTTATATTGTTTTCTAGTATTTAAATTTCAAATTCTTCCAAAATTATTGGTTGGAGTAGAAATTGCATTTTGTAAGCTACATTTCATTAGTTGGATAGACATTAAGAAGGCATCATTTTAATGGATGAAATTAACATCATTAGTAAACAACACAAAATGGCTGAAAGGCACTACAAAGGTGATTTATGGATTAAGTATCTTTTTCTTTATATTTTTCTAAACCATAACAAGGAAATTTGCAATAAATTTCAATACAAATGATTACCTTTAAATAAAAAAATTTAAATGACCATTTGCGGTTTTTTTCCATCCTACATTGCGATGTGAAGACATTATTCTAAAGTCCATAGTCATAAATACTTCATCAATTGCGAACCCCAAAAAATATACACTCTCATGCTCTAACACACTATTAAATCTTATTCAAAATGTCTACCAATATATCAGTGATTTACATTAGAAAAACATTCTCACAAGGTTACAAAATAGCAATTCTGATATGGAAAGCTTTGAATCATTCCATTTTGATTAATGAAATGAAAGTTATGAGGAGTTTTAGTTTGTCGGCAATTATGGATTCTCTATTCTACGATAAATTTTGAAATCCTTTATTTAACTCAATTTTCAATATTCTTTCAAAAAATAAAATCATAGGATGTAGACTGTTCATTACAACCATTAGGATTGGCATTTTTCAATTCCATAACTAAGTTATCAACAATTAGTATTTTGAACCATTCTCTACTTCTTTCTACTTACTATTTTTTTCCTATATGTTGTACAAATTTCAAATCTGAATTTTTTTAAGCATGTAGCCAATCTCTCTTGAAGCATGAATCCATAGAGTTACAACCATTTCGGGCATTTTTTTCATAATGATTTGACCTTGTGAAGTGCAATTGCCCATTTCTTTGCAAGGTGAAAAAAAAGATTTTTGTCACTTCAAATGCTAATATCTTGCAATCTACACAATGGAAATTTCTGATATTTTTTCTACATCTTCTCAAACCATAATACTACATGATCCAATAGTCACATGTGTTAAAAAGAAAATTCTAAAATTTGATACTTGTACTAGAAATGATAGTTTTAGACCGTTTTTGGTGAAAACATAGTCAAAAACTTTAAGGGGTTAAACACCTTCCACAAACAAAACTTGATGAAAAAAACCCAATGTTACAAGGTTAAGTTCTCAACCACCCCCCTCCCCTCTCCAATTCTAAATGATCAAAGTGCTCAGAATAGATCTAACCAAAATAGAAGTGGTACATTTTAGCTAAGAATCTACAAAGATTGTTTCACAAACAAGTTGCAGGTAAGTGCATATACGCTAAATCCATCCAAATGAAAGTGAGACCAACAGGGTGAAAGTGGGGGTAAAAGTAAAATCTTGCCCCCTATTTTGTGCCGTGTCTAGGATATGTAGTTGACTTCCCCTACCTCATTTGGGGTCTCTAATTGCAAGTATGAATTCAAAATTTGCAAGAAAAATTTGTGTGAGAAATTTTAAAAAAATTCCTGCGTTTTCCCGGGGATAAAATTCCTGTGTTTCATCCTGCTCGTCTCGGGTTTATCGTCCGCTGCTGCCTTTATCTTGGAATCCAGAATTCATGTTTCCTTACTGTGCCAAGCTTCCCCCGAAACGCTCTGTTCGAAGTTCGAAGTTCCAATGAAATGTTGTTTTTTGGGATTGAATGACTCCAAGCAACTGAAAAGCATAACTTCAATTCAAGTGCTCTTAAGTTGGTGCCCGTTCAACAATGCAAAGCAGCTGCTTCCACAAGCCAGGGTCTGTCTTGTCAGATTTCAAGTTTGACGAACCAAAAGCAAAGTGAGGAAAAAGCAAGCTTTCGGTGAAGTTTTCCCTCCTTGCAAATTGAAAAGTTGCAAGTGGGCGGATTGATTGCCAAGGTTACACTCTCCAAGTGTTAAGCCCAATTATTAGTATACAACAATGTATGTTTCTATGTCTTTCATATTGATATGCTATTGATAATATTTTTAATGGTAAAATATTACTGATAAAAACAAATAATATGTAGGATTAATATTTTTATCAAAACTAGCGGTTGGCACTTGCTTTGCTACGCATTCACCAGTAGAATTTCATTAAAAATTTTATGTATTAAATAGAATGCAAAGCAAGAATTTCAATAAATCTTTAGATAAAAATTACTAAAATCTTCATATAATTTTTTTAATAAATAAACATATACTAAAATAAACAATAGAAATTTAATGAATGATGAATGATATATATACGCTAAAATATACAGATACATCAGAATGCATTAGAAATTTGACTCCATTGTTACAAAAAATGGCAACCCAAATTGAAGAATTGAAAAGAAAAATTGTAAATCTCAAAAACTTTGTGAACAACTTAGTTGTTGTGGAATCCATAATTGTTTCAATTGAATAAATTTCTCAAAATCATTTGGTAGTAGCAATAGAAAATTGAAATCATGAAAGCTCAAAGCTCAAAAAAGCACAAAATCATAGAACTGCAAAAGAAATATAAAGCCAAGAAAAGCAATGGAATTGCTACCTTTATAATATCACCATATTGATCCTCTTTAATATCACCTCAATTGCAGAGACTATGTTATTTCTATAATATCACCCTTTGTAAAAAGTGATATTATAGAAGTGATTGTGAACTCCTACTCTATTTCAATAATATCACATTGTGTGAAAATATGATTTTTATGTATGCATGATTGGAAATGTTTTTATAAAATAATTAAAATAATTATTTTAAAGACTTACTGAAATCATTATCATGCATTCTATTCAAATTTATCAAATTTTTACTAATATGTGATACAATGAATGCGTACCATAGCAAGCATGATCCCCTAGTATTAATGGTAGCATTTGTGATATTACAGAGGGACTTATGATTTTAGTAGTATGATAGTATGAAGTGTGTTTATTTAAAAAATAAAGTGATTAAAATTACAGATCGTCTCACAAGATATAAGAGTTTTTCAAGTTTTTCAAATTATTTATTTAATGAATTATTAATGCAACAAACAATATGTTACTTAAATTTGACATTTCTAACATTTGTGTTTGAACATTTAAATGAGTAATTTAGCGCATAGTTGCGAGAATAATTTTTAAAAAAACATAAATGTGCAATACAAATATTAAGTGTATGACAACTATGTCAAGTATGTCTTCATCATTAGAAATGATTCGGTCCTCAAATTAATTAAGGAATTAATTTTGGATTTAAAAAATCTCTAGGATTACATTTAAATATAGAATAGAAAGTAGAGTATAGGAGCTACATTTCTTAAGTTGCATTCAAACATTTAAAATAAATAAAAATGTGGAAGATTCAATGTTTGACTTGTTAAATGTCCCTCAAGCTTACAATGTCCTTTTCAAGAGTTAGAATTATTCAACATTTTTCAGCATTATTCAACATTATTCAACATTTTTTTTCTTCCTCTTCTTTGGTCTACAATAGAGTATAGACTTATAATTTACAAATGTTAGAAGTAATGAAGGACTTGTTCTTGGAATAGGGGATTTATCCTCAATGTCTCCTTATGGACACAAATTTGTTGTAAGTGCTTATTTACAACACATGTATGTTCTATAGCCACCTCAAATTTTCTTACTTTCTAAATCAATGTTTTTTCTTCTAACAAATTTTTTCCAGTCTCACAAAAATTGGCCTCTACTATGACATCTCTCCAAATATTTTCCTATAGATTGAAAACAAGCAAAGGAATTATTGTTCTATAAAAAAAACATTTCTTTGAATATGGTCGTAGGTTACTTGAAAACATTATGATTACAATGATTTATAGTGCAATTATGCATGAGACTATTTACTTGAGTAAAACTAGGGACAATCCTTATGAGAATTAGTAGAAAACATATCTAATTCCATCCAATAGTAACCTTTAAAGGACAAACTTGTTCAAGAAGCCTAGTTTTTAGGATCAAAAGTGAATTACACATAGTTCTTGATTTTGAATGTCTTGGATCTTGACTAATGTAGTTCTAATGATTAATTTTCTTAATTAAAAAATAATAATTTTTAAAATTAAAATCTTTGTAACACTTTGAAGATAGTGTCTTAAAACCTAAAAATTTCCCCTTTTGAACTTTTCTATTGAATTTCTCTTAGCATGAGCTTGATATACACCAATTACATCATGATGCTTATCACCATCATCTCTAAGTTTTCTAAAACAATTCACAATATTTTAATCATTTATATAATTACTATGATTTCTAAAAAGAAATAAATTTAAACTCTAAAGTTTGATTGTTCCTATAAGGGATGAAATGCATTTTGTGTAGACTCCTGTAATCTCAATATTTCTCATAATTTTCAAAAAAAGTTGAGGTAGATAAGAAAATGCATCAACTTTTGGAAAATATAATTTTTACTTCAATTGATGCCCCAAAGTAAAAGTTTTGGCACAATGGATACACATTTCAGTTCAGCGGGTAGAAAAAAAAAATCTTAAAAAATTGATTATAAATTTTTTTAAAGAATATTTTCTCATAAATTGTACTTTTATGTACATGGAAAGCTTTCATTTCATTCCATTTGAATATGCTATCTGAATGTTATAGATCATTTTTTTAGACAATTACAACATCTTTTTGAAAAAACACTTGTAGGATTTATTTTTGAACTCCATTTTATTAACTTCTATTTTCATAATTTTTCAAAAGCAAAAGTTTTACGAGGTTATGATCACTTATTAGAACAATTAAAACTAGGCAGGGTTAAATTTGCTTTTGGGAACAATTTCACTATTGGGATTATTGTGTTTCAATTCCATCTTAAAGCTATTAACAGTTTAGTTATCTCTTCAATCTTGAACCTACTCCTACTTAACAATTTCTTCATGAGTGAAACTAAGTGTTTTTTTGTTGAATTCTTTTTTTAAAATTCTCCACTCAATTCTTCAACATAAAAAATTATAAAATCAAAATCAATAGTGCAAAAGTTTTAAGTTAAGAAGATTCAAAGCCAAAAAATCTATTCGATCAAGGTATTAAATAAACTTGTTTTCATCACTTTGAATGCAAATATCTTGCAATCTACACAGTCAAAGTTCTCAAATTTTCTCCACGCATTTTTATACTAATGAAGTACAAGATCCTACTATTAGAAGTGGGAAAAAAATTATAATTTTTTCTTCTTTGCAATAGAAATGGCAATTTTCAGTAGGTTTTGATAGGAAAAAGGGCTTGGGACTGTAAGGGTTAAATTTCATTTGACAACTATTAGTCATTTCAATTGAACCTTTTTGAAGTTGTCTTTCTCTATCTCAAAAATCATTCATGTAGAAATTTTAACTCTATTTTAAAAAATGTAGATTTAGGGGTATCTAATCTATTCTCAAAATCATGGATTTACTAGATTTGTCCAACCTCATCACAAAAACCAACATTTTGGAGGTGTTTACCTAAATCCAATGCATTAATCACCCCCTAGAGTTGTCTAATTATAATATACAAATCATCATTATCTTACATCTCTCTAATTCTAACATACAAATTGTCATCTTAGAATTCTTCAATTCTACTGTACAAACCATATTCTTAGAATTATGGGCAATTTCGTTAAAATGGCGTTGTTTTGCTACTTCGGCAATTTTTATAGTTCTGATACAACGGTCTGCAATGCACAAGTTGTGTCCTAGATGTCTAAAATCTATACTAGTTCTTGATGTTGAAATCTACAATCGTGATTGATGTTACTTTTACAATTAACACCTTGTGGTTTGAAATCTATAACAATCTTGGATTTCTTAAATCTATACAAGTCCAAGATTTCAAGAAATATATATTTTTTCTAAATGGCATTTTTACAATTCAAAGTAGGCGGTCTAAAAATGGCACATGGAATACCACAATTGTAACAAAATTCTCCATAATTGTTTAACTCCAAATTGAATGATGTATATTTCTTCAAAATGAATCCATCTAGTCCAGTATTCAAATATTTTATTTCAAGAATTTAAGTTGATCCTTCAATTATCCTTTAATATCAATTTTCCTCACTAACAATTTGAAAATTCACAATGATTTCTAATGTCTATTAACCCCCCAATATCCAAGGCCTTTTCTTGAGTTTCTTGGAGTTTGCTCAAATTTGAACAAAAAAAGCCCAAGTATTTATAAACTCTATCAACCTTCTAAAAATTGTAACCATATGAATTCAAACTAAACAAGTTGTGAGTTCTATAGGAAAAGAAATTTCAACAATATCACCTTAAAATAGTGCATTTGCAAGATTTTATTTATCTTCAAAGTTTACTTGACACCCAAATATGGTGCCTTGAACACTTAGGGATTAAAATATTTGAGAAAATCATGACACATACATACAAAAAAGAACCACCTTCATCTGTGAATAAATATTAAGAAATATATTTTATGATGGTGATGTCCAAAATATAAATTAAAGTTTGCCCCCCATTTACTGTTAATATGGGGTTGTTTGCATTAGGGTTGAACCAAATACTCTGAATATGCCGTTTCTTCACAACTCACTGTGCTCTTGCCATAGTCAAAATAAAAAGCAAAACCAATTCCCTTAAATTTAATATTAAAAAAGAACTAAAAAATCCATAACTTCCACACACTATGTCCCAATGCCACAAAACAAAGCTTGCACACCCATCCTTGCACAAAGCTTTCCAACAATACCAAAAACACAACTAAGAAGGGCACGGTTTCCAAGATCTCATTGTAACAAACAAGCAAATCAAACTAATCAACAACCTCATTTTAAAGGTATAGACAAGCCAACAAAGTAAAAAAGAAAACCAATTTTTTACATAAAAGTCAAGCTTGCATATTTTGGGCACAAAATTCTTCCAAATTTACAACATGTTGAATTTCATTCCTTTATAAATCCTACAGTGGAAGTGCTACCAAGACAATCTTGGTGCAACATGATAATCCAAAGCTATAGAAAATTTGATTCTTCTACTCCATAGTAACAAACTTGAAGCTCATCGGTGCTAAAATGAACATGCTTCAAACTAGTTTTTTGACTCTTCTCATGCTTTGCCATGGTGGATTTGAAAAGAGTTGGATTGCAAGCCAACGACAAGGCTTTTTCACTTGATGAAACAACGAATTCGCCCTTGTCTTTGTTTCTTCAAATAGTCTTGATCCTTCATACAAGGTATCGTTTTCCCTTGGTTCATTTGCATCATTTAAAGAAAGTTTTGAAAAGTAATTCGAAAGCTTTGAAAATTCTACATCCATGTAGGATTTGAATGCCATGTCTTGAGTGTGTTCCATTGCCAAGGTCAAAGTAGCCATGACTAATTGAGTATTGTGTGAGCAAAATGTACTTGAAGAATGCTATCTAGTTTTCAACCAAATGGTGTAATTTTCTTTTGTAGAAATACAAGTTTGCACAAATTCTAAACTTTCTGCTTGAAATGGCCCATTGTCTTCCCACTTATACTTCATCATGAAAAGCTTGGCAACGTAAAAGCTTGGGAACGTAAACTACAGACTGTGGGATAGGTGGGAAATGTAAAAGGCATTTCATGGTCTGTAGTTTCTCTTCGAGGTCTAGATTGTATGGGGCCCCATATCCACAGGTTTGATGAAATAGTTGAAAGTAGGAAAGACCCAAATTGTGTGTCAACACTGGGTTGAAGTTTTGATCATGTCCGGGTAGAAAGCCAGGTGCAATTGAGCCTACATTATCATTCCAGGGGGCAATCCATGTGAAGAAAAATGAACTGAGGGGGCTGGTTCCCCCTGGCCTGGTATGAGGCCAGTGCCCCATTGCTCATGCCAACTGCAGCAGAATGGGGAGAAAAAGTCTCCTTCAGTAAGCTACCGTAGTGTGTTTCAACTTTCAAGCAAGGAAGAAAAAGGAGGCAATTTAAAAAAAAGTCTTCACTGGCTTTGGATGCTAAGCTACCAGTTGAGACAGTGTGAATGGGCCCAGGCAGGGATCTGCCATGTCCCCCACTGCAGTCATGTTCAGGCAGGCAGGAGGCTCCAAAAACGCGTCATTGAAGAGCTGGTTGGCGTTTCTCATGTGTGTCCTTGCATGGGAATAGTGCAAACTGGAAACCCTGAAATGTCAGGGTAGACGTTTTGCGTCTGATGGATGAAAGAGAATCTCTCTATGTCGAATGGAAGTGCAACTATTCATCCTCAGAATTATCCAGGAAAAGGGAAGATTTTTTCAAATAGTTTGTTTTGGAATGTGTGCTTATATATATATAACCCAATATTTGATACGGTCATAAAAACTAATGATTTCCAAAGGCTCCTTGTTTATGGGGTTAAGGGTTAATTCGTGAATGACGGACCCAAGACCACTGATTTTAAGCCTCATTGCCACAAATCAATTTGGTGCCATTTTTCAATTAGATATATACAAAAAAATTGTATTTATTTTTCAAAAATGAAATTACATGTCTTCTTGACTCCACAAAAAAATTACATTTTTTCGTGGAAAATTGATTTTTTGGAGAATTTTTGAAGATAAAATGTAGGAAAATCACATCAAACAGAAATAAAATTCAAGAAATCTGAAAATATCACCATGTGTATATACTACAATAACAAACATTGTAGTGTAAACACAATTTCTATGCCATTCTATAATTAGGATTTGATAGACATTGAAGATACATCCAAAGTTCAATTTGCAATAAAATATTTAATATTAGGAATTTTTCAAAATTCAAATTGGAATTGAAACTAGAACAAATATCCTTTGTTTTGTGAGTTGGACTCAAACTCAAAAAGTGTCATTTTTGTTAAGAAATTTCAGATTTAGTGCAAAGAACAACAACTTTCCAAAATACACTAAAATAACATATTTTGTGATCTGTTTTTTTTACTATCTCTGATTTATGTGAAGAGAAACACTAGCAAAAGTACAAACTCAATTGGATACTCTTCGTTACCCAACATGAAAGATCAACAAGGAAAATGGGCATGAAAAAAATGCTTCCAATTGCTTTATAGTTCATTGGATTGTCATCGAAGCACCACAAAATGGCGCTTGGTAGGAGTTGTGCCGTAGACATCTATTTATGATTTCAAGTCTTCCATAAACTGTTGAGCTGCAACTCGTAAAGAGAAATGGGGAAAGCAAGGAGAATGATTGTCTCTTGCAACAAAATTCAATGTTAATTATAGGGATTCTACTTGATGCCCAAGCGGATTTTGAGCCTACTACTGGCGATCGATCCGCCCACTTGCAACTTTTCAATGTGCAAGGAGGGAAAACTTCACCGAAAGCTTGCTTTTTCCTCACTTTGCTTTTGGTTCGTCAAACTTGAAATCTGACAAGACAGACCCTGGCTTGTGGAAGCAGCTGCTTTGCATCGTTGAACGGGCACCAACTTAAGAGCACTTGAATTGAAGTTATGCTTTTCAGTTGCTTGGAGTCATTCAATCCCAAAAAACAACATTTCATTGGAACTTCGAACTTCAAACAGAGCGTTTCGGGGGAAGCTTGGCACAGTAAGGAAACATGAATTCTGGATTCCAAGATAAAGGCAGCAGCGGACGATAAACCCGAGACGAGCAGGATGAAAACACAGGAATTTTATCCCCGGGAAAACGCAGGAATTTTTTTAAAATTTCTCACACAAATTTTTCTTGCAAATTTTGAATTCATACTTGCAATTAGAGACCCCAAATGAGGTAGGGGAAGTCAACTACATATCCTAGACACGGCACAAAATAGGGGGCAAGATTTTACTTTTACCCCCACTTTCACCTTGTTGGTCTCACTTTCATTTGGATGGATTTAGCGTATATGCACTTACCTGCAACTTGTTTGTGAAACAATCTTTGTAGATTCTTAGCTAAAATGTACCACTTCTATTTTGGTTAGATCTATTCTGAGCACTTTGATCATTTAGAATTGGAGGTGTGTGTGTGTGAGAACTTAACCTTGTAACATTGGGTTTTTTTCATCAAGATTTGTTTGTGGAAGGTGTTTAACCCCTTAAAATTTTTTACTATGTTTTCACCAAAAACGGTCTAAAACTACCATTTCTAGTACAAGTATCAAATTTTAGAATGTTTTTTTTAAACACATGTGACTATTGGATCATGTAGTATGCTTGTTTGAGAAGATGTAGAAAAAAATATCAGAAATTTCCACTGTGTAGATTGCAAGATATTAGCATTTGAAGTGATAAAAATCCTTTTTTTGACCCTGGAAATAAACAAGGCAATTGCACTTCACAAGGTCTGAAATCATTATGAAAAAAATGCCCGAAATGGTTGTAACTTTGTGGATTCATTCTTCAAAACAATTTTCAAATCATTTGGAATTTGTTCAACATATAGGAAAAACATAGTAAGTAGAAAGAGGAGAGAATGATTCAAAATACTACTTGTTGAGAACTTAGTTATAGGATTGAAAAATGCGAATCCCAATGGTTGTAATGTTGTAATGAACAATCTACATCCTATGATTTTATTTTTTTGAAAGAATATTGAAAATTGAGTTAAATAAAGGATTTCAAAATTTATCATAGAGTAGAGAATCCATAATTGCCCACAAAATAAAACTCCTCATAACTTTCATTTCATTAATCAAAATGAAATGATTCATAGCTTTTCACATATATATAAAATCAATTTCAATTTTTTATTTTTAAAAAAATTCTTAAAAAAAATTGAGCTACCTAAGTTGCTCGCCTATTGTTGAAAATTATTTATCATACAATAACTTCTTGACCATATTGTCAAAGTTATGAATATTATTAAGTCTTAGCTAATCCTGGAGCATATGTTGTGTGAAAATTCAAAGAAAAAAAAATCAATTTGTAATGAACTACCCAAAATCACTATGTTGCTATAAATGTTGTTTGGTCCTTTTTAGCAGTTAACCCCCAAGCACTTGAGCGCCCATTTTTTGGATGCTATTCAACTTCGGGCAATGTTTTTGGAGAGGGTATTTTTAAATTTAAAAATAAAATAAAATAACATTATATTGTCTTTCAATATTCATGTTCAAAACTAAAATCACTGCAATCTAATAAAATTGTAAGAGAAATAATATAGAGTGTTTAGAATTTTCCTAGTGGTAAAAATTTTACTATTTGAAAAAAGTGTTGATGTTTTCATTACTAAATATTATGTATTTTTTTACAAATCAATAGAATCTACAATTTTGACCTATGAAAAATTTAAAAGTTAAAGATAAAAATTCTATTTTTGATGAATTTTTGAAGTTATATCTTCAAAATTCATTTGAAGAAATTCTAAAAATAGTTTTATAATTTGATTGTACAAATATTTTCTACTCTTCATACTTCACATCATCTTCTTTGATGCAAACTTCAAGAAATTTATAGAACTTATGTTTTATAAGTCATTTGTGTTTTGTCCAAGCCCCTTGGGCTTTTGGTGGTTAAATACATATTTTGAGATTGGTTTTGAATGTTAATTGTAAAGTGTGTGCGATACAAGAGCCAAAGGTTGAAAAAAAACAAGGCGAAACTCCTAGGAACACCCAAATTGGGTTTGATGGAGTTTGGTGTTGTATTTTTTTGTACAATTCTCATTTGAACCTTCTTCAAACACCATTGTTACAACTAGGGACAACCTTTACAATTAACTCTATAATTGTCTCATTATGGTATTTTTGACTTTTTGACATGAAAAGATGCTTGATCCATGAATTGCATGTAGTGTATTTTGATATTTTTAGATACTTTCTGTTTAAGGTAAACTTGCCTATAATATGCGAAATGAGTACTTTGCCCTATTACAATTGGTAAAAAGTCAAGCTTGTTTTCTATATAAAGACAATTGTGAGAAAGGAAGAGAGCAATAATTTTTTTTGACAAAGTATGAATTTCTAACAAATTTTGAAGTGTGCTATCTAATTGGTTTAAAAGAGTCTATAGACTACTCCAACAAAAAGTGTATGCATGATGGCCATCCTACCACCTCAAGCAATTAGAATATTTAATAACATGGCTACACCATGAAGGAATAAAAAAACACTTGCTTGATGCATTTTCATTGAAAAGGGAGAAGTTTTTAAAGCACATCACTAATAACTCCATCACCATTATCATCATCCAAGGTAGTGATTTTGGCCAATAACCAACCTAATGAAGTCCTAATCTCATTTAGAAAAAATCTGTCATGGTTTGATGTAAAACTCTAATGGATCATTTCCTAGGGGCTTGTTAGGAGTGGTTTGCATGTTATACACAAGTTTACTTTATATGAATTCAAATTTTTAATTTCATATGATAAATAAATGAATTGAGATTCTAGAAAATTTTAAAACAAAATAAAAAAACACTTAATTTTCATTCATTAAATTTTTTTAAAGGAGAAGTAGGTTCAAGATTGAAGGAAAATCTAAATTGTTAATAGCTCTAAGATGGAATTGAAATATACTTTGAAATACACTATTGAAATCACTTTTGCTCTTGGGCTATGATTGAAATAAAAATTATATTTTCGGAAAGCTAATGTGTTTTCCTGTCTTTACTAAAAGATTCAAAAAATCACAACAAATATTGAGATTATGGGAGTTTGCTTGAAATCCATTTTGTCCCCTCGAGGACAATGTAATTTTAGGGGTTAAAGCTTTAAATCCAATAAAACTATTTAGATTTGATTTGTGGTATATCAAATTAGGAATTATATAGTTTTTTTAGAAGTCAAAAATAGACACTCAATATTCAATAGTATAAACATTATATTTTTGGATTTTTGGATTTAACCCTTAAAGATCATATGTTCAAATTTAAACAATAGATGAACTTCAATATGACACTTAACCCCTCACCGCCCAAGGGGATCAAAAGTGTCCTCACACAGTCTAGTAGTCAACTTCAAAGTGTTGTAACTTTTGCATCCAATGTCCAAATTCAATAAAACTTGTTGGGAAAGTTGCGCATAATAGTCTATTTTTTGTGGTAAAATTTTCAGATCTATTTAAGATGTAATGAGTTTTTGAAATCCATTCAAAGTTCGCAGGTTCAATTAGAGTTCACCACACTGCAATGAGATGGCTGCAACTTTGGGGGCTTGTATCTTTTTCATCAAATGTTAGTTTTCAATAAAATTTGTTGGGTTTTGTTTCCCATAAAGTCTACTTATTGTGATAAATTTTTCATGTCAATCCAAGTTGTTTTGAATGCTTGGGAGCAATTCGAAGTTCAAAATCCAAACATTTTTGCATTACAGTGAACTTCGGCGGCTTATAACTTCTTCAGACAAGGTTTGTTTTCAATAATTTTTGTTGGAAAAGTTGCGCATACTAGTCTAGTTCTTGTGGTAAAAATTTCATATCAATCGAAGAAGTTATGATTGACTGAGAAGCATTTTAGTAGAGGTAGGTTCAGCCATAGATGTGTTTTTTTGCTACATTTTTCAGTGTTTTTTGACATTTCAAAACAATTTTGCAAACATAATGAGTCAATTGAATGATTTTTTTTCCACCAAAGTGTTTTTCTTTTGATTTTAAATCACTTCGTAGTTCAAAGTTTTTTCATTTGAGTAGGTTTGGAAATCAAATTTCACCTCTAGATGTGTTCATGGGAAAATTTCAGCATCTTTTGTCAACACTAAAACATTATAATCTTTCAATCTATACGGTCAAATGACCCCAAATTTGATTTACACCATCTACAACATGCACACTACAAGATTGTATGGTTGAGATTTTCGTAACTTACTCACATTTAGACTTATAACACTCAAAAAGCAAGGTTATTTTTTGACATGGTTAGGCCTTGGGCGGTGAGGGGTTAATATAAACATTCTTTATTCACTTGAATGATAGAGTTTCAAAAAACATATTAGCAAATATTCTACAAGTCAAAGGCTACAAGTATATTTCACCTCAAAAAAATTCACTTTAAAATATGACATCTAAAGCAACTTGAACAAATCAATAAATAAAAAAATTATAAAAGAATCACCACAATTAGATTATATTTACAAATTTTATTTATAATTCATCATTAAATTTCTCTTCTAAGTTAGATCTCTCTGTATTAATAAAGATTGCCTATTTCATAAAAATTCAATTTACTCCTCATAATATCACATCCAAATGTTGTAAGAACAACTTGGAAAATGATTAATTTATTTTAATTATATTTTAAAATTGTCCAATTTTGAAATATTATTTTTGGAATTACCAATTTTTTTTGCACTTTAATTAATTATTAGGCCAAAAAATGCCCAAGTTACTAGGGAGCTATGGCATAGAGGTGAAAATAAAAGTATTGAAACTATTGTAGAAACTATTGTACAAATCATTTATGGTTGTAATTCAAAGAATTGCCAACTTATGACCATAACTACAAATTATTGCCAAATTGTTACCAAATTGTGAGCCAGTACATATATTTGCAACGATGCTAGTCTACCTACAAGAAAATTAGGGGTAGTTATAAAAAAAATTATTATATACATCCATACATATATCCATGCATTAAATTAGATTGTTTGTTTTGTTTGATATGTTATGGTACAATCTAATAATGAATTGTGCATTCCTCGATCACATATTTGGTACCATTGGAAAGCTCTTAGCAAGGAAGGATGCACAGACTTTGTTTTTTGGCATTCTAATTGATGATAGAAAAGATATCAAACTTCAAATTTTTTATAAATTAAAAAATAGGAAACTACTTTTTTCAAAAAAATTATTTTATTGAGAAGATATATTTTACTAGTTTACTCTTTAAATGAGATTATTTTGTTTGTTTGTTATAGTGAGATCTTTAGAATCATGCTTTTTGAGTCATATTCTTGTATTGTTGAGAATTCTTCAATGATGAAGGGTGTACAAAATTTGTTTTGTAGTGTTTAGACCTTTGGTATGAAAGTTATTGAATTTATTGAAATTTTATGAATTAAAAAAATTAGAAAATTACTTTTATTTTTATTTTGGTTGTAGCAATTGCACAAGCCCCATGTGTTTTGATTTTAGGGTAGAAAAGATAATGAATTTTTAAAAAATTATATGAATTAAAAATTTTAAAAATATATTAAAATTTTAATTATATTGCGGCAACAACACAAAGCATACTAGTATATACCTTAAATTAGGTTATTTATTTTGTTTATTTATTACAATATGCTCTCTGGAACTAGATGTCCTTGGGTCGTGTTCTTGGTACTGTTAGAAAACTCTTTGTAAAGATAGGTGTATGGACTTCATTTCATGGCGTTGGGACATAGTGTAAAAGTTATGGACTTTTGAGTTATTTTGAATCTTATGTTATTCTAAATTATAAAACTTTTGAATTGTGTGTCACTTAGTTGTGTTCTTAGTACCTTTAGAAAGCTCTATGCAAGGAGGAGTGCACGAACTTTGTTTTGTGGTGTTTGGATATAGTTTGAAAATTATGGAGTTTTGAGTTATAGGCAAATGACACAAAGCTACACCAATCCATCCATTAAGATTGTTTGTTTGTTTGTTTGTTACGTTGAGATCTCATGGACTATGTGTCTCCCGGTTACAAGCTTAGTACCATCGGAAAGTCCTTAGTGAGGAAGGGTGCACAAGCTTTCTTTCGTGGCATTTAAAGCTACGGTAAGAAAGTTATTGAATTTTGAAGTTTTTATGAACTTAAAAATCAGAAAATTACTTTTTCTTTTCTTTTGACTGTGGCAACGGTACAAGGCACACTCGTATTTATATGTTCCTGTCATTGAGGAGCCAATAAATCACAGAGTTAATCCACGTCATACAAGTCACTAGTGACGTGGACATCACACTTGGCAAGAACTCAATGGGTAAACCTGAAACCTCCTTTCCCACTGTTCCCAGTGTGGTTTCAAAAGAACTGGCATCATGCATGACCCCAAATTAAAGAGGCACCAAGTGAATCTCTTGGCTTGCTGCTCTCCGTCACACTCTCTTGCATTTGCTCTATAGAATCTCAACTACTCCCCTCTGTCAGTCTGTAAATTAAGTTAGGGTTGAATATACCCATGTAAGTTAACCTGATGGAAGAGCTTGGAGACCTGGTGGAAGTCTGTCCTCAAAGCCATATCATTCTGTAGTTTGGAACTGTGGAACATGAGACATTCAACCACCTGCTAGACATCAATCAGCAGTTACTCCACTTGCAGTTGTCTGGAAATGAGAAATGCCTGTCTGATGTTGTCTGATGTTGTCCCTTGCTTTGAGGTTCAACTCAGGCAGCGCTAACTTTGACCTAGAACTTGGGAATACCCATAACTTTTCAATTTGGAATTATGGTGTTCAGCATTTTTTGTGAAAGATCCCAAGTATTGGACTCGTTATAATGAATGTGAGTGCAGTTGCCATTCCAGGGTTTTTATTTGATCAAGACAGCAACATCGGTGCGTATCCTGGACACAAGTCGTAATGTATTTATTGCATGAAATCCACCATTTACAAACATTGACAACTACCATTGATACTGCAGCTCACAAACATGCTACTGCTACTACAACACACTTTTTTACAACACAATTGAAAGAAGGGTCTCTACCAAGCAGTGACAACACAAGCAGTGTGAACCAGGAGCTGCATTTCCTGAGTACCATGCAAATCTGATGTTGCCAGATACTTCCCTAAAACAAGCAAGCGGAGATGACTCTTGTTTTTTTCACATGTACAGATAACTGTCCGGCATTACAAACAAGCTGTTCAAGTTTCTAGTGACATCTGAATTTCTGATTGATTCAACTAATGCTGTGTTTGAAGACAATGTATCCTTCTCAGGCATTCAAGAGGTTGGTGTGGCATGGATTGCTGCTCTTATTCTTGTGGAGACTGAGGTTCAATGGAGGCACTGCATGCATGAGCTTGTAAACATGATGTTCCAATAGTAAGCATGACTGTGGATTACCCTAGCTTGAATCCTCTTGCCTTGGATGTCCTCAGCATTTATATTAATTTTGCATGGCAATACTATTTGTGTATGTTCTTAAGTAGTGAGGAAGTTGGTATTTGGTGGCATTTAGTTTAATTTGAGATGAAATCAACAGAAGCACCTCACTTGGTTTTGTTTTTCCTAAAAATATTTTGACACAGAAAGTAGATTTTTTTCTCTTATTAGTCACCAGATGCAGCTGAAGGTGTACCAGACACACAGACTCCATCTGTGTTGCATGATTTACAGCAACCAGGACTTCTGAAGAACATTCAATTCACGTTGGGTCCTGATGGAAGATGATGTGCCTCTTCACTCCAGTAGTAAATAAGAAACTTCTCAGATAGCCATCCAGGCACTCAAAAAGCACATAGAATCTTGCTTTCCCTTTTGCTTGGACTTACCAACTGAAGTGTGTTGCTTTGACTGTAATGTAATGTGTGCAGTACCTTTTATGTAATGCACTCACTGACTTGATTTTGTACTTATCAGATGTTTTTGCAAAAGCCCAACAAAAACTACAGGTAGAATAATTGAAATATCTACTGAATTTTGGTTAATTAGCAAATAACTTGAGAGTGATCATTTTTTCCAATGGCACTAGCATGTGAGCTTAGAAATGCGAGTCTACAAGCCTTGAGCCTTAAGCAAGTGTAAATAGATATTCTACAACTATTGAAGATGCCTATAATATATATACCTATAATATAGACACCTATAACATAAATACTTTATAATCATGAAAGGTGCTTATAACTTAAGTCATTTAGTGAAGGGTAGAATGCAAATGCAGAAATATTCTATCTGACCAGATTGAGCTAAGAACATTATTGCGTTGGTTAGTATAGTTAAATTTTGGTACAAATATGAATCCATATATAAACTTTTCAAAACTTCTTAAAAAAGCATGAGGCCAAATATGGTTTCTCAGTTACTTAAACTGAAGGGTTAATTGCAACTCACATTGTTTGAGCTCCTTATGCATTCTGTGAGTGATCCAGTACAATTTCAATGTGGAACTTGCCATTGAAGATGGATAAATAATGAGCCAACGTCAAGCTACTTCTCTGAATGGGAGGTTTTCAGCTCCTCCATAACAGTTCTGATTGTTTCCAGAAGGAAGGAAGCTGCTCTTTGCCAATATTGTGCAGCTGCTACCAGTGGAGACTTATTGGTCTTGCCCAAAGTACTTGGAAGGTAAGTCAACATATTGGTGTCACAATTCAGATGTGACCTCTTCAGATTGTGCCCCAGTGCTTAGGGTCGCTGCACACCTTTGTGACTGAGGCGGTGATACAGATCATGCAACAATGACAACAAATTTAGGATTCACACCTGTGACAACTATAGCAACCGATCCTACATGGTAGTCTGAGGTGGTGTTTCTGAACCGATGATTTTCAGCGCCAGGGTTATCAGTTACTGTCACAATGGAGAAGAAACTTGCTCACATGCAGTGATTGGATGAAAATTTGAAAATAAGCCATAAACATAGATTCAAGGAAAGGAACTGTGTAATATTGATTGCACCACCCCCACCTTAAGTTTCCTCGTCACTACAACTCTTCCCTGCTTTCTTGTTTGTGCAGCGCATTTGTTTGAGTAGAGTGATTGCCAATTTGCGATTGTAGAGCAATTGCTTGTAAGTGTGTTATGAGTTTTGGTGACAATGTGTTTCGAGTTTCAAGTTTCTCCGGTTCTTGTTTCGAATTCTTGGAAGATGGTAGAAACTAGTAGTAGGGATTCATGCAACATTGGAAATCTCTCTACTCACTCAACAACTTCAACAACTTCAACAACTTCAAGTCAGAGCACTGAAAGTAAGTACTCGTCAATTTTTGATCTTTTATTTGTTGAAATTTCTTTGTAATCGATTCATAGTTTTGTTGTAGTACTTATGTATGAGTTGTAAAAGGTCTCTTCTAGATGTTTTTTAGAACCCTAGATCTAAGTTAAGCCCATCATCAATTTAGAGACTGAACACTTAAATGAACTCGTTAGATTATATGAACACGTTAGTTTGGGCTTAATAAAACACCAGGCTTGTCACGAAGTTGAAATGTTGGGATTGCATCTTCTTTGGAGAAGCTTTACACTTTTGGTGGGATTCTATGGAGCACTTATTTTGACATTGATCGATGATTCAATTTGTAGGGTGTGCCTGGTCAGTTGATTGTGTGACTAATTAGAGGGGGAAAAGGAAGATGGCATCTACATCATCTACACCTTGTCCACATAGGTGACCTCGCAAGGAGAGTCAACCAAATTGGACCCAAGTAGAGATCTCTGCACTAATCCGTGCTAAGTATAAGTAGTTCTTTGATGAATTGAACAATGTACATGAGCCTAATCTCATGCGATAGAAAAATATTCAATGAGAATCATTTGCTAATAGGGTGATGGAAATATACAGCTAATTAGGAGTGTGCTTTCAAGATTTTGCAATATGCAAAGACAAGTGGACTATGCTTCTAGTAGACTACAAGAATGTAATTATCATATTGGTACTAGCACAAATGAAGACTATTGGTCCATAAGCTTGCATGAATGTGTAGCTAAGCATCTCCTTCACAATTTTTTGAAAGAGAACTATGACAACATAGACAATTGGTTTTGCATTCACCTAATCATGAATCCTTTGCATTCTCGCAATCTCAGTTAGCTTAGAGATGCCATCTATAATTGTGGTGTAGTGTTACATTGTTATAATGTATGAAATGAGGAAAGAAGTGTTCTGAATCTTGCCACTGCTAAAGACATCAGCCTTGGCCTTGAAGGCACTTGCGTTGGTAATGTATCTCTTTGTCTATCTATTTGAATATCTACTTTAGGACCTGCTCATGCATCTACTCTTGCTAATAGCACATGCTAACGCTCTTGAGGTCTTGTCATCCTTCAAAGCGTCTTTTGAAGAACTAATACAAAAATTTGGCAACATGGGTCATATGCAAAAATCACTCTTAGGGTACAAAAAATTTGCAGAAGCAATACAAACATCTAGTGACAAGCTTGTAAGTACATTGGAGAAATTGAACAAATGAGATATTCAATTGCAATGGGAGATATTTCAAGAACAACTCAACTACAATTGACAAAGAATGAGACTTGATTGCCCAAGAAAATGTACGTTTGACTCATGCCAATGAGGGATTTGTTGTACAAGCAATCATTGGCCTTATGATTGTTCTAAGCCTTGGTTTGTGACCTCTAGTGTATCCTTGGGTGGTGTTTGAAGCTCCACCTATTCACTAGATGTTTGGAGGTTGAGCTTTGAATTACCTCCTTACTCTATGTTCTGAGCTTCTTATTCTACATTCGAAAACCAAGTTGCCAATATTCTTGATAATGCATACAACCCAATTGGAGTCAATAATGTAACAAACAACCTTCCACACCTTCAAAGGGATATGCAAATTCTACTACTAAAGATGTTGAAGCTCCAATGTTCAACGCTAACAATTGAGACACTTCTGGATTTACTTGCATGATGACAACTGCTCTTCCAAGGATTGGGGGGTTTTAGGGATTTTTTAGGGTTTAGTTTTAGGTCACAAAGTCTTTTTTGTGGCAGTTTAGAGGGAAAATGTACTAGGTAACACAAATTTGAAGCCTAGAGAATAGTACATCCATGAGCTTGTTTCTAAAAATTAGAACACTGACTCTAAGTACTACCAATCAAAGGACCTAAATTGTGAAGGACATAAAATTCATTTTGGTTGTAGCTAGGCAAGCAGGAATTAAAAAGATTTTAATTTTCATTTTGGACATTGATTAGACATAATAGAAGTACTATAGACATTGCACAAAGAAACTTAGACATTGTAGAGAAGCTCAAACATTGATTGAATAGGAATTTTTCATATAAAAATGTATATTTGGTTTCTTAGTCTAATCTGACTATTCTAGTTTGATGCTATTTGATTGGTTGCATAGAATGTGCTAGCTGTAAGTAAAGAGAGATGTAAGTAGTGCAGAGTGATCATTGACAACTAGCCACTTGGTTGTGTTGATACCCCTTGTTACTCTTCATGCCCCATTCAAGCTCAAGTACTCTTTGGATTACTATGAGCAAGCTCCCAAGGTCAAAAATATGCCTCAATTGGAATAATAACTCCGTTGCAGCAACTTATAAGGTCAATCAAATTATGACAAGTAGAATAATTGGTTTGCCATGTTGGTGAGCGACCATACATGCATCCCCATACAACATAATTTGTAGAACTATTTATATCTACATTACAAGAGTTGTGTGAAGCACATGTTATTCTTCCATCCCTTCTTTCAAATAGTAGCAGCTACAAAGGGGTGGAACTCTTTATTGATTGTTTGGTCCATACTATAAATTTAAAAACTTCATATATGCAACACAAGGATATTAGGTTTATAAATTGCACTCAACTTCATAAATGGCTATCCTATCAATCATATATTATAGGCAATATGCACTCACTTTTGATCAAAGAATGTCACACAACTTACTAAGATAAAATACCAATTCTTGCCGCATTTCTTGGGCCTTTGGAATTTGAAGATTGTTTTCTTGTGGGGGTAGTATGTCCAAGTCTTTAGCATCATTGACATTGGCTAATCCATCAATTTGCAATCATTCTATGAGTAGCTCTATCTCATAAGGATCTTGACCGAAGAGCATGTCATAAAGGTAGTAGCAAGCTATAACAACATCTGGCCAAAACGTCATGTGAAACTCAAATTTCTTCATCAACTCCCAGAAACTTTGTTTAAGTATACCAAAGGAGTTTTCAACAACACTCCTCCCTAACTTGTACTTTTGGTTGTATATTTTCTCTACCATAGTCAACCTCCCTTCTCTGTGTGGTGTCATCACCTAGGGAAGAAGAGGGTATCTATAATCTCCAAGGAAATAAAGAGGGAATCCTTCATGACAAAGTGGTAGACCATCAATGAGATTTCCATCTTTGGCTTTTTAGTAAAGGCCAACCTCTTCAAAACTCTAACATTGTTCATGCTCCCCAATAGTCTCACATAGACATCAAGAAATTTCTTTTGCCTACTGACAATTGCTTGGCAAACCATGCTATATCCATTTGTCTTGAAGTAAAAGTAATCCTCTAAAAAATGACTTGGCTTTTAGATACTAAAATGGGTCCTGTCAATAACACCTATGATTCTTGACAACCCACATCCTTTCTAGAATTCTCCCAATTGACTTGTGCTTGACTACGGTCTAGCCATTTGATTTCATTTTTGAAGCATTCATTGATAGTAAACACAATTTCTACCAAATTTTTTGACATAGTGGGTAATTCTATAGCAAAATTCTCTGACACTATCAACAATGGAGCTCCTTGAACAAGCTTGTAGAATCCAACTGCTACTTGAATTTGGACAAGAATTGCTTGGCAAAACTTAGTATCTTGTTTTTCAATGAAGGGCTATAGAATGCATGCCAAATTGAAGACTATTTGCTTTATCATCCTAAAATTGTCTATCCATCACTTGTCAACATACATGGTGAGCTAAAAAAACAAAAACTAGACTTTTGAATATGGTTTTATCCACCAACCCAAGTCCTTGTCTAACAAAAGCCTGACACTCTTGATACAAAAATCATGTAGTATAGACAAGATGGGGTCAATTTCATTCAATGTGTTATGCACATGATGAAAAGGCTAAATCATTGTTGCTACTTCATCTCTTTCTAACTCTTCAGGTGTGGCCATGTCGCTATGAATGTTTTGAAGTAGTAAAATTAGGGCTACAAGGAACCCTACAACCTCCACATACTCAAAAAAACATCATTTTGAAAGATATTAACTATATTGTTGTATTAGAAATCCTAAAATCTAATCTCCTTCAAATCACTTGATTTAAAATCCTTTAATTCACCCATCTCTTTCAAACTCACCTCTCAAAAACACACGTCTCCAAACTCAAGAGTACACGTCTTTAAATTACTTCAAATCAATCGCCACTCAAATCCTCCACATTCATCATAGACATTGTTCATCATAAACACTCATAATTACTCAAATGAGACTCATTATAGGTGGTTCTTTACATTGAAAAACACTCCTTCACTGTATAGAACATAATCAAGAACACCAAACCAAAAAAAGCACACAATACTCAAACCCTTCCATCTTGCAATACAAATTGATGCTTTGTTGTGAAAGCATAGATATGTAACACGGTGATTAGTAAAAAAAACATTAAACCACACTTTGATGTGAAGCGCGGGGAAGTGAGAACTAACTGAGCAAAAATAAAAGAAAAAAAATGAAGCTAAAAATCATTGCAAGGATAGATTACTGTACTCTAGCCAAAATCTGATATGGTTGCAAAAGCAAAAAGAAACAAGGAAAGTTGGAACAATTTCATGGCAATTGTTTGGATGTTCTTATCTTTAAAGGTTCGAAGCCCTAGAATGAGTATTTTAAAGAAAACAAGCAAGTTCTTTGGCATGGCAAGACTTACTACAAATTTTCCAGATTTCTTTCTGAGGTAAAATTATATAACAACTTTGTGGGAATACCATTTTTACTTCATTCATTGCACGTGAGAAGATGTTATGCTCTCATAACATGCTCTAGTCTAGGTTACTCAAAAACCTACAAAAACTTTGAAATAGAAACATAAAACTTGTAAAGAACCTTATTTTGTAGGCAATTAGGCCATCTTCTTGAAAACTAACAAATAGGATTTGTTTTTCAACTCAATTTTCACAAATATGAAAAATAAAAAGAATCATTTAGTGTAGACTTCTTGCTTCAACAATTGCACTATCATGACTAACATGTTTAACCCCTAAAGTCCCAAAGTCCCTACATGGGACTCTTGGGATTTTGAATAGGCTCGTGTAATCTCAATTTTTAACATAGTTTTTTAAAACTTCTTTGGAAGATAGAAAATTAGGTTAGCTTTTTAGGAATATAATTTCTATTTCAACTGCTGCCCAAAAATAAAAGTTATAACACCATAAGTCCAAAAAGCAACTCGAGGGGTAGTCCCCAAAAAATCACATAAAGTTTAATTTTTTTAATTTCTAAATTTTTTTTCAAAGATTTAATTTTTGTCTACATTTGAAGCTATGATTCATTGCACTTGGAATAGTGATGAGAAAGTTATCAACAATCTTATTTTTTTAAGCAATCTAAGCATCTTCTTGAAAAAATAACTTATAGAATCTATTTTTGAATGCAATTTTTATAATATTAAAAAAAAAATTATGCAAGGTTAAATTTGCTTTTGGGAACAATTTCACTATTGGAATTATTGTATTTCAATTCCATCTTAGAGCTATTAATAGTTTAGTTATCTCTTCAATCTTGAACCTACTTCTACTTAACAATTTCTTAATGAGTGAAAACTAAGTGTCTTTTTGTTCAATTCTTTTTCTTAAATTCTCAACTCAATTCTTCAACATAAAAAATTATAAAATCAAAATCAATAGTGCAAAAGTTTTAAGTTTGGAAGATTCAAAGCCAAAAAATCTATTTGATCAATGTATTAAATAAACTTGTTTTCACCACTTTTAATGCAAATATCTTGCAATCTACATGGTCAAAGTTTTTGAAAGTTTTTCCATGCATTTTTATACTAATGTAGTGCAAGATCCTACAGTTAGATTTGGAAAAAAAAATTAAAGTTTTTTTCTCTTTGCAATAGAAATGGTAGTTTTGAATAGGTTTTGATGGAAAAAAGGCCTTGGGGCTTTAGGGATTAAATTTCATTTGACAACTATTAGTCATTTCAATTGAACCTTTTTGAAGTTGTCTTACTCCATCTCAAAAATCATTCATGTAGAAATTTTAACCCCATTTAAAAAACCGTAGGTTTAGGGGTATCTAATCTATTCTCAAAATTATGAACTTATTAGATTTGTCTGACCTCATCACAAAAATCAATATTTTGGAGGTGTTTACCTAAATCCAATGCATTAATCACCCCCTAGATTTGTCTAATTATGATATACAAATCATCATTATCTTACATCTCTCTAATTCTAACACACAAATTGTGATATTGGAATTCTTCAATTTTAGTGTACAAATCATCATCTTAGAACTATGAACAATTTTATTAAAATGGCGCCATTCCACTACTTTGGGAGTTTTTACAATTTAGACCCAGGCAATTTGAAGTGTACAAGTTACATCCTAGATGTCTAAAATCTATACTAGTTTTAGATGTTGAAATTTACAATTGTGATAGATGTTACTTTTACGATTTAGACCTCACAATTTGAAATCTATACCAATTTTAGATTTCTTACATCTATATAAGTCCAAGATTTTTGAAATCTATTTTTGTCCTAAATGGCACTTTTACAATTCAAAAGCTCTTGGAATTTGTTCAAAATTAAACAAAAAGCCCAAAAATTTATAAACTTTATCAACCTTCTAAAAATTGTAACGACATGAATTCAAACTAAACAAGTTATGGGTTCTACAGGAAAAGAAAATTCAACAATATCACTTTAAAATAGTACTTTTATAAGATTTTATGTAACATCAAAGTTTAGTTGACACCCAAATATGGTACCATAGACACTTAGGGGTTCAAATATTTGAGAAAATTATGACACATTCATAAAAAGAAAAAAAAACACCTTCATTTGTGAATAAATATTCAAAACAGAAATTAATGTTTGACCCCCCGTTTACTATTATGGGTTTGTCTGTATCAGGGTTGAACCAAATGCTCTGACTATGCTGTTTCTTCAAAACTTACTGTGTTGTTGCCATAGTCAAAATAAAAAGCAAAACCAATTCTCTTAATTTTAATATTAAAAAAGAACTCAAAATTTCATAACTTCCATACACTATGTTTCAATGCCACAAAACAAAGGTTGCACACCCATCCTTGCACAATGCTTTTCAACAAGACCAAAAACACAACTAAGGGGGCACGGTTTCCAACATCTCATTGTAACAAACAAGCCAATCAAACTAATCAACAACCTCATTTTTAAGGTATAGACAAGCCAACAAAGTGAAAAAGAAAACCAATTTTTTACGTAAAAGTCAAGCTTGGATATTTTGGGCACAAATTTCTTCAAAATTTACAACATGTTGAATTTCACTCCTTTATAAATCCTACATTGCAAGTGCTACCAAGACAATCTTGGTGCAACATGATAATCCAAAGCTATAGAAAATTTTATTCTTCTACTCCATAGTGACAAACTTGAAGCTCATCAGTGCTAAAATGAACATGCTTCAAACTAGTTTTTTGACTCTTTTCATGCTTTGCCATGGTGGATTTCGAAAGAGTTGGATTGCAAGCCAACGATGAGGCTTTTTCACTTGATGAAACAATGTACTCGCCGTTGTCTTTGTTTTCTTCAAATAGTCTTGATCCTTCATACAAGGTATTGTTTTCCCTTGGTTCATTTGCATCATTTAAAGAAAGTTTTGAAAAATAAGTCAAAAGCTTTGAAAATTCTACATCCATGTAGGATTTGAATGCCATGTCTTGAGTGTGTTCCATTGCCAAGGTCAAAGTAGCCATGACTAATTGAGTATTGTGTGAGCAAAATGCACTTGAAGAATGCTATATAGTTTGGAATGCTATCTAGTTTTCAACCAAATGGTGTAATTTTCTTTTGTAGAAATACAAGTTTGCACAAATTCCAAACGTTTGTTTTTCATTGGGCTTGAAATGGCCCATTGTCTTCCCATTTATACTTCATCATGAAAAGCTTGGAAATGTAAAAGCTTGTCAACGTAAACTACAAATTGTGGAATAGGTGGGAAATGTAAAAGGCATTCCATGGCCTCTAGTTTCTCCTTTTTGTCTAGATTTTATGGGGATTACGGAGGTTAAGGTTAGTTGACTCTGTTCCCAGCCACAGTATTATGCATTACAGCAGTCTCCTAGTCGTCCCAGAAACATTATTTTTTTGGTGTGCCATAAAGCAAAAGAAGCATCATTTCTTTTGTTTTGCTACTTTGCTACTCTACTCCGGAGAGATTTCTTTACCAATGTAGGTCATTCCTTACAGTCATTTTTAGGTTTTTAGATTATGAAAATCGCACGGGCATTAAGAACTGCCCATATAAGGTAAACCAGCCCATTGTGGTCAGAATGAGGAGTTTGGAATCATCTTGTTGCTGAAATTTTTCAATTTTTTTCCCACATTACTACAAGTGTGAAAAACAACAAGTGCAAGTGTAACTGAAATTAATTTTTTTTTGACAAAGTATGAATTCACTAGGAATTTCTGAAGAATTAAACTCAAAAGAGTCCGTAGACTACCTTAAGACCAACAAAATCTGAATCTGTAATGCTCATCTCACTGCCTAATGCAGTCAAAATATTTTCTTTTACAGAAGGCCAAAAAAGTCAATTTTTACAATGGACTTCACACTTAAAACTCAGAAGTTCCTAATGAGGTCAGTGTTCACTCCATTGCTGTCATGTAAGACATGCATTGTTGCCCACATCCCACATCCTGAAAAAAATCCACAATGGGTCATTTGACCACAATGGGCTGTCTTACCTTACTAGGTGGTTGTGAATGGATATGAAGTGATTTTTAAATGGACCTTTGTAGTCCTTGAATGAATGGAAAGAAAAAAGCATTGTTAATGACAAGAGCCAATCATACTCTACTCTTTGCTTTCCCATTTATCTTCAAAGTTGCAAGTGAACAGATCATAGAAGCCCTAGGGACATAAATAGCGACCTATACCACATCTCGTTTGAAAATTCATAACTAATTCAAAATGATCCAAAAAATATGAAACAACTTGGGTTAGATGCCAATTCCTCTTTTCTTTCAAGAAAAAATAATTTACAGAAAAATATTTTAAGAAGTTTCACCTGTCCAAAATGCAGTTTTAGTCCTAAGATGCTTGGTTTATGGACCGACTACCTTAGTGTTTGGCAATCTGCTGGCCAGTCACTTAACCCTTAACCCTTTACGTACTAAGAATTCACTATTTCAAGTAGTGGACTTTGATTGAATGTTTTGTAAAAAGTATAATCTAAATGAAATTTTTTATTATATAATTATCTTGAGTGAAGAACATCACATTCATTGGTTTAAATAAATAAATATTTAAATAATTAAAAATGTCCATATAAAATCTCTAAAGTTGCTGAAAAAAACATGAGACCCAATTTGGGCTTCTTAGACACTAAAGGGTTAAAGGATGGACTAGTGACCATGGTAATCACCCCTTTGGTTGTCGTGTGAATCATTTGCTTACAAAATTGCAAAAGTACTCACTAGAAGTCAAACTACTATAGAGTCAGGTCTAGTTCATTTAGGAATTGCCTATGTGAGCTATTCAAAGATTTGTATATAATATATAATTAAAATTATCATTTTTTGTCTTGCATAATTAATATACAATTCTTACCCACTTTCAATAAAGCATATCAAATTTCAATTTCAAAAAATCAAAAATACATTTTTGGTGAATTTTTAAAATCAATTTCATAATTTTACACAATATTTTTTGATGATGAATTGATGATGAATTTTTTAAATTCAATTGGGTAGATATGTAGGAAACATCCACATGCACATCTTTCATATTAAAAACATTCCCTTAACCCCAAAGTAACAAAGAGGACAGAAAGCGTCCTCATACAGTTTCCAAGTCTAGTTCAAAGTGTTGTAACTTTTGTATCCAAGGTCCAAATTCAATAAAACTTGTTGGGAAAGTTGCGTTTTCTATTCTAGTTTGTGTGGTAAAATTTTCAGATCAATCCAAAATGTATTGATTTTTTGAAAGCCAATCAAAGTTCACAACTTCAATTTGAATTCACCAAACTGCATTTTAGGGCTGCAACTTTGGGGCTTTGTATCTCCTTCGTTCATTGCTCATTTTCAATAAAATTTGTTGGGTTTTGTTCCCTCGAAGTATAGTTATTGTGGTAAAGTTTTCATGTCAATCCAAGTTGTTTTGAATCTTTGGGAGCAAATCGAAGTTCAAAATCCTGCCATTTTTGGAGTACAGTGAACTTTGGCGTCTTGTTTCTTCTTTACACAGAGTCCATTTTCAATAATTCTTTTTGGAAAAGTTGCGCATACTAGTCTAGTTTGTGTGGCTAAATTTACATGTTAATCCAAGAATTAATGAGTGACTGAGAAGCATTCTAGTAGAAGGAGGTTCAACTTTAGATGTGTTTATTGCAATTTTTCTTGCTGATTTTTGGCATTTCAAAGCCATTTTGTAGACACAATGAGTCAATTGAATCAATTTTTTTTCACCAATGTGTTTGTATACTAGTTTTGAATCATTTTGTAGTGTAAAGTTTTTTCATTTGAGTAGGTTTAGAAATCAAATTTCACCTCCAAATGTGTTTTTGGAAAAATTTCAACATCCATTTTCAACACTAAAACATTATGGTCTTGCAATCTATGTGGCCAAATGACTTCAAATTTTGTACATGTCATCTACAACATGTACACTACAAGATTGTATGGTTGAGATTTGTATAACTTGAAGATATTTAGATCCATAAAGCTCCAAAAGCAATGATGTTTTTAACCCCAGAAATTGAATGTCACTTTGGGGTTAAGTAACAAACCAATGAGCAATGAAGAGTTCAATGAAAAGTGTTGTACGTTCAAACTTTGAAAAAATGAATATCTATATATATAAATTAGATTTTCACAATATAATTGTACCATCATGATTAAATGTTATAAAATAAGTTACCATGTGAAGGAAAAACAAAAAAAAAATCAAATTACAATAAAAAGATATCTATTCTCCCAAATTAGTACATTGTCACACTAACATTGAAATCTTTATAAAAGGAATTGTGAAACTTTTTTGCAGATACTCATCAAAGGAAAGATGTGGATATGGATGTTTCCTATATATCTATGCAATCAAATTGAAAAAAATTCATCACCAATGTTTGTCAATGAATTATCTTATATTATCATAAAAATTAAATTAAAAAATTCACCCAAAATGGAATTTTGGTTTTTTGGAAGTGAAATTTGGTATGCTTGATTGGCATTGTGTAAGGATGCAATAATAATTATGTTCACCAAAATAAAACAATTTAAATCCACATTATACAAAATTTTCTGAATGGCTCAAATAGGCAGTTTGTAAATGAAGTAGACCCAACTGTAAAATAGAACTCCTCTAAGTACACCCTTCATAAGTCAATAAACCTCTGTAAAGCAATAGGTTTGAGCGGTCTTGGCTATTGGAATAAAATAAGTGGTTGCACTTAATGAGAGTGGGCCAAGCAATAAGTGGTGGACCTCACCTTTTCAAAAAGAAGGAAAAATATTATTGTAAACAAGCTTCATAACTTGAAGATGTAGCACATGTATTGTAAGGACAACTTTCTATGTAGTGTGGACCCTCTCTAATGCCTTGAACCTCTTTAAATTTATTTTGTTAGGCGGTCTTGGACTGGTTGA
The DNA here is from genome assembly GCA_950106755.1 of Climacium dendroides. Lineage (NCBI taxonomy): Eukaryota > Viridiplantae > Streptophyta > Bryopsida > Hypnales > Climaciaceae > Climacium > Climacium dendroides. The sequence continues at coordinate 41,198,114 of OX467082.1, read as the reverse complement.
GTTAGAGGAGTTCTACTATAGAAGACCTCCCTTTTCCACAACAAAATTTTGATGATGAATAGTTACACTTCTATCCGACTAGAAGGATTCTTTGTCATTCATTAGACATCTAACGTTGTTGTTGAAGTTTAACCCCTAAAGGACCAAACGGCGTTTTTTGGCAACATAGGAATTTTGGGCAGCTCGCTATAAATGGGATTTTTACTTCTTTTTGCTGAAATTTTCACACAACATTTTCCAAGGAGTAACTTTAAGGCCCAACAATTTTCATAACTTTTGACTACATGGTTAAAAAGTTATTGTATGATATGTAATTTTCAACATTTGGCAAGTAGTCCGAGCGGCAAAAAAAACTTCTTTAATCATTCTATTTTGATTAATGAAATGAAAGTTATGAGGAGTTTAAGTCGTAGGTAGTTTACGGATAGTTATAGAATCTATATTCTAAAATAAACTTTAAAGTCCTTTATTTAACTCAATTCTCAATATTTTTGGAAAAAATTAAAATTATAGGATGTAGATTGTTTATTACAACATTACGACCATTGGGATTGTCAATTTTAATTCTATAAATAAATTACTAACAATTTAGTATTTTGAATCATTCTCTACTTCTTTCTACTTTCTATTTTTTTCCTATATTTTGTACAATTCTAGATGGTCTAAAAATTTTAAAGCATATAGCCAACTTCAATTGAAGAATGAATCCACCATTTTAAACATTTTTTCATAATAATTTGACCTTGTGAAATGTAGCTACCACCTGCTTGATTTTTCACAAGGACAAAAAAAGGATTTTTGTACTTCAAATACTAATACCTTGCAATCTACATGGTGAAAATTTTTGAATTTTTTTCCACATCTTCTCAAACCAAAATAATATAAGATCCTACAATTAAATGCATCTAAAAATGCTTTTTATGTCAAAATTTGGTACTTGTACTAGAGATGGCAATTTTAGAGCATTTTTTGTGAAAACATAGTCAAAATCCTTTAGGGGTTAAGAGTTAATCCTAACAAGACATAGGTGTGACCGTGATGTTGAACTTCAAGAACTTCTACTTATATGCATTGTTTCTCATGTATCTACGTATCTATGTACATATCTCTATCTTCTCTTGATGTGAGTTTGAGCTATGAAAATATTGTTTTTGAATTTGAATTCAACTAATGAAATGAATCTTACCTCTATATATGAATTTTTATTTATATTTTAATTCAAAGATGAAAGCCTCTTGTATACATCATAATATGTTTAGATTTGTTTGAGCTTAATTTGAAATTATTGAAATTTTTTGAAGGAAAAGTGAAGAAAATCATATGTAACAAAGAATAATTTTTTTTAAAACTAAAATTCCAACATATTTGAAAATTAAAGTCTTGATTACTATGGTAGAAATTAAAAATGCAATGTTAATCTATACTTAAAATTGTTGTTATAATCTCTAAACTTCAAACTACAATAAAAATATTTGTTATATAGATTTTTTCAACATTTTCAAGAAAAATAGAAATTAGACTTAAAGACTTCATTTTTTTAGTATAATTGGAAAGAAAAATAAATAATTTTGAAAGTCAAAATCAAATTTGAAGATAAAAACAACAATGATGCTAAAATAAACTATGTTGGTATATTGGGTTTTAAAAACCAACACATTGCATAATATCAATGACTGAACTAAAATAGCTACATAGCTTAATGATGTTCATGTTCTATTAAAAAAAATTAATGAAAAATTACATTTTCCTATTTTTTATTTGTTTACACTTGTCAAAAGGTAGCAAAACAGTATAGCTAGTACCCTAGCTGTTTAAACTCCTAAAATTCTAAATTGTGTTTTTTGGCAACATAGTGATTTTGGGTAGCTCACTACAAATGGAGTTTTATTTTTGTTTTTTAGAATTTTCTCAACAATAAGTGCCCAAAGAGTAGTTTTAAGGCTCAATAATTTTCATAACTTTTGACTACATGGTTAAAAAGTTATTGTATAATATGTAATTTTAGCAATTGGTGGGCAACTTGGGTAACAAAAAAAACTTCTTTAAAAATCATTTTTTCAAAAAATAGAATTTTGACATTGATTATTTAGATTTATTTATACGTGAAAAGCTTTTAACCATTACATTTTGATTAATGAGATGAAAGTTAATTTAGTTTGTAGGTAGTTTGTGGATAGTTATGGTATCTCTATTCTAAGATAAACTTTGAAGTCCTCTATTTAACTCAATTTTCAATATTTTTGGAAAAATAAAAACATTAGGTGTAGATTGTTTATTACAACATTACAAACATTGGAATTGGCATTTTTCAATTCCATAAAAAAATTGTTAACAATTTAGTATTTTGAAACATTCTTTAAATCTTTCAACTTACTATTTTTTTCCTACATGTTTTACGATTCCACATGATCTAAAAATTTTCAAACATGTAGCCAACTTGCCTTGAAGAATGAGTTCAAAGGATAACTACTATTTTGGACATTTTTTCATACAAATGTGAGCTTGTGAAGTGCAATTGACCATTTATTTGCACGGTCGAAAAAAGGATTTTTGTCAATTCAAATACTAATATCTTGAAGTCCATATAGTGAAAAAATTTGAAATTTTTTCCACATCTTCTCAAATTCATTGTCGTATAAACAAAGATCATAATACACAACACATCATTTAGCTACAACTCTCAATCAAAACATTAGTCAAAATCCATACAAGAAAGTGCCAAAGCACCCTCTTGTCTTGCTATTTAGTAACATCATGATGACCAATTGCTTACTCTAAGGACAAAGAACAATAGTAAGGGGATAGAGGAGCCACAAAGTTGAAGAAGAGAATTCTTATCAAGTAAGAATCTTTCTAATCTATACACACAAAATCAAGTGGTTCTCACTCCACAAAGGGAGAATTCAAGAGTGTAATTGTGAAAGAAGAAGTGAAGATCTTTACTAAATGCTAAACCAGCATCTCCGAGCAAAGCTTTAAAACACAACTCTCTCAAAATGCTCACAAAACTTGACTTGACAAGTCAAAAAGCTCTTTCCACCTAAAGACTCAAATCTTAAGATGGATGAACTTAACATATAGATGAAATCCATCCAACATTAAGGCTTGCACTAAGGTGAACTAACACTACACTAAGGTGAACTAATATTATACTAAGGGGAACTAACACTACATTAAGGTGAACTAACACTACACTAAGGTGAACTAACACAAGGGAGTCCATTTAATACTTCACTCCAATGTAAAATTGCCCCAATGTTATTTCACATGACATGGTGTATTTCAAGATCCTATAGTTACATTGTCCTCAAATGATGTTTTTATAAAATTTGATACTTGTACTAAAAATGACAATTTTTGAGCAGTTTTGGTGAAAACATAGTCAAAAAATTTTAGGGGATAATTATAAAAATTATGAAATATGTATGTGTTTGTTCCAATCATACATCTTAGGAATTTTATTTGTGGTGATTTAGAGAATATATTGAATATATTGCAAAATATTCTTTAATTTTGATTGATTGATATCTCTAAAAATCATCCAAGAGCATTTTCAAAGTAATAATCCTTTAATGCCTCAATCTTTTTTTGAATCTTTGCACATTTTTGCATATTTTGTATAGAAATATGATTTACTGTAATTTCAATAAATTGGTTAATAAGGAAGATTGTCTTTTCATGATTCAAGTGTTACATTGGATGAATGAGAAGTTAGTTGGACAAAACAACACATGTAAGCCCTCTATTTGTCGTTCAAAATATGAATGTTGGAGCGCTTAAGGATTAAATGTCTGATTGTTGTACATTGTATTCAAAATACAATTATAATTAAAATTCTTTTCTACATGATTATTCTATTTTATGGTTCACAATGTCCTCCAAACACCAAGTTTCAATGACAACTTAGGTCAAAGATGATTTAACTAGTATCTATTAGAGCATAATGACTACTTTTGACATAATTAAAATGAGGCCCTTCAAATAATATAAGCCCTTTAGGAACTTCAAATTAATTATTGTCATAAAAGAAATATGTATTATAAACTAGTATATACAACCTCTAATAAATCGATTTATATCCATTTGTTTGCAAAGATATAATATAATATTATTTTCACGACTATTGTAGAAGGATATGGTAACTAAGATTGTTCTTTGTCAATTTTTATTTATTTAAAATGTATATTAAAAAATTCAAGTAATATTGTGAGACCAAATAAAACTAGTATCTTCTACATTAATTGACCTTTTATAAGCATTTCAAAATTTTTAGAAGTGTTTGGAAGGGCTTTGTTCAATAAGTAAGGCCCTAAATAACATTACAAATCAACTTCTCCAAATAGTTCTACCTTAACATTATAACATTGTACAATAAAATATCCAGTGCTTCAATTGGGTTCAAAAGTTGCATTTCAATAGAATATGCAAAAATCATAGGCCCAAGTTTAAAGCATGTCATATGGTGATGGTAAATATGCTTTAGCAATTGTGAAACCAATATGCTTTAGCATATTGACATTCATTCATATGGTGATGGTAAATATGCTTTAGCAATTATCTCCACCATAGAGTCAGACCCCCATTTTAGTCTATGATGTTTACAACAAAGAGCCTTAATGGTGTTCATGTAATAAAAAAAGTTGCAATTTTCTTTTGCCTATAGCTTTTAATACCTTCTATCTGAAATTGTGTACAAAACTGTAGATTTTTTTCCATTCATGTTGAAACAATTAACAATACCTTGAAAATGCTATTATATCATGTTCTTGGTAAAAAAAAATTCAATTTTGTCTTTTGTAAGAGAAGATCATGCAATTTATATAAATATTGTAAAGGTAATTAAACACAAGCTCTTGAATTAATTGAATTTTTTATAAATATTTCAAAATGTTCAAAAGTGTTTGAAAAGGATCTAAAGTTATTTGTTTAATGAAATAGTTATCTATTTAATGAAAAAAGGTGCTATAATAAACAATATTATACATTAATTATTCCAAGTTATTTTACCTCCACATCAATAACATTCTTTAACAACTTGATTGGGTTTAATTGTGGAGATTTCAATAAAATATGAAAAAATCATATGCCTAAAGTTTAAAGCATGTTAGATGGTGATGGTAATGTTATGTAACAATTGTCAGACCACACAAATCTTCTTTATAGGTAGTAAAGTAAAACAAAAGATTTAGCCCATGATGTTCACTATACATAACTCAATTTTCACTAAGTGGCCACTCAACACTTGTCTTCTATCTATTTGCAATCTTTCTTCAAGAATGTGGAGGTAACTCTTCAAGAATATTATTATAGGATACCATTGATAAAATTGTTTTATTTTAAGTTCATAATTTGTCTTTTGTAAATCCAACTGACAATATTAATTTATCCATTATGAATTAAATTATCTACCATTCCCATTTCTATTATTACTAAGTGTCAAAACTTTGATTATGTCTATATAGATGAATTTATTAATAAATCAACTAATTCATGATACTAATTATAGTTGGTTATGTTGAATATGCATGCAAAAATTGTTTAGAACCGTAGGTGTCTCCAAATGAAGGATTTGTGCACTAGAGTTAGCTCCAATTGCCATAATTGATAATTAAGTGTACTTAAGTTAAACACTTGAAAGATGATGACAAGTATACTAGACACAATATACTAAAGTTAGATGGTTTAAAGACAAATGTAACGGAATTAGACATGGCTTAGTAGATAATTGAGTTGTGCACTTGAATTTTGAATGTTTTTAATTACCAATATGCCCCATGCCATTGCTACAACCATTGGGATGTCAGTTTTATTAATTGCCACAAAAGTGATGGCTAAGCCCTCTTTAATTTCTTTAAATAAAAGTAAAAATATTTTTAAAAAACTTTAATTCATAAAAACTTCAAAATTCAATATCTTCTCTGCTACATATCAAAACACCATGAACTAGACTCTATAACACAATTCCTTGTTGAGGGCTTTCTGGTGGTACCAAAAATGCAATCAAGGGATACATGGTTTTGGAGATCTTACCATAATAAACAGAACAAACAAATAGCCTCATTTAATATATGGGTGAGTAGGACTTCTACTTTAATAAATGATTAGATAAAGTAGAAGGATAAAGCTAAAGGTAGAAAAAACTTTAACTGTATTACTTGAATGGATGGTTCTAAATGGAATCCAAAGTAGGAGGGAGATTCCTAGTCTATCTCAAGAATCAATAGTACTCTATTTCATACATAGAATAAGATAAAGTTTGGGTGAAAGGAGATAATTTTTAATGTTTGTTTCTCCACTAAGATTGAGTGGTTTGAGCTCTATTTAGAAGTCTTGTTTTGTTTGATTGCATTGAACACTCTTTTGTATTCTTGATTGGCACCAATTGTTATTTTTATTTGAAGATTGAATTGTAATTGCAAGCCCTTGTGAAGTTTTGCAACACTAAGAGTATTAACCCTTGAAGGGCCTGGAAGCCCTTTGTAGCCATATATTATATTATGAATTTGGTGGTATTTGATTAGAAAATCATTGACCAAATATTTGTCATTACAAAGTAAATTAATGATCATGATAGTATATAAATAACAATGTATCACAATTCATGTATTTAACCACAATTGAAGAGTTATAAGGCTAAGTACGACTAAATAAGATTTATAAGGCTAAATCTTATAGAGGGACCCTAAGGACCTTTTAAGGATTAAATGAAAGTGCAATAATAATTGACACTACCAATAGAACTTCTCTTAGTGCATGGTGTTGGGACTATGTACTAAAAAGAGGTTTATGCACCACAAATATTGTAAACATTTAATTCAACTTTTTTTAATTTTGAATTGTGTGCAAGCCCACTTATTGTGTGCAAACTCTTTTATTGCATATTATGCATTAAAGTTAAGAGAGTCAGTATGCACTAACCTAGGTTTTACCTATAGTAATGGGAATTGAGCATAGTTACCTTAATTTACACAAACCTTGAGTTGTGAGCTGCACCCAATATCCAGTGTTGACTCTTCCAATTCTCCGCGTAACTTAGATTGAGATTCTTACCGTGAGCCCATTCTAAATGCAAAGTTTGTCAATTATTCCAAGAAATATAAATTACAAAAGTCTACTGCTGTACCGCATTATTCAGAAATAATATTCCAACCCAAGCAAAGATAGATCCACCACCAGTCCACCACCTGCCAACAAGGACAAGACACTGAGTTTTCTCTCAGAGCGCCAGATTCTTGAACCACCAGAGTGAGTACCAAGGAGCAAATTGCAATAGCTTAGCTCGATGGGACCAAGGCCTTGATGTAGCTCAGTAGATTCAGTTTCCGCTCTAGTGCATCACATACGCTGACTCAGGAAAGGTCCTCAGGCACTCTCTGTACCGATAGAAGTAAAACTAGAAGTAGAACGAGGACGAGAAGAAGAAGATTGTTTGTGAAAAAGGAGAAATTTTGGCTCTTGCAGTGATCAATGGTGGGGGTTGTTGCCAAGCCAAGCTTGCTTTTGTTAGTCTGTGCTGCAACAAGTATGTGTGAAACCTGTGCGTGTATTCTAATCAAGAATCCATCCGTTTCCTTGGTTTCAATGCTTCCATGTTTTGTTCCTCGTTTTTCCAAAGGACAAGGCCAGCTGTTGAGGCACCCGCATGTTTGCTGGTGCTGGTGGTGCTGCTGCTATTGCTGCTGGTTGTCAGTCAATCAAAGTCACAAGTAGCATCCTTCCTGGTGCATCGGTTTCTCCGCCTGGCCTGTTTTGTTGTTATTTACCCTCACTCTCTCTCCCTTCTTCCCCTCGCAATAGTTAAGCTTAGTAGGGATGTGTGCGTGCATGTGTTGAGTGGGGCAGCGTCAGTGAGTGCATTAGTTTTTTTTTTGAGGTTTGCAATCTTCTAGGGGTTGGTTGGTGTTTCATGCGTTGGGTTTTGATTGACCTTGGGATGAGGATCAGTGTTATTAATTGTTATTGAGAGCGTGCGTTTGTGTGTCTGTGTATTTTGTGGGGGTGATTTTTGGCAGGGATAAGTTGGTGAAAGACGAAGCTTAAGAGTAAAAGAAGCTGGAGGAAGGAAGGAAGGAAAGAAAGAAGGGACCAAGTGTGTGATTGATCTCGTTTATTTGGTCATCTCCTGCGACTGCGAGTGGTACGTGTGTGGTGGTTTCCTTTTCTTTTCTTTCTCTTTTCTCTTTTTTTGCGGAGTTGATTAGGTCTGCTGCCGGTTTTGGTGCGAGGGTGGGCGGGCGAATTCCCCGATGCATGAATTGGTATAGAGAGTGTTGCTACTGGGGTGCTTAGGTTCCTATGAATTTGGCAAGGAAGTCCTTCCACCATTATGCGCCTGCCGAGTCCTTCGGTGACCGAAATTTAGTTCACGAAGACTTGTTTTGGGGTTTGATTTCTTCGTTTGTTGCCTTCTCTTTTTCAGTAGGGTTCCTGAAAATTTGACGCCATATAGAGCGAGGGTGTCTCCAATTTCAATCTTGTCTCGTGGCTTTGAAAAAACCAGAAGTTGGAATTGGCAAACTGTGTGAGGTTGGAGCCACGAATTTAAGAAATTTTCCTCCTCCTCAGTATGCCATGTGGGTTTGTTTCTTCGTGAATTCTTGGAAGTCCATAGAGAATTTTCATAATTTGGTGGGCGCAGGAAGGCAGCCCGTGTCTTTATATTGCGTAACCTAGGGTATCATTGGAATTGGCGTAGTGGTGGTTGTGGCCGTGCATAACTTGGGTTCACTCATAGGTTACTATAGAATTACCAAAATGATGCTTAGCAGTGTTTGTCTCATGTCTCATAATGTCTCATTTCTGTGGTTGTCTCGTTCAGCAGAGCCTCGGAAGAAAATTTGTAGCAGCGACACTCTTGTGGAAATGTTTTCAGGGTGATCAGAATGGTACTCATTTGTAACCCTTTGTGCCTTTACCTTGTTAGGGTTTCGGGTCACCCTTTGTGCTGTTAGCTTGTTAGGGTTTCGGGTCAAATACACGACACTGTTTATCAGGGAATAGACTAACTCCGGAAGGACGCCTGTGCCTAAAGGTGGTCGGTGAAATGAAGAATGTACCTATTGATTCAAAAATTGAATCATTTTTGGCAAAGTACCTTGGTAATAGGTCTAGTCTTAATTAATGTTTTGAAAATGTAGAAAATTCTTGTGTCCAATGAAAATGAGATGTGTATTAAAAGCAACGGGAGCATATTGGTTGGAGTTAATTCTAATGAATGTATCATAGTAGTAGTAGAATTGTGACATGTGGTCATGTGTATTATAGTAGTTGAACTCTTATATTAAATTTTTGAAGACCATTCCATGTACAAGAATCTTGTGTAAGTTTACATAAAGTTATCAAGAATAGTAAATGGAAAAGAAGTAAATGCCTAGGAGAATAAAGAGGATCCTAAGAGGTATATTTTTATGGAACAAAATAAATATATGCAATAGAAGATGAATAGTACTTTATCCAAGCATTGGCAAAATTGTGTTTATCATGTAAGAGTTGAAATAAATCATTTAGGAAGTTTTAAAGAAGGAAATAGAATGTGCCTATTGAAAGATGGAATCATACCCTACAATTAAACTATAGAATCTTGCTTTGAAAAGTTACAATGATCAACTATTAGCTTTTAAGGTCTACTTCTATTTCCAAGTTGAACACTTAAGGGTGAGATTGTGAAATAGGCTTTTTGAAATTACATTATGGATTGTACTAAAAACTATATGTTTCTATTTGGGATAATCACTTGTGAGAAGTGGCTCGTATTATTGTATTGAATAGGCTCTAATGTAGGGAAGGGACATGATCTTATTCAGGTGGACAATGAGCGAGGAAATGCAGTTGGAGGGAGGAACAATCATGTGTTTGTGCCGCAATATCGATCTGGAGGATGCTCTGATCGTGGCCCGAGGCAAACATTGGAAGATGCCTTGATTTGCATAGATGATCTTCACCCTCAATTGCATTCTCGAGGCGCATACTATGGGGTGTGTTTCATAGTCTCAAGTGTTGGGTTTTGTTTTCATAAGTGAAATTATTGTTTTTTGGACATATTGAGCATAGAGGCTTGAATTTGCATAGCACATCAGCCATTTGCTAACACTGAAGTTAATTTGCAATCTTTAGGTTGTTAGAGAATATTCAAGAGTAAGAAGAAAAAATCTAATTTTGTTGGAATGTAAGTCAATGGTGACTTAAGAGTTGCCAAGCTTAGATCAAGTTAATGTGAATGGTGTTTCCATCTTACTCATATTAAGCTAACACTATTTGTGTTACTCAAACATTTACTCATGATGGGGACTAAATGAATCCATTTCCTATTACACTTAACATGAAGAGCTTTGTTAATCTAATGTGGGTTTTTTGTGATGCTTATTATTTTAAGAAGTTGCATGAGTCAAATAATACTCCCTCCATGTCTTGCAATAAGTGTCTGCATTGGAAACTCTTGTTTCTTTCATTGGTTTTGAGTAGGTTGCATGAAGACTTTTGTGGGCCTAATTTTTATTTAGGTTGCAATGAACACATACAATGTTCTTCACTGGGTTCACTGATTATGATGATATAATATTTGAATCCTTATGAATTTTTGCATTTTACAATATGATCAACGAAATTCGTATTAAAAAACAACGAGGTTCCTATGCGGACGCTTATTTCGGGAGTATATTGAGTTCCGTGGCTGTGTTCTTCATTTTAAGGATGTCTTACGAGTGAAGACACGTATCTGACCAGAGGTATTTTTCTTATTGAGTCTCAGGTCTTTGACGGACACGATGGCGCCGATGCAGCCTCATTTGCAAGAGATTTGCTGATGGACTGCATACTTCAAGATGCACTATTCCCCATTTCGGTAGAGGAGGCTGTTAAAAATGAGTTCCTGAGGCTTGATATGGACTTCTTAGAAGCTTGTCAACAGAACAGCAATATCCACTCAGGAACCACTGCCCTTATTGCTCTCCTACAATCTCGGTAACTATATTTCATCGAAACACTAATCTTGGAATGTCCTTAACACTTGATATTGATACTTGAGATGAATGTGAAAGAAACTGGAGATCTGTTCAGTACATCGTTGCATTATTTTATTCGTCTGGGAAAATCCCATGCTCCTGCTGTTATCAAGTAAGCAAATTTGCATTGTTTTCAGAAGAGTTAGACTGTTTCAGGAGCTTCTTGTCCGCATCAATGACAGATATTTTCCTATAATTCGTAGGGAGGCCTCCTCATGGTCACAATGATCACATATTGGCCTCCCTGTATATCATGGGGAGGCCTCAGTCTGCATGATCACTGTAACCACTGGGAGACTTCCCCATGAATCCCAAGAAAGATTCTATTTACTATGTTGTCTAAGAAATTCCTGAAACATTTTAATTCTATTGTAGAAATCGTTCATGCTATTTGCGACAAACACGATGACGGCTATTTATGGCAAGTCGAGAATGCACAATAATGCTGTCTTGTGCTAGTTTGGTGTTTTGGGTATTCTTCTTTTAGAAGACGCAGATTATATGATAAGGTAGAAACTCCATGAACCATACAGTACGTTAAAGGCTCTGTTGACCATGCAAGTGTGAAAATACTTACACTATTGACATTTTGTAGTTTGCAATTGATTTGTAGCTTAACACAAAATAAATCTGCAAACTTTTAGATGGTGCAAGTTTCTAGATTGTTGCAGGGAAAGATTCAAGGTTCACCTGTGTGAATGGAACCTCTTCCTTCCTGTATGATTAATGGAGACTTTTACGTAAGACAATTTTCTTCGATGTATTTTTTTTCTGGCTCGTTTTTGGAACTATAGCAAGCAGAGTTGATTTTCTTTTTTAACACGAACCAAGCTGGCGATTCTTTTTCAGGAGCTTGCTGGTGGCGAATGCAGGCGACTGCCGAGCAGTGTTGTGCAGAACCGGCCAGGCAGTACGGTTGTCCACAGACCACGACACTGTGCACAACAAGGGTGAAATCGAGCGCATTAAATTAGCAGGGGGCACAATAACTAGTGACGGATATGTAAACGGACAGGTGACAGTGGCTCGAGCCATAGGCGATTGGCACGTGCCCGGCCTCAAGAATGTCAACGGGACAGGGCCTGTGATTGCCTTGCCTGAGATTCGAACTTGGGAGCTTTCTGGAGACGACGAGTTCTTACTCCTGGCATGCGATGGACTGTGGAACGTCTTCACTGATGATCAGGCCATCATCTTTGCTCGTCGCCAGTTGCGCAAGCACAACGACCCCGAGCGATGCTCTAAAGCTCTGGTGCGCGAAGCTCTGAAGCGAAAATCCCAAGACAACATCACTGTCATCACCGTTTGTTTTCAGGCTGAGGCTCCACCTGGTCCTGCTGCTATAGAGACGAGGTCCTCCACGGCCAGGTCCTTCTCCTCTCTGCAAAAGGACCTTGATTTTGCTCAAGCTTCTTTCCAAGACCGCAGGTTCAGTTGACCATTGCTAACTTAGTCTTTGGGTTCCGCTTTTTAGATTTTCTGGGTTCTGATTCTTTGACGTTTGTGAGTGAAGACACGAACTTGATGTCTGAGAGATTTGAGATGGGCTTGCTTCAGTGGGAGTAGGAATTTCACAGTAATTACTAATGATATGTTGTAGATGAGTAGCACCACACATTGGAGATGAAGTTAGGATCGAATCATCTGGTGGTGTAGTTGATAGCACATGAGAAAGCTTAGGCTCTAATTAAGCACTCATGAAGAGACATTTGTGAACCCTGCCCGGGCATAGTTTTTGTTTCTCTGGTCGAATCGCATTTTTGGGGGTTGATTCTGCCTCCTGTTCATGTCTGGGGAGGACAATCATCGTAGAGATGAGCTTTTTCCCTCCCAGTCATGGCAGCTTTTTCATTTTGTGTGTGGAGAGGATATCTAGATTTCCCCCTGGCCTCTTAATCGGACTGCCTGGGGTCTCACAGTTTGAATGTGGTAACGATGCTGCAGTGAGAAAGGCAGTGTGACAAATGTGCAGGATATCCTAGAATTTCATCGTAGGAAGGTGGTTTTCAAAGGAGGTTTGCGTGTAGCAAAGAAGCTTCTTTGGTTGGGAGGTTCTAATGTTTCATCCTGCATGTGGGGTTGAGCATCCATAAGCTAAAACCTTTTTTAATTGGTTAATCAGGCTTTTTAGAGTCTTGTTTTCTCTAGTGCACGTAAGCTCAATGCTGATGAGAATTAAGTGCAAAACCATGTGGCATTTCAGCAACTGGCATTTTGTGCAACTTTGAATGCTAACATTTATTTCTCACAAATCATTTTACCTTTGCATCACGAATTTGAGTGAGGAATTGCAATAATGTTGGTAGAGGTTTTCTACCAAATCAAGACTATCTAAACATGATTCTAATCGATTTTTTTAAGTATTACATCCATTTGAGCTTTGTTGATTTGCTTTTATGATGTTGATGTTTTATAATCTATTTTCTAAATGCATATATTTTCAACATCTTAAAATTATACACAAAGAAATTATAATCATCATGGAAATTCAAAGGATGTTTGTTAAGAAAAAAATGGAATAGTAGTTTCAAAATATTTGTATTTTTTGAATGAAATAAATGAATAATACAAAATAAACTAGTTTTTAACCCCATTTTGTATAGGATAAATTCATAATAATCATTGTATCCTACGTGAACATCAAATTTTGTAGAAATGAAGTCATTTTTGTAAAAAAGTGTCACATGTCATCTTGTGAATGGTCTAAGGTGATGAAGATCCTTGAGAATCTAATGTGAAAATTCAATTTCGGCATCTAAATGTTGAATCAAACTTTCACTTATGATAGATGAGAACATCATTTATTGGGAGGTATGGATTATGACTATTATCATGTAAAATGATTTGACCAATCACAAGTAGATTTTAGATTTGTTTCAATTTAGAGTAGAAGTTTATAATAGTAAATCAACTTTTCAACTTTAATTACAACTTTCTAAACTAAAGAAAATAACATGTTTGCAAAGGGGATCACTTGAAACGTTGGCTTCATCTAAAAGACACATAGTCATAAAAGTAGTACAAAAGAGATAGTCCTACAATAATAATTGTGTTCTCTATTTGTGAGAATTTTATGTGATGTCAAGTGGGTAAACAAAAGGGGTGCATTTTGTGCTTTTGTCTTACAAAGTATGTATACATACTTTTTCCCTAAATTTTATGTGTGTATTACAAGGATAATAAATGTCAAAATTCAATGTTGTGCATTACTTACAACATTTGAGACTTATTATAAGTAACACATATTTAATATTGCATACCTTTGGAAATGATGCATGTGCATAGAAAAAAACTTGAACCCATACCTTGATGTTTCATTATAATTGAACTAATATGTTCAATCCAAACTAATTTGGAAGAGACCAATTTTTTAAAGCTTTAAAATTAAAAGGTCCATTTGTAAGACCATTGCTATGGAAATGGGTATTTGAAGAGGCTTCATTAAGATTTCTCTATCTTCAACCATTTAGTAGTTCTAGATAGACAAAAATTCTTTATTTTCAACTCATTAAGTACTTGAAATAGACAAGCTTAATATACATGTCCTTCAATAGGTGTAAGATTTACCTAACCTTAACCCTTAAAGGACAAATTAAGTCCAAGTGGCATGGTTAAAAGCCAAACCTAAATTTCACGTAGTTCTTGATTTTAAATGTTCTTGACTAAGAAAATTTTGCTTCAATAATCTACTTTTCATTCGATTTTTAATTTTTTCCAATTTTGTATGATTTCAAATGATTTTTTCCAATTTTATATGATTTCAAAGTAAAACCATCAAAATGAATTTTATATGATAAGTAGTTTTTATGACACTTTCATAGGAAGCATTTTAAAAGCTTAAAATACACCATTTTCGGACCATTTAAAGTTCTTTTAGTATGAGCTCAAAAAGTACACTAATTGTACTATGATGTTTATCACTATCATCGATTTTTTGAATATAAATTTCATACTATGTTAAGTATTTTTAAACTTACTATAGTTTTTTAATTACTTTTTGAGATCGTATAAAATTTATTTTGATGGTTTTACTTATGAAAAATTGTAGTTAAAATTTGCATATATATTACTACATGATAAAAATCTTGAATTTTTGAAAGGTATGTTTTAATATAGATAACTAACGAAGTTTGACAAAGCAAGAACATAGAATGTCCTAAAATGGTTGAGGTTTAATATTTATTCTAATACCAATCCAAATAAAACACTTTGACATATTCTTGTTCAAAATCATATACTACATTTATTCCAATGTTGCAATGTTGTTATTTTGCATTGTTTTACATGAGATGGATTTGCTTTGATGAAGAAATCATGGATTTTTAATTTAACCCTCAAAAGATTGAAGAGCCCACTTTTAGTTTTTTGAGAATTTGGGCAAAACAAGTTAACATCATAATTTGGAATTTTTTCATGGACTTTTTAGAATGGATGCTAATCATCCTAATCTATATGTCAAGCTTTGTATTACATCTTTCCAATAAATATTGCAAAAGTTAGAAGGATTTTTTTGATTTGAATGTCAAAATGGGGAGCTCAAAATAAATTCTCATAAAAGATTAATTTATTTTATGAATTTACACCCCCCTCAACACTGGTCAACAATGTTATGAAGGTTTTGCACATTGTATTGAACTAAACCATGTCCTCTACCACAAAGTGTATCACATTCTTTCTTCAAGCATATATTAATTGGAATGCATTATAAAGCCATTGATAGAGACTTCTTGTCTTGTGGCAAAATGTCTGTCTATATGGGAATTCTTTGAATGCAATAGTTGTCACAAGTTTGGTCCACTAGCCAAAAGTTAATGCCCAACAAAGTGCTATGACACGAGACATAAACTATATATTGTAATATGCGGTAACAATATGGAGGCATGGTCATTTGGAGGAATTAAGAATTTATTGTGGTTCATTCTAAGGGCTCATACTCAAATTTCAAGAAAACCATTGTAAATTAATGTAACTCCTTCAAAATATCTATTCCATTTTATCATAAATACTCTTTCTTCTTTGCATCAATGTATTAAATGATTATTTCTTGAAGCTTTCTCAAAAAACGTTAATTGAGTGAAGAGCAATTTTCAAACATTGATTATCCATCAAGCACTGCATTTAGGGGAAGACCCCACTTGCAATTCAAAGACCCAAAATCTCAATGTAGCGATTAAAAAACTCAAAGTGAGCATTTTCCTTTTCTGACAAATTCTTTTGAACACTTTTTCAATCAAGACTCAAATACTCTATCCATTGCATTTTTCCAAACCAAAGTGTCAATCTAAAACGAGGAAAAATTTGATACTTTAGTGTTGAAAAAGTCCGAAAACAAATATTGACAACCACCACCAAGTATGGAAGTGATTATGTAAATTCAATGATCTGAAAGTCTGGCAACTTTGATTTGAAGACCAGTCAAAGAGAAAATAAAAAATCCTCTGAAAGGGGTGAGCCTCAACAAAGGCCACAAGTAAGCAACAGTTGAGCCAGTACCCAACAGCAAAACATCAAGGATTGCCATGAAACAATCTGATCAAACTGGAGTCCCATTGTGAAGACTCCCATTCCCTTCGCTCAAAATGGTCAAACCCAAGGACAGAGAGGCCAAGTGATTAAGGTTGTTGGACTCCAACAGAAGTCAAGCCGATTCAGGATGTTACTATTCCAAAAATTTCCGTAAGCAACCAACAATGTTGTTGGGCATCACAGAAACTCCAAGTGCACGGACACCCAAGCTAAAGTTAAAGTCATCCCCAGCGAAGTCGACCACCCTTCCAGGATCTGAGCAGAACGGTGTGCTCGGTCCCTCATATGTGCCATAGGGTCCGTATTTCTGCTTGGTGGTGATAAAACTAAGAGACCACACGTGTGGGATAAAGCGAAAATCCACTGGGATTAAGCGGTTATATGACCCCTCCACTTGAACAAGATATTCGCTGGGGTGGTCGAACCTGATCTGCGCACAGTGCAAAACAAAACACCGTAAACTTACAATATGCAGCATTTCACATCTCAGGCGGAGAAACCAGACGAAAAGGGAACCTCTTTCGAAATGGTACATTTGAATCAAGGTGCGGCTCTAGCGTCTCCAAGTCCATTTCATTCGACGATTCAAAAGAAATTGGACCATTTCGAGTCCACCAAACCCATATTGGAGTCCCGGGGTGCACTTAGTTCTACTACAACAAATCACATGCGAACAAGTGATTTTTAATAAACTATGATTTTAACTTCAAATTTTGAGCATTGTTTACTAATGACTATAGGATTTTACTTCCAAAATTTCAAACCCCAATAAAATACGAAATGATGCTTAAAAAAGATTAAAAATGCACTAAAATGACATGTTTTTTTAACTCAAATATTTTAGAGAACACATTTAGATGACCATTACATGAATATTCAACTCAAAATGAACTTTCAATAGAGAGTTATTTCTAAAATTGTTTTGTTCATTTTTTAAACAATTTTTTTTATATATTATAGGAATGTAAAAGTTATTTTTTAGTTCTATAGTGTATCTTTTTACTTCAAAAATTTGTAACTAATTATTATTAACAAATAAAAATATCAATAATTCAAAACATAAACTTTCAAAGTAGAAAAATTTATTCATATTTTTTTTCATTTAATTTTAATCAAAATTCAAAAAATATATAAAGGGTCTAAAATTTTGTTCGAACACTAACATCAAAAACGGGAGAGTGCTCCCCCAGGATTGGAGTATATGTTGAATACATCACATGCCCTAAGTAGCTGAGTGGATTGTAGCCATCCACTCGACTTTAATAGATTCCGGCTCCCTAGAATTCTAGAGTGGCCTTCATTGCGCATTTCCGGAACTGTCATGTATGGAAGAGCTACGATGAGTTTGCAGGGAGAAGTGCTCACCCAGTCAGTGTTGAACCGGAAAATGCTCTCTCCAGCTTTATATCCTAGAGTTCTTACATCACCTGACAGTGCCTCTCCGACAACGAAAGAAAATCCTCCGAGGTGGACTTTCTGTTTGTCCAAGAAGTGAACTTGGAAAGCCCTAATATCACCCACTCGACCACCGCTCCAAAAAAGCTCCGTTTTAGGACGAACCCCCCAAGGGCCCTGCTTCTGTGAGATCCAGCCGCCAGTCCCTCAGTGAGGACGAGAAATTGTCAACACAAAACTTTAGGAACTGGTTTATTTGACGCAACCTCAGGAAGCTGGATCTAGAGTACGCCAAATTCAACAAAGGCACACGCAAGGAATCGTATGACAAGTAGTTCATGAAAGAAGTGGGATTGCATTGCAACTCATTAAACACATACTCTCTCCACTTTCAATGAAAGACAAGCAGCATCACTTGGCTCTAGTGAATCTTACCTGCACCTCCGGTGTCAGTCTCCCAAAAGGCCATGCCCGATCTACCGCCAAACAATTGCTTTCATGCACTTCTGCATTGACAATAGAGACAAAGTGGAATCAACCTCAAAGTCGGCTTCCAGAGGAAATAACATGGGTTGGGAATACAGGTAGAGTCATATTACATACCAGTCAGTAATTGGAGGCCTTTCAGATACCTCAACACTCGACACACGTCTGCAAACGCAGGTCGCTCCCGAGGATCCGTATCCCAACACGCACAAATCAAAGAAGCCAAGTTAGTAGGGCAGCTGGAAGGAAGGCGTGGCCGCAAAGGAAAGGGGGCTGTCAGCTTCGAGTACAAATCAGTTACTGGCACATTCCCAAAAGGCTCCTCTCCTGACAAGATTTCGAAACAAACAATTCCGAAGCTGTAAACATCAGCTTTCATGGGAAAGGCATCTTCCAGATGGTCGTCCTCCATGTTGGCCCCGAATATCTCGGGGGCCATATACTTCCTCGTACCTACATTGTGTGTCAATTGAGAGTACCGGGTTATTTCTCGCTTGGTCTTCACTAGCCCAAAATCGGCAATCTTCGCAAACACAAATCCATCATCCGCTCCAACACCCAACACCGGGTTTACAAGAATGTTCATGGACTTGAGGTCACGATGAGCCATCCCCTGAGAGTGGAGGTAGCTCACAGCATCCGCAATCTGGAGCATCAAGTCGATGGCGGCAGGAAGAGAGAATGGCTGAACCCTAAGTCCTCTCTTCATTCGGCTTCTGATGAACTTGTGTAAATCCATAGCCATTAGATCCATCAGAAGGGAGTCCTCCGAGTACGCAAGAACTTTGACGATGTGTGGGTGATTCATTTTCACTAACGCATCGGCCTCAGCTCGTAAAGTAGGGAGCCCGGTGTGGTTGAAAATTTTCTGCGCGTAGTTAAATCCCAGCCACGTGACTTCTAGAACCTGACCAAATGAACCTGAGCCTAGTGGCCGAACATACTTCACGATGTCTGGGTCAAAACTCCACAACAAGGATTTGTGGTCCTGCTCCCCCTTCAACTCCTCGGGAGAAAGTCCTCTCAAGGCTTGACCAGCAAGACAATGAGATGGATTTTCGTACAAATGCATATTGCCGCAATCTTCAGCACTGCAAATATGATCCCGCTTCCAATTCTCCAGCTCTCCCAGTAGCTGCTGCCAATCTTCTTCCACTGCTTTCTCCAGCAGAAAGTGTTCCTGGTACCCAAGTTGGGCTTGCCAAGGAAAATCTTTCAGCGCTGCCGAATTCGACTCAAGTTTCCTACAGGCCATGGTATTGAACACTACTGATGTGCACCAGTGAATTTCTTTCAAAATATCGGCAAATGCTTTGGACCGCTCGGCATGTCGAAGAGCCGCCTTCAGCGGAGGCAACTCCCGGCAGCAATCTTCACTGAGAGTCACTGCGCGCGTCAGCAGCCGTTTCAATTCTGGCATCACTTGCATCGGAGATACTGGTTCCCAAGGACTCTGAGCGCCATTGATCCAATACGACAGAGGAAGTTCGTCCGATGGGCCCCAATTTTGGAGAGCATGCCGAATATAGGTCACAAGCACCTGGTGCTGGCGTCTACAGCACTTGACATCCACACCCAGTGGGGTAAACTTTGAACCAGATCCCTCTACAGGAAAAGCAGGTGAACAGATTAGTGCTCCAGACAGTCCTGCGCAAAAAGAAGACCCTAAAACCAGAAGAAAGGTGGGAATTTGACAGGACTGTCGAGTGGTTGCAGGAACGTGGGGGGGAAAAAATCGCTTACCTCGGCCGTTGGGGTGCTGTTGCCCACCACTCGTGGAAGTAACGGCATCCGCAGGGGCTTTAAGCAGCGAATCCATAGCGAGGGTCAAGAGTATAAACAGCCGCACCGAACATGAAAATTCAAAACAATCGCCGTCCACACATGCCTCACTTGCACAAACAAAGTCATCTCCAAACACCGAGCTTGCGCTCCATTGCCACTCCAAACAATCTAACAACCCAGCGCCATGCGCAGACAATGCACGAACCCTAGCAAGCAGCCCAGCCGATTGCCCATTTCAAGTTCAGGGCGCTCTGTCCGACTGGAGCCCAAAGAATCCCCCCACCTTCTACTGCAATTTGATAGTCGATTCCACCACATTTCAGTACTTTGCGTACCGACAATTCGAAAATGGCAGGGATCTTCACAGGTGGACCGCTTCTGATGAATCATGACCACTTGACTCACGCCACAACAGCTGTGCAATGGACCATTCCAAGCAGGTCCCCGTCTCCCACTTCCCAAGAGCCTTAAACGACGAGCCGGTCACCGTGGAAATCTGTTGGGGTACCGTGTGAATTGTTGCTTAACAAAAGTGAAAAAGCACTTATTGGGAGCAGGGCTTTTTTTTGGCGAAGTTTCATCAGACTATCAGAAATTTGACCTCTCTGGCTTTGTCCCTCCAAAAAATGGCCTTTGTAGAGAGGACAACGGGGACACTGGTCAAAAAGAAGTCCTTATTGGGAGACAAGCTACTGTAGAAGACATTCCTTTTTCCACAAAATTTGGAGGATGAATAGTTGCACTTTTGTCCTACATGGAGATTCTTTGTCATTCATTGGCCGAAAAATGTCCTTGGCATCATTTACGGGTTAAGAACCATGATACATTTTAGGCAAAAATTGTCGAAGTTTGTCATTTTTTGAATAAAATTGATGAGAAAAGTATAAATAAATAAAAAAATAATCAATTGAATAAAATTTTACTAGAGTATCATTGGGAAGTGTGGACATCCATCCATCTTTTGGACCAAACACTTTTCAATTATATTCATGCATTTTTTCATTCAAATTTGGCAACTTCATCCATCTTTTAAATAGAAACCGAAAATTATTGGCAAAAAAAGACTACTTTTATTTGGCTAGAAATAAATACTTATTTTGAAATGGTGCAATTTGGCCTTAATACTCAAAAGAAAAGGGATGCCCCATAATCCAAGTGATATCAAGGATAGTGTCCAATGGATGATGACAATAGATTTGGGGCATACTTTCAAGGCCTCTTTTGAATCCAAATGACTTGTAATGTGTATTAGTGTCATACCATTCTATTCTAAACCATATAGAAGTTGGAAACCTTTTGAGACTAAATTGACATTCATAAATGTTTGATTGCCATGTTTATTTTAATTTTTTTAGCTATGTGACATTGTTGCCAGAAGATGATTACAAAGGGGTGCGATATCAAGTGTAAGTTTTAAAATTACAATAATGCCTAGGAAGGGACTTTAATCTAGAGAAGATGGACCAATGAAAACAAAATCTTTCATGGCAAAGTTTGTCGAACTTGACAAATTGGAACCTATATAGATATGTTTCTCTAAATATCCTTCGATGAAGTAAGGACAACAAAGCCCAATATTTGTTTACTAGAAAAGAAAAAGTTCTAATTGAACTTCAAAATCTTGAATGAAGATTATACTCAAATTTTAAGACTTTTGTGAATGAATATTTTCATATTTGATTTTCAAGAGATGAACTTATTTATTAATTTATATTAAAAAATATGTATTTTTTGTTAAAACAATTTAAGTTATTGTGAAAATTCAAATAGAAAATGAAGGAAATTAATTTCATATCATTATTGTTTTAAGAATATGGATTTTTGAATTGTTATGTATGATATTTTTTGTGCTCTATATTTGAAAATTTAGTAGAAACTAGTGGGGCTCAAATTTAAAAAATATTACTTTTATGGAAAATCCAAATTATGAACAAAGAGCTATTACTTGCCAAAATATACTCAAAAAAATATTAGCTTTTGTTATCTATGTTTGAAGCATCTTTTCATATATAGAAAAGTCATTAAATTATCAACGAGACAATTTCTAACACCATCAAAGCAACTTCCATTGAACACAAGTCCTCCAAAATGAATTGGAAGATAATGTTTTGTCATCTTTACCAGTAATTGTTTGAAAGTAATTCAAACTCCAAGAATTGATGTTTGTATCATTTTTTGGTAAACTATAATATTAGCATGTCAAGACTATTTAGAAGACAAAAGTTTGGAGATCATAGAATGTTATTATTAATGCTCAAACATTTACCTTGTTTTGCACTATGTTTATGAGGAATAATAATATTAGTGAAAGAACTGAAGCTCACTATGTCTCAAGTCCCACCTAATTTTCAAAATCTAAGTAGTAAAGACCAAAAGATTTGGATTTATGACTTCACTCTAAGTCCCAAGGTCTAGTGCTCTAAAAAAAATTTGTTGATGGCAACATGTTTTGAAGGATTTTGTGCTAAAAGAATGGAACTTGGAGGAATTGGAGCTTGAGTTGGGTCTTACAAAAATAAAAACCTATCTTAGATTCAAAGTTCTAATTGTTGATTTGTATGGAACATGAAAAGAATAATACTAAATAAAAAATACTTGTAGTTGATTTTATCTAGAAATCAATCCATCGTAAATTTTGATAAAAAATAATACCCAAAATATTTATTTATTGTACTTTTTGATCCACTTATGAATATATATTTGTAATATTATATTATAATGAGAAAACTAAAGACTTAGGGTTGGGACGTTGGGTTTTGTACTATGAAGACCCAAATCCCACATAATTATACCATTTTTTTATTCACTTTCTACAACCTTTAGAAAAAAGTTGAAAACTTGGAATTTGGCCTTGAATTAGTGGAACTTGGGAGATGGGGATATAGTCACTTGAGAATTAGCCTTTACAATCTCTATATGAAAAACATTGTGCATTCAACCTTCTCTAAGGTAGAAGGCTCCATAATGGATCCCTTTCTATTTCCACCATGTATATTGTGGTTGTAAATGGCCACCCACCTTTATCAAAAACTCCTTAAGGTTTCAAGAATTCTTTAAGGAAACCAATGGGAGTTTAGGATTTTGTGCTTCAAAGGTGTCAATTTAAAGGGAGCATGAATATGTCATGGACATAGAAAGACAAGCCATTGTCAAAGTCTATAAGGTTGTAGAAGGCTATAGAAATTCATAGAAGATTTTCAAGAAGCTTCCTACTGGGTAGAAGTGATTCAAGCCTTACAATCCTTTACTCTATTTAGTGCCATTTTGCAACTATATATGAATGAAAAATTTTAGATTTATTTTTAGAGATGAAATTACATGTCTTCTATGAGTTAAAAAATTGTAAAAATTTGGGATTATTGTTAATTGTTTAAGGAAAAAATGAAGGAAATTCATATTAAATACAAATTGTGCTTAAAGAAATGTATAAAATTTTCACCATAGGTATATATTATAGTATATAACACAATGGTATCAACCAAGTTATAATTCATTTCAACCCCTAGAGGACCAAGTGTCTGTTCAACATACGCAAGAAATCTTGGGTAGATTTCTACAAAGTCCTTTTTGGTCGGATGTTTATGAAATTTGAACACAATGTGTAAACATGTATCTTCTCAATGAAAAATTAATTTTTTTTCCAATGGATACTTAGATCAAAATTAATTTTGTCCTAAACTTTTTAGATAGCTTAAAAAATTTAGGAATCTTTTGAAAACCTTTTTGCAAAAAAACTTATCAACTTTTAAAATTTGGCATGTATGTAACTAATAAGATATTGCATACAATTGTCCCAATAAAAAAAAATTTAGTTCTCAAATCACATTCTAAGAGGAGACATACTTTGTTAGCTATATTGGGGCATTTTAAAGAAAAAAAAAACATTTTCTTCTAAATTCAAGTCCTATTATCTTGCAATCTGTTAAGTCAAAATTCTTGAAATTTTTTCCACATATTCCAAATTTTTGTATCTAAATTTTTATAGTTCAGATTTAAAATTTTAAAAATTCTCATTGCACAAGAAATCATCAAAAATTGACTAGCATATAGCCAATCCACTTAATGTCCTTGCATTGCAAATTGATTTAAATAAAGCTAGACTCCATATTTGCTTTAAAAAAATTTCATGAGTGAACCTAATTTCATATAATTAAGAATGGTCAAAATTTTCATTTTTATGTAGAGCAAAAATTTTACTCCAAAATGGCCCGAAGTTTGTTGACTTTGTTTCACAAGAAAAAAAAGTTTTTTTTTCACTTCAAACATTATAATCTTTCAATTTGTACGATCAAATGGGATGAAGTTTTTTCTACACTCTAATAAAATACTTTAATTCATTTTTGTATAGTTGAAGTTTAAAAAAAAAACTCAATTTTCATTTTTGAATACCATACCAAAAAAACACAATTTTTAATAATGTCTTTCTAAAAACTCCCCTAGACCTTAGGAGTTAAATTAAAAGATTAAAAAACTATGATAAATTCATAATTCAAAATTGCATTAGAATATTGAATTTTAAGAATTTTCCAATTGAAGTAAGAAATTGCACTCAATAAACTTCACTTCATTAGTTGGATCAAATTCAAAAAATATCATTTTTACGGCTAAAATTTATATCGGGAGTATAGAATAAGAAGTGGTCAGTATTTACTTCAAGGATGATCTATGGATCCAGTATCTTTTTCTTTTTGAAAAATCAATAATACAATAGTGAAGAAATATTCAATATTTTTTATTTTAAATGCATTTAAGCAATCCCCTATAATTTAGATGAAAAACTATTTTCCATCCTACAACCTTTCCTAATTGAAATCATCCAAAGGATACAAAATGTCCTCAACATTGTTTATAGGATGACTTTCAAAAATTGTTGTAGAAATGAAAAATGAACCTATTGGTCCAAAAATCATATCATATTTAGTAGAGTACTTTGGTGATAGGTTTTGTCTTTTTGGTATTAATTCTAGAAGGACATTGCCCTCGATGACCAAGGCAATCACCAAAGTACTTTGATTATTGAACTAATAAGTGCATTTTTTGTTTCTATGGTTAATAATGATTAATGAAGTCATTTATTAAACTTTTTAGGTTTGCTTTATTTTACTCAATTTTCATTTACTTTCGAAAAAGATATAAAATTATAGGATGTTGATTGTTTATTACAACATTATACTTATTGGGTCAACACCTAAAGAACAAAGCCTATAATTGTGTAACCAAATTTGAAAGTCCCTTACTATGTATCCTCCGATATACTTCTTTTCTATTTATGAGTGGAATTTTTTGTTTTTATTTTTTAGAAGTTAAATTACAAGTTTAATTTTTGTTAATAGAATTTTTAATTTTCTATGAAAATTTCAAATTACTATGGATTTTTGAAGAAAAAATGAAAAAAATTCATCAAATACAAATTATGTTAAATTCATCTTAAATTTTTAAAATAGAATTATGAAGTATATTATAATATAGAATATTATAGTATTGAATTTTTTTTGTCACTCCATATTTAGAAGTGGAATTATAGATCCTCAACTTCAAACTTCACTAAAAAGCTTATTTTGAGGATTTCTTCAAAAATTCCAAGTAGAATAAAACATGTACTTCAAAAGTTTCATTTTGTTTCTTTTGCTCAAAAACAAACAAAATCAATTTTAACCCTTAAACATCAAGGCAGACGTTTGGCGTTTGATGAATGACAGAATTTCTCATTGTAGGACAAAAATGCAACTATTCATCTTTAGAATTTTGTGTGGAAAGGGGAGATCTTCTACAATACTTTGACTTCCAATGAATGCTTTTGCAATTTTTTAAGCCATTGAATCATATAGTCATGAAAACTGATCATCTCCAAAATCACCCCATAGTCCTTTAAAGGGTTAAGGGTAAAAAACTCAAAGTAATAAATAGTGTAAACTTAACTCAAATGATGTGGATATAGCATTAAAGTTGCACACAAAATATTGGCCAACAATCATCCATTCTTGAATATGAAAAAAAACAGAACTGTTTCACGATCCATGGGACCGCAAAGTTCTTACAAAGTTCTACAATTTCAGAGTGTCCATGTCAATACGGACGGTTGAGTGAATTTCTCCAACGACATCAGGCCCATCTACTCCCAGCACTGTACAGAAGGCCTTAATTACCTGTTTCTGATTTCTGCACTCTCCTGATTAATTTCTGATATTTCGCAGACAGTACGGTAATAGAAAAGTAACAGCAAGTTAGCAAATACCTCCAAACCCACTCACATAAATGCAGCTAGCTATCTGCCACAGAAGTTAACAAATTCAAATCGCCAAATACTAACAGTCCGGTACTTGTGTCTTGAGCAAAAATAAAACCTCAATTTGCAACAATCTGAACGTCACATTTTAGAAAACAAAATGTCGGACAAGTAAGGATCAATATATTCCTAACCTAATAAAGTCCTCCCTTATATATACTTCCCGAAATATATCTGTAACCAACGTTCACTAAAACATCAGTTGCAGACATCAATATACATGAAGATCGACAATTCCATGACTTCGCCACGTACGACAGTTGTGCGCACCTTCAGATATATTGCATTCTCTGCTTCAAACGAGCAATGTGACAACTAGGAACTAAACTTGGAACTTAATTACAACACGAAGTACTGTACTATGACCGTACTGCAATTAAGCTGTACAGGCAGCACAGCTTGCTCTCTGCGCGCACAATTAACTAGAGACACTAGGAATACCAGTAGTCAATGCGTCCAGCACTCTCTGGCAAACACAGTGGAACTGAAACGCAACAGTTGCCATATACGGGAAAGATCCATTCGACTTAAGGGCCAGCACCGTCCAACTGGACGATGTCTCGATCAAGTAAGGGTAGCAACTGCTCGATCAGACATCTCCTTCAGGTAGCATTTGAAAGTCCATGTCTCCTTGCTGATTCACGTAATTCGTGTAATCGAACATGGCGCTGGCCGCCTCTTCTTCGACGTTCTCATCGTGCAATTGCAAGCAGTGACCGAGCTCCAAGAAGTCCAAGTCCAGTGGAAGCTGCTCAAACTCACTGTCGATTTCGACGCCGACTTCAGTGCTTGCCGTGTGGAGATCGGCAGAAGTGGAGACTGAATTTGTGGAGCCACTGCCGGTGAGGCAAGAGTTGGAGGACGAAGACTGGTTGATTAGAGTACTATTCGTCTCACTGTTGGCGGTAGTCCCCATTCGGCGGGCTGCCAATTTGGCTTGGCCCTGCACAAACAACTTGATGGCGTTCATGTTATCGGGTCTGTCCAACCGGAGGTGGGCCGGAAGGGGTGGGAAGGTGCCCTCAGAGATGTCGAAGTTGTATTTGGTGCTGGACTTCTTAGTGTAGAACACTCCTGAGAAAAAACAAAAATCATATCTCGTTAGTGCATATCTGACGGACTCATGGCATTAATATCGTCATGGTTGTTCTTGTGCCTTTCTGTCAGTGATTGTCAGGTAGGTGACCGAATAGGCGCATTTCATCACTCTGAGCGAACACTTGCAGGTTAACTTGCCAACCATGGCAGTGATATCGTTCAACAAATTTATACAAAGGAGAGAAACTGCTGGGAAATGATGTCACGCCGGTAGAATTAAAGACGTGCATGTCTACGTGACAGAAACGATAAGTGGCAGTCTTGGACAATGAGTAACACCAATGTAAGTCAGTAGACAGCGTTGCTGTTCCATGTACAGTATGTTATGCAATCTTGCGATTGCTATTAATACCGCTACCAGCTCCTGATCGAATACCAGCTACATTTTACGACATCTTGGAGACACATCTTTTGAAGAATCGAGCCTCCAGTAACCATACACACTCAACTACACATGCTCAGAAACTTGACTGTCAGTAATGCCGCTACATTAAAGCAAGTCCTGCAAGGGCCAGTCCAGTGCAACGGATCCAATTACTGCAGGACTTGCTCTGACTCCGGGTAGAAAACGTATTGCTACCCCAAGGTACCGCCCCCGAGCTCAAAGATACGTATACATGACCCAAAACACATATACATGCACTTGTATTATACTTGGAAATTCAAGCAGTGAAACCCAAGTCCCTGCAGTGATACAAAAATGCATGGATTGCACTTACAGACAGTGCTATGCACAGGCAAGCATTGAAAGTTAGTGCAGTGGTAAGTTCGTACCGGCATCATAAGCTCCAGCGGCTTCGAGACTGGTGTTGTAGGTTCCCAACCAAATAGTCTTCTTCCATTTGGGGGGGCGAATCTCCACCAGATACCCCTTCACGCCTCTCCGTGTTCTCACTCCTTTGTAGGTAGGGTGGGCGCCTGTGGTCCCCCGCCCAGCCCTGGCACTTCCTCGTGCACTTCCTCGTGCAGCCCTCCGTGTCAACGGGGGCGACGACTGCTGGCCTACTACGTATTGATGGTATATCCTCACTGAACTTCGGGAATTATCGCCTGTATTCTCGTGCTGCAGCTGGTCCAGGGATGCATATCTAGTTCCAGAACCAGGTCTGCACAGTACAACATTCAAGAGAGTTATGATTCGAACAATCAAGGACTAGCTTGCCCTAGATGGCATCAACATATAGCAGCATTAATTAGTGTCAAGGATGCAGAGCCGAAATCATGTCGAGAATGTTTTTATTCGAATTATTTATGCATTCAAAGAAGCTTTTAATTCGGAAGTTCGCAACTTTCTGAAGGATTTTTGAAGGCAATGGAAGTGAAAGACTCACGTCCCAGATCAGCACTCCAGTTTTCTGGAACCTTCAGGTGGGGATTTCATACCAACTTCGCAGTGAATGGATGTCATATTACTCTACAAGTACTTGATGTAATACACAGTTTCTAAGATTCTTTTGTGTTACAAACTGACTCCAGTGTCGGAACACTAGATGTGTCAGCAAGTTCTATGCCTATAATCTACACATTTACGTAACTGATAACGAAGTATCACCACCTAGCAGGTTAAGAGCCCTTGAGCTTTTGTGGATATTGTGGAGGCAGAAAGGATTAGAGTTCTAAACCACAACAAGAGAATGTCCTGATCAAGATCATATGTGCACTTCCGTTTCACAAAACACGTACCTCAGGGTGGAGATGCTGCTACGCCTCTGGCGACTATTCGATGCCCTGGGACCACCTGCTGCAACAGGAATGACCGGCTTCCTCTCTTGAACAAAAGCTGGGATGATGACAGCCTGCGGTGCATCATCAACTTCGGTTTTAATCCTCAAGTCTTTGATCGAGTTTGTCATATCCTCGGTTAGGGGGACCTGGCCGACCCCCACCTCGCGGCCGCAGCACACGCACTCGTCTTGTAACGTCACCCCCGTGCCTCGGCAGCTAGGACACCTTGCTGCTGCTCCATCTCCGGGGTCCTCGCGCAACGTGTGCAGGAACGTCGGTTCTCGATCGTGGTCTGGCATCTCGAACAATACTCAGAGACCACCACGGAAGTCGAGTCAAATCCCCAAGTTAGGTGTGGAGACTTGGTAAAATGCGTGGTCTGGATCACAATGTGATGAGGCGATCTAATGGTAAATGATGCTCAAAACTCTTTGTCAGTGGTAATGTATATGAAAAGGAAGATGCTTTACGGGGTTTGGCGTTTGGCTGGTCTCCGTCCTCGGCAGTTATCCTCTCTTGGCTGTTCTCAAGTGTCATTTAGCAATCCGCCACTAGACCCCAAGCTGCACATTTATCAAAAAATTCAGTTGGTCACATGACGGGAAAATTTCTCGGTCAAACCGAAGTACTTTCTCTACTTGTACGAGTTATCAAACACACCGAATCCTCGATGTACTTTCGACCTACTCAGAAATCTTGGGGTGCATTTTGAGGTTGTTTCTAATAACCTCAATCCCCACCCAAAGAGACATTAGGCAACTGGTTCTTCAAAACATTCACGAGTCACGAGTAGCGTCTTGAAAATCCACTTCGTCAACATCTACTATGAACAGCATCTTCTGAGCACGCCCTTCCGTCGAAAATGAAAACTAAGCGAATATCTGTCAGACAAAAACTACCTTCACTACCTATTGTACACAGGGAGCCCCTGTTGCAGACCCGTTACGAAGAATCAAAGGAGAATAGGAACGAATATTATCAAGCAGACTGCAAGATGAATTTAGGACTTTTTGCTTCCAAACTTTCCACCTTCTTCGAGAATGCACTCTCATTAGAGAGTTCACTAACAGGCAACTCCTTATTGATTTAAAGTGTGAGCGCTTTGACTTTGAATATCCTGTCTCGGCACTCGTTCTAGTCAAACTTAGACATCTGTAGAGTGAATGCACCCCAAACTCACTTCCAGAAATACTTCTTTACAGTTCTAAGATACGTTCAGAATCTCTGGAAAACATGGACTCAAACATCGCCACGGCTATGGATCGACCATATTCCCAACTAGTCACTGCTTACCACTCTCTCATCAACTAACCCCTTTCGCATTCTCACTTCCTAACTCCACCCGAGCTACGTACTGACGATCCGTCAACCAACACCAACAATTCCTTCCTTCCTAGCAGTCCTCCGCTACCGTCACTGTTGTTCGATCGCAACTGGAAACTCTAGCGTTGACACTCGCATGCACCATCCCCTCGCTCACTCTGTGCAGACGAACCCCCCTCACCTTCTGACTTGAAGAAAAAGGTGTGCAGAATATAAATGAGTGTACCCTCCCTTATCTCATCATCTGGCTAGTGTGAAGATCCCCACAGTACTATTCAGGCTCCACTGTAGCTTAGAAGGCGCCCACTGCAGTCTCAGCACTCCCAGCAGGTTTGCTGTGGCATGATTGCTGTACAAGTTGGGGCTCGTACGTACATCACTGCGCAGCAATCGATCAGATAGCTGCTCCAGTCACCGGATGCAGCTCAAGCTAGCTACGAGTGGAAGTGAAGGCGGCTGTTAGGATAACCGACGCACTTAAGCTAGCTTAGTTAGCTCTAGTCGATAAGCTTGCAGGTGGGGAACTCGACGCTTAAATTATCGTCTCCAAGAGTGCCCTAGAAGATGCTGTTCCCCTCAGTGTATCTGAAGGCGCGTGGCTAGTGGGCTCCAACTTGACTTGCGACTTGCGAGGTGCCCAGTGGGAGCATGAGGGCTACAGTAAGGCCAGCATCGTCACGCCGTGACGTCGCGCCCGCTAATTCTGTGGCGCTTTCTTCACGAAATATCAAGTGGATTGGATTCCTAATAATGTCATTGGCGACCTACTCGGCTACTCCAGTCCACCCCAAGGCGGAAGGCGCACAAGTCTCCAGTGCCGCGGTTTGTCCGAGCTGGCGGTGCAAGATATCGATGGTGGGGGCAGTGTTTGACAGCGTTGTCATGTACGGATCTTCCTTGTTTTCGGCATTTGTGTTTAAATAAATGTGATCCTGATACCAGATGCAGACGATGCAGAGATGACGGTGAACATTGTAAGGAAGGAATTTTTTAGAATGAAGGGGAACATTTTAAAACGAAGGTGAATTTTATAGAGAATTCTAGAATTAAAAAATATTATAAAAAATTTAGAAAGAAGGTGAATATTGTAGGGAATTTAGAATGAAGGTGAATACTAAAGAGAATTTTAGAATAAAAGAAAATGTTATAAGAAATTTTAGAATGAAGGTCATTTCTAAGGATTTTTGGAATGAAGGTGAACATTCTTGCATTGGTGGACTATGCCTCATATAAAAAGAAGTAATTCTAACCATTTTTATAACTCAAGTGTATTAATTTAATTAAGACATGCTCATTTTGGATTCCACATCATAGTCACTTCATTCGCTTACATATAATTATAGTAGGGGTAGTCACACCTTGTTCATTGCACATCCACTATTTAGAAAATGGGGATGTTGCAGACTACTTGCAACTTTCCATTGGCTTTCCATGGACAAAATATTCTTCTCAGGTGAAATCTTCTCCACGTCCATTATGGCATTAGGGGTAGTCACACCTTATCCAAGCAAACTTTGTAGTAGAATGAAAAGTTGGGAGTAGGTACGGGTGAAGAAGGTGTGACACCCTTGTTTCGTGTGTTCGATAGTGGAGAATGTGAAACTGCAAAGATTGATTTATTAGGATAAGTTTGCTTGATTCAAGAATTCAATTAGAGAGATATAGTGAAGTCAAATAGGTTGGAATTGGCAGCAAAGGAGTGAAACCACATAACGCAACAAAATATACTTAGTGCGTTAAGTTTGTGGCACATCCATCCTTTTGCTTTAGAAGATGATAATCAAAGTCTTAGAGCAATAGTAGCAAAAGTATATTCTCCAATATGAAGTCAATAAAGAGCCGCCACCTCTTGATTCTCTAGAAAATGGTCATAGAGTGAAGAAGGTATGACTACCCCTATTATTCTCTTCCAAAGGTGGATAATGAATGTGAAGAATTTTTTTTCATAAAAGTATATTTTTTTAGTTCATTGCATTCCTAAGTTTATCCATCTATTGTGCCACATTCCCATTCTTTGTTTTCATCCTCTTTATGCTACAAAAGGGATGTCACACCTTCTTCATCCAAAACTGCTCCCTAATGATTCCTATTTTCTCACCAACTTCTCATTTTTCATTGAAATTTGCTTGGTGAAGAAGGCATGATTACCTCTAATAGAAAAAATGGATTCATTTAAGATGTGGAATACATTTTTAATTATAAATTTGTTATTTAGAATCAATCAACCTTGGTTTTTAAGCTTTTGAAACCTACAAATTTAAGATATCAAAATTTGGTCTTTTCCTTCATTCTATTTTTATTTACTTTATTGATTCAATTAATTATCTAACCAATAGTGGAGAGGCCTTATATAGATATGAAACATAAAGAACATTGTGTTTAAAGTTTCATTTTTCTATTCCCATAAAATGTTCCAAAGATAAAGTATTTATGGTCCATAACGAGGAATCAATTTTGCATTTGTTTTTTATTTTTGGAAGATAAATTATTTTGGCTTTTGAAACAAAAGAAAACAAAATATTAAGATCACTACAAGAGAAAGTGTCCAAATTGACAGAAACTGGCACAAATCAGCTAGTCCTAATTGACAGAAAATTGACAAGAAATTGACAAGTTTCTGTCATTTTGGACAAAAAATTGTTCGAAATGACAGAAAATTGTCCAAATTGACAAAAACTTGTCAATTTTTAGTCAATTTTCTGTCAATTAGGACTAGCTGATTCGCGCCAATTTCTGTCAATTTGGACACTTTCTCTTGTAGTGAGACAACTTTAATGTTTTTTTTCCTACATAGTGGCAATACATCATTATTATTATTTATTTTAACAATAGATTTTTTATTTACTCTATTCTTCTAATTGTTTTTATTATGCAAGAAGTATATGATGTACACAAAGTTTTGACAAAAAAGAAGCCAAAATATTTTTATTACTAAAAGAAAAAATTGGCACAACATGCAATGCTAACATACAAAGTGTTAGGAATAATTTTTGTGTCCTAGAAGCTAAAATCCCCTTCATATAGTGATAAATAGAATTTAATCAATCAAGGCTTAAGAATTACTAAGACAACTTTTGTAACAATCAAATACAATCCAACAACAACAAATAAAAACAATGACCAATTCTTGGACCAACTCACAAAAAACATAGTTGAAATTCAATAATTTTTTTACTACAAAGATGTTTGACCAACTTCAAAACCATCATCATAGGAAGGTAACAAAGTCATTAAAGACCTAAAGGACATTAAAGTAATAAGAAAACATCAAAGATATGCAAATTGAAGCTAAATGAAGGCAACATGCAACCACGCACAACATGTCATGTTTTGTATACCTTAATGTTTGTATATTCTTGAGTAAGTTCTCTAACATTTGTACAATATATAGATTATGTAACTTTATAAATTATAATTGTGTTGAATATTGAAAAGGTAAGTTTTCTAGTTCAAAATTGTCCCTTTGAAATAGACTTGAATGAATAAGAAAAAATGGAAAAAAAATCAACATCAGGGTGATTGCAAGAAAGACCAAACAATTTTGGTAGCATTTTGCCAAACTATTTTTTTTATCCACGCTATAACTTTCGAATTAAAAATCCAATGCCAAAAATAAAAATTTATTTATAGATGTTTTGATTGTAATTGTATCTATTACCCCTATTCTGCCTACAATTATAAATGTCCCCTCCAAAAGGCATATTTCAACGTTTTGATTTTTAATAAATCAATAATAGTGAAAAAAATTGACCATTTTGTGAAGACTTGATGGTGATGAAATTTCACCCAAAAAATAAACTTGAACCCATCTTCAATGTTTGGAAAAGTGGTAAAGCCCTAGGTGAAATTTTCTAAATTTTGGTAATAACCCATTTTCACATATACTTCTAAACCACATAAATTTAATATTATAGTGATCTTCTCTACAACCTTTAATTCTTTCCAATATTTGATGTAGTATCATGCTTTTAGTTCCATCAAATTTCTTCAAATACTATTCAAATAAATATTTTTTATAAAATATTAATTTTTTAAAAATAAATTATATATAAATATTATACATCTCTTTGAATGAAAATTACCATCAAATACATTACTAGTGGGTTTGTTCATGATCACCTCATTAGTAAAGGGCACCATCTTCAATAGGGATCTATCCAATGACACAACAAGACACTATACTAATAATGAAATTGAGTGTTCACCACATTAATTGATTTTAAAATGTTGTGAATTTTTACTCTTGATGAATATATTCATCCATGAAGCCAATATCTACAAAACTGGTATTGTATGTAAGTATGTGTATGTTGAGGTTAGATTCATGAGACCCTACACGAAATCATTTCTTTTTGGATTGAATATCCTTTCATCAATTCAATTTAGAGTTATTGGGATTTCATTTCATGACCTTTAGCAAGATCCTCATAGCTTTACCGCGGTACTTAGGGATTTATCAAATCTTTTGTGACCTTTAGCAAGTAGGATCCTCCTAGCTCAATAAGCCTTAATAGAAGGACTAGTTTAGTTTCAATCCCTTTCAATGAATACAATTTTTCTTTGAGGGGGGAGGAAAGAATCAAGCTTAGTAAGCTCATGTATTCCATGATTTTTTACATTTTTAAAGCAATCACCTTGATATATATATTTTTAACTCCTCAATTTAGATACTAAGTTGGATATATACCATCATGAGCTTACTAAGCTTACTGGGTATGATAGTACTAAGCTTACTATAAGCTGGATATATACCATATACATATAATTTTTTCATTTTTGATATTTTCATTGGAGAATTTAGGATACATATTATTTTCGCTAATATTTTCTATACTATTCAATTATGCCACGTTACAATTTCTGAAAATTTCACTACATGCCATATTTGCTTATATTTTGAATTGTTTTTTTTAACAAATCTCACCCGAGCATAGGGTATGCCCCCCCCCACCCAAAAAAAGCTTTTTCACAGATGAAGCCAGGACAACAATTCAGACACATGACAACTTTCCAAATGTTCCTTCAGTTGACACATGACAACTTCAGTCCTCCAATTATTGCGTGATTATGCTCCGTGGTACCAACTTGCCCATGAAAAGTAGGAAGGAAGGGAAGGACAAATCCAGATAACTTCATTTTTTTAAAAGCTTGTTTGTGGAACTAGATAACTTAGTTTTCAGTTATCTGGAAGTCAAGGGCACAGAACTCACATGCAGGTCTCCAATTTCAAAGCTGGCTCCAGCACCAACAAAAGCCGGCAAGGTACAGTACTTTTGTTTCCTGAATGCAAGGGGCCTGCAATCACCCTAAAATGTTGGAGGCGGACGTTTGGTGTTTGATGGATGACAGAGAATCTTTCAGTGTAGGATAGAAGTGCAACTATTCATCTTCGAAATTTTGTGGGAAAAGGGGAAATTTTTCTACAGTATTTTGGCTTTCAATGAGTATTTTTGGATTTTCTTAGACCTGTGATTCCCATGGTACCAAAATGGATGATCTAATCTGTTACTTAACCCTTAAAGGACGGCGAGGTGACTTTGGAAATCATCAATTTTTATGACCGTGTGAAGCATTGGCTTAAAAAAATTATAAAAGCACTCATTGCAAGACAAACTATTGTAGGAGACCTCCTCTTTTCTTGCAAAATTCCGAGTTGTACTTTTGTCATGTATAGAGAGATCCTCTGTCATCCATCGGACCCGAAATGTCCGCCTCAACGTTTAAGGGTTAAGGATTAAGTGATCATCCAAAAGTGGTGTAATGGAGGTGTCTATAATGCAAGTAGCTTGGTTGAAAATGGGTGAAAGAATTGGAGGATAGATTGCAAGTGGAGGTCATTATTTTATTGTCACACAATGTCATGGAGAAGTCTTGACCTTGAAGATTAGTGGAGTGAGTTTGCACTAGTAGAAATGAGGGATTTGAGCACCAATGAATACTGTAGATGTAGGGCAAGGTTGGCAGAAAATCATTTTCTTAAAGAGAGTTGAAAAATAAATAAAATGAACAAAAAAGTTGTTGAAGTTAGCAAGAATTAAATAATCAAGTTGTTGAAAAAAAACATTCATTATTACCTAGAATGTCTAGAATGCAACCAAAATAAAGTTCAAAATCCAATGCAATCAAGGGTACTCAAAATACTACTAGTAACAATTTGTCATTTGATCATCTACCATCAAGAAAATTTTTGATTGCAAGAGGAAGGATTACTTCATTGACATTTAGTGAAAACAAAGGTTGGAGAGATTGTTTTTATAATGAAATTCATTATCCATCATGAATTCCCCAAAAATATGGGATAATTTGAAGATGAGAGCTTGAACCACTCATTGTCTAAACAAGTTGTGTTCTAAGTAGAATTTCATACCTCATTTTGGAATAGTAGAATAACTTTAAAAAAAATTGAACTAAAGAAGTTGAAAAATCAAATTAACTTTCATTTCCAAGAACATGTTTGTGATTTTGAGTTTTAAGAAAAATTTATGGACAAAATTCAAAAAGGATGTTAGAAAATGTCAAAGAAAATGTTCGTTCTAACCTGTCTAAACATTGTCCATAACTATTGATTGGAGGCTCAAAATCTCAAATGGATTTTTGTAGAGGAAATTTAGCTTGATTTTTTATTTAAACTAGTTCAAAGTTTTTGAGAAAAATTATTTTACTATGCTTAAATGAAGTTTGAAATTCTACTTTGAACACAATTCCTACTTTGGACTTAACTATGCATCATTGAGCTCCTATTAATCCTAATTTACTTATTCCGCATGGATTGTGTTTCTTCCTACCACACCACTTGTATAAAGATCTTGTCTACTCATCTAGAAATGCACCAAAGAAATGCCTATTGAAGCTATATGGGACAGTTGTTGAATATTTTTGGTTTACATTTGAAAGTAATGTTGAATTTTTTTAAATTAAGTTTTTATAGTGATGAATTTACTTTTAAATATTTAATTAACTATTTGTCATCAATGTTGACCTTGCCATATAGCTATGGTAGTCTAAAAGTGTTGTACTAAAGGCCTATATGGACCTTTGGCATTGCACTCTAACTATATTCCTCGGTGTGCACACAACTCCTTTCTACTAGTGTTGGTGTCCCGGCTAGTATTTGATCCTCTTTTCTTCCCAAGTTGAGACCTAAACCTCAATCTAAGAAAAAGATATCCTAATGTAATTATATTGCATGCAATCATGCCTTATTGCCATTTCAAAAAGAATGTAAGTTGAATGAAAATTCAAGTACAATTAGGATTAATCCCTAATGTCCTAAAGTTTTTCACTCTCAAAAATTGTTCAAAATTACCATTTTTAAAACAAAAAGCAAAAAAACTGAAAATGATATTTTAGGCAAATCTAACTATAGGATCTAGCAATAGACTAGTATGAAAATGTGTGGAAGAAATTTCAAAAACTTTGACTATATAGATTGCAAGATAAATGCATCCAAAGTGAAGAAATCATGATTTTTGGCACCATTGCAAACTAGTTTATGAGACTTTGAATCCTTTTAACTATACATTTTTATACTAATCAAATTTAACTATACATTTTCATATTTAACCAAATTTTTGCACAATTAATTTTGAATTAATTTTTTATCATAAATAATTTAGTTGAGAATAAATAAATAAATAACAAAAAATAACCTCATTTTCATTCTTTAAAAAATTGATAAATAGAAGAAAGTACATGATAGAAGCATAAACTAAATCATTGATAGCTCTAAGATGAAATTAAAACACACAAATTCCAATGGAGGGATTGTTCAAAAAATCAAAACTAACCTTGCAAAAAAAATTTTTTTTGATAAAATACAAAAATTGAGTTCAAAAACAAATCCTATGCAATATTTTTTTTTCAAAAAGATGCTTTAATTGCCTACAGAATAAGATGTTCTATAACTTTCACATCACAAATCCAAATGGAATAAATCAAAGATTTACATGTAGAAAAAAGTACAATATATAATAAACAAATTTTTAAGAGCTCTAATAGAGGATAAAAAATATATTTCCAAACATTTGTTAAGTTTTTTGTTCTCCTTAAGGATTAAAAGTAAACAAGGGACCAAAGTAAAGGTGACATTTCAAGACTTTTATGATAACTCTATTGGATTTTTTCCCAAACTATGTTTGAAAGATTCAATATAATTTTGAAAAACTAAAATGAATTTCCAAGATGAAGAAGTAAGGTGTTTCAATCCAATGTCTTTTGAGCACATTGTGACAAACACTTGTGAAATGAATTTATTAATTCATTAATTGTGCTTGTGAAATACACACTCCAACCCTATATTTGTATTTTTGGGAAGTTGTTTGGACTACAATCAATCATATGGGATATCGATTGTTGTATGTATTTTACATATATTTGTATGAATTTGTA
Source organism: Climacium dendroides (assembly GCA_950106755.1). Classification (NCBI taxonomy): domain Eukaryota; kingdom Viridiplantae; phylum Streptophyta; class Bryopsida; order Hypnales; family Climaciaceae; genus Climacium; species Climacium dendroides. The sequence goes on along the minus strand of OX467082.1, from coordinate 41,159,102 downwards.
TCTACATATTGTGTGGATACATATGTATTATATATTTTTGTATATATTTTTTATGTATTATATATCATGTGCATTCTATATACTATATCCATATTTGTATTCTATATTTGTATTTCGTATCCCATAGCACCAAACCCTAATTTTCTTAATGGCGAAGATTGTCTCTCATAATAGTACAATCAACGACAATTGTTTATTTTTTTAATTAGAGGAGACAGGGCATTTTTTTAACCCCTAAAGGACCAAATGGCCTTTTTTGGCAACATAGTGATTTTGGGTAGCTCACTACAAATGGATTTTTTTTTTTTTTTTCTTTGAAATTTTCACATAGCATGTGCTTGAGGAGTAGCTTTAAGGCCCAACAATTTTCATAACTTTTGACTACATGGTTAAAAAGTTATTGTATGATATGTAGTTTTCAATGTTCGGTGAGCAGTCCAAGCAGAAAAAAACTTTTTTAAAAATCACTTTTTAAAAAAATAAAAATTTGAAATTGGTTCTTTAGATTTATTTATACATGGATATCTTTGATTCATTCAATTTCGATTAATGAGATGAAAGTTATGAAGAGTTTTAGTTGTGGGTAGTTTGAAGGTAGTTATAGAATCTCTACACTAAAATAAACTTCAAAGTCCTTTATTTAACTCAACTTTCAATATTTTTAGGTGGACATTGTTTATTACAACATTGCAACCATTGGGATTGGCATTGTTAACAATTTAGTATTTTGAATCATTGTCTACTTCTTTCTACTTACTACTTTTTTCCTTTATGTTGTACAATTCCAATTGATTTGAAATTTTTCAATCATGTAGCCAACTTGCCTTGAAGAACAAATCCAAAGAGTAAATACTATTTGGGGCATTTTTTCATACAAATATGACCTTGTGAAGTGTAGCTGCCCGATTTTTCGCAGGGACTAAAAAAGGATTTTTGTCACTTCAAACGCTAATATCTTGCAATCTACATGGTGAAAATTTCTGAAATTTTTTCCACTTCTTTTCAAACTAAAGTACTATACAATCTTATGGTTAGATATGTCAAAAGATGATTTTTTGTCAAAAATTTGGTACTTGTACTAAAAATGGCAATTTTACAATATTTTTGGTGAAAACATAGTCAAAAACCTTTAGGGGTTAAATCAAGATCAATGGATGTTGATCACATCTTTTGGGCACATTGTTAATTTAGTGTTGACATAGCAAATCTTAGAAGATTTAATAATTTTGTTGCTTGAATTCTTGAAATGCATGTGAAAAGAACATACATGTGGCATCAAAATCAAAAGGAATAAAGAAATATAGTGTATCAAAAGTTGCATTGCTATTTTTGTCATATAAATGTGTTTTGCTAGAACGAGATGATTTTTTATTTTTTAATAATTGGAATTTGTGCCACAATAAAAGTATTGAGTAATACACTGTTTTGAAGTTTTTTTAAACTATTAATAAAAAACATTACATTGAGAAAAAAATACATTGTTTTCAAATTTAGGCACATTAAACTTGCAATTATTGGGAATATTCACTTAAAAAATTTGAAAAAAAAAATGTATAGACCTTTATTAAATTAATTTAGAAGCAATGTTTTTAAAGTTCATCAAAATTATAATTCTTTTTAATAACTAAATTTTGAGATGATAGGCCAAAAATTCAAAGTCATCAATGTGGTGCCATGTGAACACAATTTCTTTTATAATATATATCCAAAGAACTTGTTTCTAATTTTTTGGTTGGATAATTTAATGCTTGTGGCCTATCCATGTTGAAATAGAGTCCTTGATTCATTTATGAATTCAAAATGATAAATACATTAAAGTGTGTGCAATGGGGTACCACAAGCTACAATTTGAGAAAAACACATGATGAAACTTCTTGAAGCACCCAAATTTGGTCTTATGGAGTTTGGTGTTGTGTTTCTTTTGTAATAATATTAATTTAATCCCTCAAGGCCCAAGGCCTTTTGGGTTTAAAACCATTGTTGTTTTTGAAGTATTATAATCCAAAATTTCACCAAGGTATAGAAATATCAATTGTACAATTTTGTAGTGTACGTGTTGTAAAGAGACAAGACACTGAAGTTCATTGTAATCCAAAAATGTTGGGATTTTAAACTTTGAATAGCTCCCAAACATTCAAAACAATTTGGATTGACATGAAAAGTTTACCTCAATAACTAGACTTCAAAGGAAACATATTCTAACAAATTTTATTGAAAAAGAACATTAGATGAAGGTGATACAAGCCCCCAAAGTTGCAACCATCAAATGCAAGTTGGTGAACTCAAATTGAACCTTTGGACCTCAATTGGCTTACAAAAAATCAACACATCTTAGATTGATCTGAAGTTTTTACCACACAAATTAGAAGAGAGAGTGCAAATTTTCTGAAAGTTTATGAGCACACTTTTGATCCCTTAGGCGGGGAGGGGTTAAACCTTTCTCCAACACCCCTTCTACAAACTGGGTTTCACTTTACGATTAACTCTATTGTTTCTGCTTTTTTTTCCCAAAGTAAACTGACTTTTCTGAACTGAAGGGGAGATCCACATTTTAGCCCTCCCAAAGAAACCTCGTGGTACCCTAAAAGAGAAGTGCAAGGTACTGAAAAGGCAGTCCCTTTCAAATTCTCTCTCATGCAAATCAGTCCAAACTTAGCCCCAGTGAGAGTCAAACTTGGACAGAGCTGCAGCATCTGATCCACTGAGCATCATTTGTGAAACGCATGGGTATCAAATAAAGTAAAGAATATAATTAGCCTTTGTAGCTACTTCAGACAGATTGACTTTATTTATAGCCACTTTCCAAAAAAATTATTCTCGTCCACAACAATTACTCCACTTATAGCCTATTCATGACCAGTCACTACATAAAATATTGCATGAAGAAGGTTGACTTCACAGTGATGCAGTACAAGGACACGGCAACTAATAATGACCTGCTTCTAAAATCAACCCCTAGAGATTCTCACCTAAAATGTACAGCCTAGAGTCCTACACCTTGATGGCGATTTTAGATACACCTATTTTCAGCACTTTGAAAATTCACATTATATTATTCTGGAATTCGTACTGAAGCTTTGGGAGCCATTCGTTTGTATCATATGCGGAATAAACTTTTCCAATTGAAAAAAATAAAATTGGATAGTGTTTGTGAAGTAGGTGGCTTCGTGTGGCCATTACCAAAGTCACAATACAGACAGAATATAAACTCTCATTCCATCATTCACATGAAAAGGCAAGTATATTACCAATCATAAAAATGACCCTTCCAAGTCTTCAACCCGGCCATGCCATAACGGTGAGTTAATTTCAACAAATAAAAAAACGCGGTAGACACCATTGACATTAGGGGTAGTCACACCTTCTTCACACCTGAGTTGAAGAATGGAGAACACGGACATGGCACGTTGGGGTTCGGTTGATGTTGTCCTTTCGCAATAGAATATACATAAGTACATATATCTTCTGCACTCCCACTCTTCACCTTAGGAGGTAGTGTGGAAGATATATGTACTTAAGTTTATTCTTTTATACTCTCCTTTTTCCTTTTTCAAGTGGCACTTTCCCCATTTATTCATTCTCCACCCTAAACACATCTTTTAGGGGTGTCACACCTTCTTCACCCTTCGTAGCTTCCCATTGTCTCCTCCAAACCCTCACCAACTTCTCATTCTCCATTCTTCAAGTGCCAAGTGAAGAAGATGTGACTACCCCTATTAAAATTGCTCTTGGAAGTTGTAATCACACCACTCCGCTGAATGTGAGAGCATTTAGGCAGTGGCACAGAAGCTTCCAAAGAACATTATCCTGTTAAACTCTTTCACTGTGCAAAATATCTACAAAATATCATGAATACTTTCAGCCAGGATTGTTTTCAAGATTAAAAAAGAGGGCAGAGACCACTATGATTTTGCCTAAGTATGTTAGTGGCTAAAAACCAACCCAATTGGCCAGTGTTCTGAAGCCCAATCCAAGTAAATCACTGGAGCTGCGGATTACAGTATGCCGGAGGAGGGAGGAAACTGATTTCAAACTTCACTCAATGATCACATGAATTGAAACTCAGCAGAAAGTAGCTCTTCCTAATATAAGTTGGCGCGTTTACGTGGCTGGCCTCTGCCCCGGCCTTTGATCTGGTTTTGATCTCAGTTTTATTTGATGTCTAGTTGTCTGAAAATCAGAAAAAAATTGCCGTCGGGGGACTGGTTCCTTGGTTTCCTCGTACTGTTTCCTCTATGAATGGAAATTGTGCATGTGTTTCAAGAAGAAAAAAAACTCTGCGGAAAGTGGAAACTGTGAACAGTGCTCACTCCTTCCTTCACGGTGATTTATCTTGTCTCACTGAACAGAATCAGTCTAACTTAAAGGTAGCAGATCCCTTTCGGATCACTTAAGCAATTTAGCAAATCTGCAGGATGGATATGGTGAGGGGGAAATTTTCCCCATTTAGAAAAACAGATTTTCAGAAGGATTTTATATTCTTTTACATTTTTTTCTTCAAAAACAAAATTATCATGAATTTTTTTTTGTGAAGGTTTCATTCAACCTATTCTTGTTAAATTGGTCACCCTATTTCCAACCATAAGCTAGTTACAAAATCAACAATGCTTCGATGTAAATAATAGCTGTGGCTTCCAATGTACATCTTGTGATCATTGTATGCTTTTACATCTTGATCATTTCTGTTGCTCCTATTGTAAGTTATCACGTAAACCACAACTACTCATAAACATGCCATAGCCTAAAAGCAACTCCAATGCAATAACTAAAACAAGCACATGAATGATGGCAATGGGGTTTATAACATGCTTTTGCAAAAATCCACTCCCTAATACAACCATTATTACCAACAAGATTTTTCATGGCTATTCACATGAGAACCCTAGTTCAACATTTTGGAGTGATTTGTTGAGCATGGAACAACACGCAAGAAGCTAAGATTCTATAACAAGTAGTGGTGGTTCACCATCTTAAGTGGTGGTCGTTCTGAAAGGGCACTCTCACCAAAAGTGAAAGAGATTCACTCAAAAAATCATGTTTACTGAGCCTTGGGGCCTTCTTACATGTATTGATCATTAGGGGAATTGCACAACAGGTGCTACATGGAAAAATAGGCATTGTACTTTCATATAGACCCGCTCGGTGAGAAGAGAAACTATAAAAAAAATTCACATATATTAAATTCACTAATCTTCACCAATGAGGTTGTCCACCTCATCGAAACTTCAACTCCTTTCCCGCTTGCCCACCCTGGCAAGGCAAGCGGTGCAGCCCCTTTTGTCTTCTTGCTAAAATTAGCTGTAAACTTGCCCACTTGGGGAGCATGCAAGGTGATGCATGGTTGCATTGAGTCACGGATGCAAATTGCACTCTCTGAATAGCGCCGTCCCGTCCCGTCCCTTGCTCCAGCAACAAAACTAGGCCGGACAGGATCCCGTGCTCCTTATTATTCCGGGATCAACATTGGAGCTGCTCTAATTAGCGGAAATGGGTGGCTGACCAGAAAAGGGTGGGCTACAATGCGGCTTATTTGAAGCGGCGTCCAGAATCAGCTAGTGGCGACTCCCTACATGCAGAAGAATACCTACGCTGACTCAGACATCATGATTTGTATCCCTCAGGTTGAGGAAAAGCAACGTCATCTCCTAATAATCTCTTCACTTTGGCTTACTTGTCATCGTATTCCACCATTTGCTCGTGAGCGAACTTACTTTCATTACTCAGCAGAAAGGACCCTTCTTCTCTGCAGAAACTTAACATACAAACAAAACGGAGGAGAACTGACAAGAAAGGCCAACTGTAAGGGTTTTCTAGGAAGAATGCAGAGCAAAAGCACTCGAACAAAACGTCGCAAAATCAACCAATACAGAACAAACTGCGTTGAAAGCAGGGCAACCTAAAAGTGCCACTTTCTCGGGTGTGCACAGTGTCTAACTGACAAATGAAGCAAGATTTCTATGAAAAAAAAATGCATCGTTTGGACACAGTACACAACAATCATGACGGGTCAAGTTTTTTTGGTTAGATACTCTACTATCACTTCTTCAATGATGTTCTACATATTGATGTAGTAATGTAACTAATGAAACATATGTTCACAGTTTTTAGGCACTTGGTGCATTATTTTGGGAGTCCCTAATATAATGTCATTTTGACAGTACTAGTAAGAAAGAGGTTTTGGGAAACCAAGCCATAAATGAATGTCATATCATGGAGCCAACAGAAGGCTCATTTGGACATGGAGCCAAAAGCCCATTTGAACACCAAATTAGTGACTGAATGGGGCATGTGGCAAGAAGCTTTTTCAATTAAACTTGATGCCCTAACACATCCTTTCTACTATACAATGCTAAACTCAAACTACTACACATTGTTAAACTTGAGAAAAAAGAAGTCATAATAGACAAAATAAATAAAGAAGAAAACTAATATTGACCAAAAGATATAATGAATAAAGATTTTGATGCCTGGGATAATTCTAAGTCAAACAACACTATAAACTTGTTGGTAGGATTTGCTACTCACACAGTCATATTACTGGAGGTGTTCTAACTATAAGGTAGGTCCATAAAGAATCCATTTGAAAACTGAGGATTAATTTGGAGAGGCTCAAACTTCTTGTATATTTTTCAATAAATTTTCCTCGAAAGACAAAATGGAATTCATATCTAACCCAAGTCTATCTCACATTTTTTTGGAACTTCTTGAAATTAGTTATGAATTTTTAAAGTTGAAATGCAATGGTTTTTAAAAGCATCCACTTCTTGAAATGTACACTATTTGTACACTGCTCAAACAATGAAAAAGCAACATGCACAAATAATGTACACTTACAAAAGGTGGACGCATTTAGAGTTTGAGCACTTCATAGACCTCCTAACAGACTTGTAAACACTGAACCGAAAAAAAAAAAAAAAAAAATAGAGTGTTGAATCAAATATCCTACATGACGGTCTGATTCAACATTAAGTCCCTTTTTATAAAAAGAAGCGCCACATGTCATCTTCTGAAGGGTGTGAAGTGACGTGGACCCCAAAGAATCTGACGTGAAATTCGATTTTGGCACCGGAGTCAGACCTTCATTTACGGTACACAAATTCAGTGACAGACACTATCCAAACTATCCAATATAATGATCTCACCGACATCAACTCTGGGCGTCCTTTGTGCACGCACCTGCCGCCAGTCCGACAGTGGCACACTCCGGAATTTCTAAGAAGCCACTAACAAGCGTCAGAATGATAAATTTGAAAATACATGGATTACAAATAACTGCATTTCTGGAATCCATCTGAAAACGTGTTTTGTCGGGAGAGAGAAGGGTAGGAGAGAAGTGCGAGAGAAGTTTACCACTACAATCTGAAAACGTTTCCGAAAGCTGTGGACGTGTCTGACTACTGTACACCGCATTTTTTTTTTTTTTTTCGCATTGAAGCGAAATTGCGCAGTTCATAAAGAGAGTCCAATCAAGCAGAGTTCCGCATAATCGGAAGAGATTTTGTTTCATACGGGACACAAATAATCACGAGTATGCATTTTTCATGGGAGCTTGTTTGAGTTGTTTCCAACACAGTTTACCTTGAATGGAACTGACGCTCAAAAGTGGTTGATGGATGAGTATCAAGATTGCTGTAAGAATGAAGAATACACCCATTGGTTCAAAAATCAGATCATTTTTGATAAAGTACTTTGATGATAAATCTTGTACTTTAGAGGTAACATCACAAAGGATTTAATCCTAAAAGGATAAGGTGTATGATTGCTTTTCAAACTTCAAGATCCATTTACTTTGTATGCTCCCATTTTACAACTCTATATTGGCATGAAATCTTTTATATTTATTTTTTAGAGATGTAATCACATGTTTTCTACATGTCATAAAAATTTCAGACTTTTCTGAGAATTCTTCTGAAATTATCATAAATATTTGAATTTTTTTTAAAAATTCATATCACACTGGAATGCACTTTACAAACCTGAAATTATCACTTTGGTGTAGATTGTAGTGTAGATCGTTGTGGTGTAAATGAAATTTCTGGGTCATTTTAAATTAGAAAACCAACAAACCATGATTGTATATCCAAAGTTCAAATTGCAACATGATATTTGAACTTTCCAAATATTGGTAGAAACTAGACTTGATAAATTAATTTCTTTAGTTGGATTCAAAATTCAACAATGATCAATTATAGTGAAAACTTAGATAAAGAGGAAGGAGGGTTCAAAATACACTACAAACTTTGTTGTGAATCAAGCATCAACTAAAACTTAGGTAAAAAGGAAAGAAGGTCCAAAATAAACTATTGGATCAAGCATCTTCTTCATTAGAAAAATCAGCTATAACACCATAAATGAATTTTCCAATAGTATCTAGTACACATGACTTCATGGAACTCTCTCCAAGAAAAAGAAGGATGAAAAAATGTATGTTTCCGTCCTGTAACTGAAGCACTCAGAAAAGTCGTCATCCATCAGCCATGTGTTTTTTTTGTCTGTCCAGCTTTCTAGGGTTAATACACCTCGTTATTCGAGAGCAGAATGTAGAGATGGCCGGCTTGGACCACACGTACCTCAATCTAGGATGCGATTTCTTGATTGGGTGGACCCTCGAAGCTCCGAACTGTGAAGCCCTGGTCTTTGGAAACTAAGCCGACTTCTGTCGCAGCAGCAGCTTCTGAGCCATCATCTATGAAAGAACAAGTTATACAGTCGTCAGTGCATTCAAATTGTGAATGAAAAGGAAGCAATGAAGACTGATTAAAAGTCACGAGCTAGCAAGGATTAAAAGTCACGAGCTGCGTCACGTGACTTGTGACGCAGTATATACGTTTAGTAAAACCATTGTAAGTTTAATTTCGTAACTATATATGAACTGGGATAGATCTTTATATTCGCTTTCACGAATTGCATCGGTGAATTACATTCGAGAAAGCACTCGATCAACTCCAATTCTCGACTGGCAACATTATCAGCAAAACCAGAGAAACTTAAATCCAAGCACTTTCTGCAGTCAGCAACCGTGAATTACCGTTCGCGTACGTACCTGGTAGTACCAGAATCTATTTCATTAAGTACTCAACCTAATAAGACTACGTACTATATGCACGAGCACAATAGAAAAGACAAATTGTTGTATCTTAACTCAAAGTTCATGCTCGGGTACAAGTGAAAACTTTCGTTCCAGAGGTGAATCAAAATTACTTGGATTTACTAGAATGTATTTTCTTTGGATTCTGCTGGGTAATCAGCTCATTTGCCATGCGAAAGAAAGCATCGGAAATTTCGGCCTTGCTTCTTCGCATCGGCAAATAGAGTGCAGAGATACCATTCATTATTTTGGCTCGATCGACTTGAGCAAAAACTTGTAGCACTGGCGACATATCCCACATAAATCCAGGGAGGATGTATAGCTAATATAGGATCTTGAAAAACAGGATTTAATTCTGCAAGTGATTTGGTACAAACAAATGAGATTCAAACAAAAGGATGGGAATTTGCTTATATATGTATAAGAATATCAAAAAGAAGAAAGCAATGCCCATATAAATTCACCTTTCACCAATACAGGAAACTTAATTATTTGCATTCTGTGCCCAAAATAAAGAATCTAAATTGTTACTTTAAGTGTAAAGAAAAAAAAAATCTATATTATTTTTCCTTCAAGTCTTTCCATTTTTTAAGCTTCATGGGCCTTCTATTTTCAAAATACAAATTCCGAGGAGAGTTGTACCTGCAGCTAGCAAACCTTCTTGTGCTAAAGTTCAGCCGCGAATCACAGGCGTAGAACCATTACGCTCGCATTGATTCGGTGTCACTCGCTCGCCTTCCGCCACCTTGAGCGGGACCTCAAATTAAACTGAAACAAAATAGAATAGATCATTACAGATTGTTCTATAAACCAGGGAGATGAATAATCAACACAAGTCAGGTATATACAAAAGCTTCAAGTCGAATGATCGACAGTTTAATTAACTGGTAGGCGTTAGGAACTTTTAAGTTCTCTCGCAGATCTACAGCATATCATGGCGCTCATGACTATTTGTTAATTACAAGGAGTCAGCTTTGAGAATCTACATGAGAATGTCAGAGCTGGCCACACAGGATGGGCATTTCAGAATCGCATTGCAAAACTTCACCAGGGGCGAGTACTATACGTACATGAAGAAAGAAGAACCATGTTGTATAGTACTAACAAACTGGCAAGCCACGGGAATAATAAGGTCTCACAATGCTATTCGGATCGGAGTGGTTAGAGTTCACAATTTCAGCTGCTCAATTCTACTGTCTGTTTCTAAATCTGGTCCTACATACACGATTATGAGCTCAGAATCTTGTTACTTCTCAACGCAAGATTTCATGTCGCGTTTCCCTAATCGCCTTCACTCTGTGCTCCGACATCCTATTGTATGCCACAGGTAACTGCCAGTAGCAGAATTGCGATCATTAGCGCAAGCTTGAAAAATATGTGTTCAGAAGGCTAGTCTATATATTGATCGAAAAATGGGCTACAACACTATCTTTTAGCGTTATTAGCGTTTATTAAACAGGCTGAATGCCGAAATTCCCCAAACACTCTAGGAACTGGCACGATCGAGATTAAATTATACTGTTCCATCTTGAGACGGATTAGCCTAGCTCATATTGGATCGGTTTAGTGTCAGTCTCGCTGATGTGAATCACAGTCAACTCATATCGAATCCCCTTAGTGAAAACGTACGCAGCACGTACGTATATGGTCCTACGACTGGTGTGGAACCTTGTTCCCAGTGTTTACATTTTTCACACTGAGGATTCGATATAAGCTGGTTATGAATATACAATTTCAGCCCATAGGCAGGGTTCCAGACTTGGAGTATCGCGCAAACCCTGTGTTGGCATCTAACTCATTGTAAGTGTTGAATGTTGCGACTGTCTTCAGCTGATCTAGAGTGCAACTATGTCTCATAAATCACCGCCCTCAATTATATTTGTCTTAAGCCCAGTCTGAGAATATTACATTTTCATACCCAGGATCGACAACTGCTTGATCAGCAGCAGCATATGATTTTTCATATATTAGATATAGTTTTGTGTGTTTGCTGTATCTCCACGTCCATATGCTACTTCAGATAGGGTTCCAGATGCCAAAACATCAAGAAAAGGAAGTTACATCACTTTATTGGAGCAATTGTAGATACGTCACTACTTCTTGTAGAGAGAATTGTGGGTACCATATCTTAGAACAATGAGCATGTAATTTAATGACATTGTATCTAATAATCGGTTGAACACCTACAGTCTTTACTTTACTTACCGACAGGTTCCATTTTTCTTCACAAAGTTATATTTGGCGGGCAGAAAACGATGTTGTATGTTACGAATTAGAGATGCTAACTTATTATCGAGCTCATTACCAATTCGTAGAACTCAAGATTACATGCTTACCGAAGACGACGACGACATTTGCTCCAGCAAACCAGAAGCCATCCTTTCGCTGACTTCAAAACTTCGGCAGCATCAGTTCACGGCAAAGCGGGAGCTTCCCGTCTCAATTCCAAGTATCTCCCTGGCTGTCCTATTGCAGGAACTTCGACACCGGCTGACGAAACCAACGAATACAGGTTCGCCTCGACGTGATCACAGCAAACGGGTTGCAAGGGTGTACCCTGCGTCCCATCCCATCCCCCATCACACTTCATATGCAGATGTGAACTGAACGGAATCGACGCCTACGCTGTCGGCATCGTAACGGGGTCCGGGAAAACTCATGTCCGTCCGTCGCCATGCCAGCTTTGGTCAGTCCATCGATCCCTAAACCTCTCATCACAACCCTAAAGAGTAAGAGTTTCAAGCGTGCACTTCCATGTGGACGGACAAACCTGCAGTAGTGGAGCCTGGCGATTCGAACATCCAGCGGGGAGTCGTGCGTGGTGCCGTAAGTTAGTATCGATTGCATCGTTGCTGCAGGAGAGCTAACTGGGGTACGGCGAGCGAGCTGGAAAGCACGACGCACCCCTCCGGGAGTCCAAAGTCGACGGCGGCGTTTAAGGCACGACGTGCGGAGCCTGTGAGGGGACCGAGGGGACCAAGAGCAGTGACTTCTCATTGCCCCGCATGGCCCGCCAGGTCCGGGCTTAACGTAGCAACACCTGAAAGAGACACTTTTTCTATTCCACACTCCATCCAAGGTTGAATGTTGAATGGCGAAAAAATTTGATGAGGTGCGTAGCGAACTCAAGAGAGAAATGCACTCCAAGTGGTTTCATGATTTTTTTGACACTATAGTAATATATTACAATTTTTTAAAGTTTGAAAACATAGGATAGACAAGAAACTTACTCGGTATTATTAAACTCCCCTTCATTGAACACCCTTGGAGTACAAAATGTTTCAACTTCTGTTGACTTCAAAAACTCCTCACCTCTCATTGAGTTCACAACCATTTGGGGGGTGTCAATAAACGGAACATGTCTCTTAAATTAGGTGATGCTACCTCAATATATAGGACAATCCCTAATAAAAAGGGACTTTAGCAAAAAAAAATAGATCCCTATAGGAAGGGATCATTTTGGAAGGAATCCCTAATGAGAACGATAGTGATTAATTTAAATTGTCATTTAGGAAATTGATAAAGTTTAACCCTTAAATTCCCATTGTCCTTAGGAAAGACAAAATGGATTTCAGATAGGCTGTGTAATCTCAATTTTTGACACAATTTTTTGAAACTTTATTTAAAGATAGAAAATCACATTAGTCTCTTTTGGAATATAATAATTTTCTTCAATTGGTGCCTAGGAGCAAAACTTATCCCACAATAGTCTCAAAATTGGGAAAACTAGGCAACAAAAAAAATCTACAAGAACTTGAAATAATTTTGTGTCTTTCAAATTATGTTTCTATTTACATTAAAAAAAAAACTCTAATTCATTGTATTTGGATTAGTAATGTGTAAGCTATGGAGCTTCTTGTTTGTGGGCAATATTAGAAACTCCTTGAAAAAATAACGTACATACATGGTTTATTTTTTAATTCAATTTTTACAATTTTCAAAAAATAAAAATTCTACAAGGTTAAATATGCACTCTAGAAAAATCTCATTGTTGGAATTAGTGTATTTCAATTCCATCTTAAGTCTATTAATGATTTGATAATTTTCCTTCAATCTCATACCTATTTCTATTTAATAATTTTTTAATGAATGAAAATTAAAAGCATTTTTTTTCTAGATGCTCAATTCAATTCTTCAACATAAAAAATTAAAAATTAAAAATCAATAGTGGAAAAATTTCAAGCTAAGAAGATTCAAAGCCAAAAAATCTACGTGTACAAGGCCAAAAAATGTTTTCTTCACTTTAAATGCACATATCTTGCAATCTAAAAGATCAAAAATTTTAAAATTTTGCTATATGTTCTTATACTAATCTAATATAAGATCCTACTATTAGTTATATATAAAAAATGCTCTTTGCAATAAAAATGACAGTTTTGACTAGTCTATGATGAAAAAAGGCCTTAAGACTTTGGGAGATTAATGCAAATATCTTAGAATCTATATATGTGGTCAAATTTTTTAAAATTTTTTCCATACATTCTTACACTAGTTTAGTACCATATTGTAAGGTAAAATATGCAAAAAAAAAAGTTTGTAAAGTTTTTTTGCTCTTTGCAATAGAAATGATGGTTTTAAATGTTTTTTGACAAAGAAAAGGCCTTGGCACTTAATTAGGGATTAACCTTTTGGATGAAAAATTCTTAAATCCTTGATGCAAAGATTTTTTTTATTTAGGTATCACTCCATTTTGTCTTTGAAAGTCCAAAGTGGGACTTTAAATGAATAGATTCTCTCTATACATCAAATACTTAGAGTAGTTGGAGTTATTACCCTTTTTTTCTTTTCTGAATCCCTAATTATATTGGAAAATATCCATAATGTTACTCCAAACTCCAATTGCACATTGAAATTTGTTCCAAAAATGAATGGGAGATTTTTGCAAGTGGCTTAAGTAAAACTATGTCCTATATTATGTAGTTGGTTAATTTTATATATTTTAATATCTCCAAATTGATTTTATTTGTGATTATAAATTTGAATTCAAATTTTTATTATCAGAGGTACATAATAAGCTATATAAATGTAAGAGTTAAAAGGTTCCAACACTTAGACAAGTGCACCCTACCATTGGTTGCCAAGGCAAAATCAACTCCAAATTCTTACCTTATTGAAAATATGGAGACTTTGTTTTGTTGGCAATAAGGTTGACAAGAAAGTAGAGTGGAATGAGATTCTTCCTATAGATTTGCGTAGTAGATAATAGGTTTAGAGACCTATCCTAAACCTTTTGAAAAATAAATATCAACCAACCAAAAAATAATAGGCAAATTTTTACATTTATCTAGGAAGGGGAAGAAATTTGGAACTTAATTGTTAGGGTGAGCAATGTTTGGGGATAACCACCAATTAGTTCATTGTTATCCAATGTCATTGGGGAAAATTTTGAAAATATAGTAAATAACTAGTGAAAAAATCTATAAAAACTATATTTTGAGTAGAAAAGAGAAGGAAAAAAAGGATTTGGTATTTGAAAAGTTGGTTTAATATGGGAATCGTTGGTAAAACTCAGCCAAACATTGCAGGTGAGATACAGACTTGGGTTGTGATTTGAGACTATAGGAAGAATGGTTGGTTGGTGTGTTCTTCCAAGCCAATTTTCACTAAAAAAAATGATGAAAATTTCTTTTTAGGGAATATTTGACAAGATATTTTACCTTTCTTGATGAATGGAATCGCAGAAAGAGAATCTGATCTTTGCACGACATCCTGCTATTTTGGATGAATGTACACTCTTTTGTTATCCACTCATATATTGTAGGTTTCATCCATTTCCATGGATGTAAATAGCTTCATCACTCTCGGCTAGATCGCTTTGATTCTGCACTACCTGAAATAAATGGAGGAAAACAAAACTGAATGGGGGAATTGAATGGAAAGCTGACATCTGGAGCATGTATCGTACGAATGTACGGTCCACAGCCTGGGCGTAAGTTACCTAGAAAGGATGTACTTACGCCGTCAGTTCCGTAAAGTGGCCCCAAACTTTACCTCAGGTAAAGTTCAGGGGTTGCCATAGTTACAAGGGGGTCAAAAATTCAATATTAAATGTCGTATTTCGGACAGTACGACCGTCCAAGGAAAATTAATTGTAAGGAAAGTCGAAATGTGGAAGAAATTGTCAATGCAGCTACACAAAATAGTGAAATTAGGTTGCCTTAACAATTAGGTTACTGTACATGAAGAAATTTACTTTACAAGCCATCAAAGTCAACAAATATTTTTAAAAATGCTTTCATTTGTATATATGGAGCTTCATGAGTCACCAGAATTCTATGTCCTAGAAAATACATCGTTGGACGTTTTAATTTGTAGAAAATAGAAAAAATAATTTTCAAAGAAACTAAAAATTGGACCATTTGGAAGGACTTCTTTGTGATGAGATTTGACAAAAAAAAATTAAATCAAAACCATCATTAATGTTTTGAAGTGCATGAGCAAAGGAGGCCAAAAAAGCCTATTTGCACGAATGTGGAGGACATAAAATAACGTATTTTTAAAGACCATTTGGTAGAGACATGTCCGCGTACTATAGGAATATGCTATAGAAATTTCAACTGAAAATCATTATATTGAACCACTCAATAGTATAAAAACCACTAAGCCTAATTTTGTGACAAATTAACAAAATTGACTTTTAAATATTATTATTTTTTTAAATCTGAAAAATAAGGGATACTATTACAATCAAAAACTCTAAAAACAAAAAATTTGTTTTTGGCATTGGGTTTAAAATTCAAAAGTTATAGTTTGGACAAAAACAGGTTTTGAAAAACGCTACAAAAAACGGTCATTGTTTTTTGCAATGACCCTTATAAACATCATTTGTAAAGATAGCTATGCTTTTGCTTTTGTAAATAACATCAAATAAAAATGTGATAAATTATTTATACATGATTGATTTGATGTCACCATATTTGTTTCATATAAAGATAATGAAATATGTTATTCATGCGTGGGAATAGCAACCTAGTGGCACTTGAAGGTGACATTTATTTCTTCAAGTATAGAATTTAATCCTTTAGATGTACATTTCATTATTTGGATCATGAATGAAAGTAACTAATAGATAATAAAATATACAATAATTACAAGCTATGTTGGTCATCATTTAGTGGAAGTACAACATTGATTTGTGTATATGGTCATGTCTTGGTATTTAAATGTATCTCTATCAAATCTCATTTACTTTAGGGAATTGTACAATATTTGATCCAAAATATAATATAAACTTATAGAATAGGCTATAGAATACATCTTATAGTCTTGATCTTCTCCCTCCAAATTAAACAATTGATTCATAATGCAACATTTTTTTATACAAATAAAACAAAATTTCATTGTGATGAGAGAGTGCAAGGTTGGCCAACCACAAGTGGCTTGATGAAAAAACAAACAAAGAGACAAACAACAAAGATCCAAATGATGTACCTATTTTTAATCATGCTCATATCCAATACAATCATTTTCCTTATCAAATATGATATTTTATACATTTCAAGGACTCTATTGATTCTTTATTGCCTTTAAGAAGTTAAGGACACATTAGTTTGTGATTGCTTTACAAATTGAAGCCTTTACATCCAATACTTGAACCAATTAGTGAAATTTAATGAAAAACTTGAACTTTTCAATTATTATATATTTGCAATTGTACATGTTGTGATTCTACTATATTTTTTTTTATCTATTATATACTAGAATTAGGATTCTTTGAGGGTCATATTTGTTTGTCATCTTGTTTCTCGAGGACAAATTTCCTCAATAGAATTTGATAATTTTTTAAAAATTATTTTTAAATTATTTAAAAAAAATTCCATTTATAATCCCAAATCAAGATGCACTTTCAAAGACTTTTCTTAATCACTTACCATAATGAGACAAAAATGAATTATCACTAAGTACAACACTTTAGCATTTTATCATTGACTATACAGACTTCCTAGTGGTAATAAACTTCTCAAGCATCTTAATTCTTGTAGTGAGTGAAGAAAAAGGCAAGAAGGTTTTCTTTGAAACTTTTCAATATAAAATGCAGTAACATATGACAAAACAAAATACTATTGAAGTTTTAGATAAACATATTTATATGTATTGGAGAAATTTTATTCAAACATACTAATCATTTAACATTTGCAATGGAATATCACCACTCAAGTGAAAATAATAATTTTTCTTCAAATTTTTAATGAATTATTTTAAATCATAAGCATTTTATTTTCTTATTGTGGATTAGAAATAAAGAAAACAACACATTTACTTCTTTCTATATATAAGATTTTAGATTTAACACAATCCTAAACCTTGCAAAATAATGAAATAAAAATTATATAAATTTCTACCATAGAATGTTAGCATTTGGAGGATATAATTCATATTACATAATCAATGACAAAGGAAAAAAACTATACCTTTTGTATGTAAAAAATTTAAATCAAGGCAACACAAAACCTCAAAATAAAAGTTTTAATTTGTTTTGTATAAAAAACATTAATATCTACATGAAAATCTTTTATTCATTTCATTTAGATTAAAATATTCAACTTGTTATTGACAATGTCAAGGGTTTTAGCATATGTCCAATTGAACAATGGTAGGAAGGATAATTTTCTCTAATTAAATAATAGAAACAATGAAGATTGCACTATTTTTGCTAATTTTTCATTAAATTTGGAATTAGTAAAAATTAAAAAAAGAATAGATGACCATCCAATTTGTTTTCATTGTGTAGGCAAACCTATTTCCAAGAAGCTCAAAACTAAAAACAAACCACAGTGGGTACAAAGCATCAAATTAGAAATCAATAAAATTAATCATAAAGTTCATCTTACATTTGTAAATAGGTATAAGAGGAAGGTTTAACTAAGAATAATATTAAAAAAAACATAGCACTAAATTCTAGTGGACCTCAATTTTGTCTTATGTTTTCCCCAAACTCCAACTAAGGGAGGCGACCCATTCCCGATTAGGGACCCATTCCCATCATATAGACTATACTCTTTCCAATCAACAAGAGAAAGCAAGACATTAATTGTGGCACAATCTTTAATGCAATTGTGGCACATTATGATTGGTTGCACTCTTGGTTGATTTTACAACCAACCTATGGTTGAAAATAGGAGAACCTATATGACAAAAATGTGTCAAACAGAATCTTCAATCTTCAACTAAAAAATTTGTAGTAATTATGTTTTGAAAAATAAAATTCTGAAAAAATATGGAATCCTTCTAAACTCTATTTTTGGACATGGAAAAAATTTTCCACTCAAGAAAACAGCACTCTAGATATGCAAAATTGCTTAAGTGGTCGGAAATGGGTCGGCTCCCTTAATGGTCCTGCATTGTACACAATTTATGATTAACTCTAAGGTAGAACTACCCATTACCACCATTTACCCAATTCCCCCACCTACAGGTTCCTCCCATTTCCGTCACTGGCCCATCTTATTACCATAATCTTACTCATCCATGATCATGATGGCAGTGCACTGAAGAACGGACACATCAGCCCACGCTTCAACAATGGTCTGGTCATGCTTTACCAAGGGTCTACTCACAGTTTTACATTTCAGCTTTGAAAAATCACAAAAAATTCAATTCTTGTCAGAATGTCTTCATTTTTTTTGCAATTGACTTCTCTCAAACAATTCAATCTCTGAAAAATATGAGAACTCATAAATAGCTTCTTCAAAGTACCTAGATAGCAAATCTGTATGGTAATGGGTAGTTCTACCTTAATATGTCAAGGTTTTGTATCTTGAGTCTTTGTTCCTATTTGTTGCCAAATTTCCAATCAAAGCAACCACCACTTCACTTCATGGAGAAGCTGCCACCTTGCTAACACATCATTTAATTATGGTTACCTTGAATGAATGAAAGTCCACATCATATTTGCCTCATTCATGAAAATAGGTCACCCTATCTTGTACAAATAAGGCCCTGTTCGAAAGCAGGTAGTACCTTCGGTACCTTGCTGGACCGACCCTAAAATCTCTCTAGTGATGGTACAATATTGGCCACCTTTACATTGGACCAAGCTCCAGCTGCAATAGCCGTCAAATTAATTAGATTTCTGGAGATGCTATTGTAGCTTCAATCATCAGTACAATCATGAATTCTGCATAGACCTTGAAAGTACCAGACTAAGTTGAGTTTATCGATCCAGCAACGATCTCTCCAGGCTGATGTAAGATAAATTAACTGAACTCCAATTTCCCTCTGTACAATGCATGCAGGAAATATTAAAATGAATGCCGAATATCATTCACACGTAAGTCGAACATATGCATGACTTAAGATGAACACTGCCGCCTCGACTTGGTCTAGTCAGTCATGGTATAACTTCGAGTTTCGTTATTAATAATACTCCGTATCAAATCAAACTAAACATTCCGGTAGCTAGACAATCATCGTTGGTGTTGAAATTGGTAACACGCCACTCTGAGACTTATTACTGCAAGGAGCGATCGAATTCAGCGAGCCTTGTAAATTTCTACAAGACTCGACTGTCCTCACCACCTACACAAACAAAGCTCCAGAGAACAAATCTCTATTCGTGCATTCAAACTCTTTGCAAAGTTAATGTTCTTTCTGACAATCCGAGGGACGAGTAGATCGATATACTACTGTAACGGAAAATCAAATAATTATACTCAAGAATGCACGCCGAAGATATATAACATACCTGTCACCCTCTTCTTTGGGGCCTTCGTTCTCAAGTCCTATCTAAAGAAATCAGAGAAACTTGCATTGGATTATGCTGGCTAAACAAAAGTGGAAAGGTGATAACATTTGAACCCTGTTTGATGATCGTATCAATATATTCAAACTGCATAGGTCTATTGTGTAAGTTACAGTCCCTGGCCTCTACCCTTCGTCTAATTTACAGTGGTTATCAAGTCTGCAAAGAGTAGAATCAGTCTTTGTGTAGCTAGGCATAGGTACGTAGGTACGTCCCTATGCACAGCAGAATTACTTGGTATCTTCATGAAAGTAGAAATAATTATTTGAGTGAACCAAAAATCTTGGTCAACAAACTCAGGATTCTTCTTTCTACTAAAACAAAATACATTGTTGTTGTTTCAAAAAGTATCTAAACCTTCCACCAGTCCAAAATAGCTAATCCACTTTAATTTTGATGTAGTGGGGTCTAAGGATCTTGACATCTTTCTTACATAAGTATTCAAAAAGTACTTGGAAGACAACATGTTGGTGTTCTCATAGACAACAAAGTTAGGTGTAATCATAATCATCATTGCCCCCACATACAATTGGAACAAAAGAGGACACAACAACTATATATTGATTACACAAGATGTAGACAATTAGAAAATATGCAAGCCTAGGGACAACATGTCATTTCTTAAAACACCTATGAACAAAACTTAAAAATTCATCACTTATTGTACTCTATGGTGTTCAAATAATGAATGCTAAATTTACTAGAATCCTCTTTCACTTGCCAATATGATACAACAATAGTAATTTATGATTGGTAACAACCATGTTCATTGCTATTAGTGATTGTTATAGCCTTATGGATGAGTGATAGTGTAAATTATTTCTACTTATAAAAAGTGGAAACAAAATGGGATTGAATTAGATTCATATCTTGTTAGGGTTGTTTATTGGTATCTTGTTTGTATTCATTCAATTCTTACAATACATCAACATCCTTAATTTGTGTCAAGAAAAAGATACACCTAACCTATTTTTATAGGTTTATATGACCTAGAAAACATAACTATTTCCATGCTATGTCTATTTCCATGTATATCTCATTCACAATGGCATATTCATTTCAAGAGAGAAATAACTAAGACAGAAAAAACAAGCATAAGTTATTCTTTGATAAATAAATAGCAGTCTTTTAAATAACATGTCAAAGTCAATAATAAAATGGAAAACTCACCAATGTCATTTATAAAATTATTCAACAATGAGCAGCAGATACATTTGAGGGTTTGAGGGTGATTCATTTTTGTAATGAATTCGATGATCTAACATATTAAATGAAATCATCATATAGCGAATTGTCTATTTTTCACTCTTCTAGCTTCCAATTTAGTTTAAAGTTTCAGACCTACGAAAAACAAGTTTTCTAACCTGAGAAAGAAATTCTGATTTTTGAATTTCAGCCATTCATGGAGGCAAAAGTGACGATGCTCTCTCCTTTGACCGTTGGGAACAATCAATCTTACTAGCTAAATTTGAAAGAAGAAAATAATATGTTGTCATAAAACCAAGAGGAAGAGAGAAAAGAGTGACAGATTGCAGACAGAAGCATATTAAACAGAAAAGAGGAAAAACGAACAAAAGGGTTGGATCAAATTATTATAGAACCCACTGCAATGAAAGTTCCTTCATCTGTTTCAAAAATAAATATAATTAACACAATCCAATGACAAACACTATCCAGTATCAAGGGCTCCGACACTGATTCTGGGAGATATTTTTCTCTTTTTCTGAAACAAGCGAAGGGAACATCATTGTCTGGATTCATGTGTGCACAAACTCAACTGCCACACTCAACAGAAAGAGTTGTGACGTCATCATTGATCTGAGAAATAAAAATAATTTAAGAGTATTTACGTCACTGTGGGAAACTGGGAATTAAACACAAAATTTGCAACAGAGGTATGTTCTGTTTGCTCCCCAACCACCAACCCACCGCCCCCGAAGCAGCGGATGTTCCTTACCAATGCATAAAATCGATAAATGCATGCTTCAAATCATTTTAAAGAATACTTTCGCCTGATTTTTGGTTTCCCAAATGACAATCTGCAAAATTATTGGACGTAGAAAATGACAGCCTTCTAAATTTTTGGGTTTTCATAGTCATAGATATTTTTCCTACAAATACTTGACTTGGATGGATCGGAGAGGACAAATTATTCGTTTATTTATGTAGTAATTCACTGTTTTTGTTTAGGTCAAGTATGCACAAGTTGGATGTCCTGGATGATAACTGCAGCAAGTCTGTTAACTTGCAGCAATTATCATCTAGAACATCCAATGCGAGTAGGGTACTAGGGTGTAGAAGGACGCCCTAGCTCGACCTCAAATTACACTCCTAATTCCCAACGCGGTTTAGAAAAAACACTGAATCAATCTTAAGTTAGAGACCTCGTTCTCAAAATCTTATTTCAATTATTATTTCAAGCACATAGATCGAGTAGGTCGCTTGGCCCACACGTACCAAATTCTAGAATGATTTCCTTGTTGGGGTGGACCCTAGCTTCGTGGTCCCAAACTCTGAAGCTCAGATCTCTGGAAAGCTGACTTCTGTCGTCTCGTAGCACCTGCCTTGAAGTATGTGAGCCATGCCTGTTCAACAACAATTTTTCACAAGAATAAATTATACAATAGTCACTCCATCCAAAATTCCAGACTGTGGCTCAAAAGGAGTCAAGGAAAACTGATCACCGGTCGATCATTGCCAGCTAGGCACGTGAACTCCAACACAGTATCGCACGTTTTCAGGCAGATTCCATTTCATAAATAATACTGCGTGGGAACTTTACACATTCATTTTCAAGAATAATTTTCGCAAGAGCGATGGATTTCAAATCCTCGTCTGGCTCATGTACTTCTAGCATCGACGTACAAACCAGAGAAAAATCACAGAAGTGCATTCAGTACGTAACGGTGACTTTAGCCACAGGGAGAACGGGAGGGCGATACCGGGGGCGGGGGCGGGGGTGGGGGTATGTAACTATACCGCGCCCCCCCCCCCCCCCCCCCTAATAAGAAAATCGCCCTCCCGTTCTCCCTGTGACCTAGCTACCAGTACCTGATAATTTACCAGAATCTTTTGTGTTATGCATCCAGTACTCCATCTGATATGACTAGTAATAACTGAGCAGAATATGCAATTTTGAGATCTCTGCAAAGTTGCGTTTCAGTTACTACACGTACAGTAGTACCAGTTAGAAATGAGCAAATAAGGAATACTTCACTTGAGCACGGTAAATTCTGTACTACTGTCATTATTGTCTCGGCCACAAACAATTTGTCCTGAGCGCTGGATCGATCCCAAAAAAATGATGATCCTGCAGAGTACGTTCCATGGATGTTCATACCTGTTTGCATTCTTCTGCGAGAATTCAGGAGCGCACCCCACATGGAGAAGGACGATTGATGCTGACTTTATGTTCGCCCATCGTCAGCAAAGGACCACAATCTGTACCTGAAAAAATCTAAAGCCAGATGTTACAAAGTATATTCGAGACCAAGGCAGATGGACAATAGATGTAAACCCTCAAAATAATGCGATCTCAGTTGAGCTAGTATTCGAAACTAGCTATAAGCTGTCACTCTCGCAGATCCACAACTCATAACTATTATGCCGGTAATATGAAGTGAGAATCTAGCATGGGCAGTATCAAGACAGTGCCACAATTGAGTACTTATAAATTATACTGTGACGATAGAATAGACTAGTACATAAAAGTCCCAACACATGCATGATTCCGAAATATCGTGCAATGTAAAACCCTGTTTTCACTTGGCTATGTGATTAGTATTCAGGTGGTTGAACTTACAGTACTGCAATGGTTCTACTGAAGTGTACAGCAGCTCGTTCAACTGATCATGACCTACAGTATGCTTTAATTACTAGATCATGTAATCCAGTGCTCTCTATAATTATATAAGTAAGTCTCAAGCCGAGGTCTCAAGAACAATCTCGATCAATTGTAGCGTAGTAAGACAACCGCTTGACCGGCACCAATGCAGAATTCGGTCAGATTGTTCTGTTACTGACCATAATTACTCTGCTGGAATAGGGCTCCAGCTCGGGTTCCAGATGCCGACAAATTAGGAAAAGGAAGTTACACATCACTTTCTCGGCGTTAGTACGTCAGTACGTCTTATACAGAAAATAGAATCTAAACTTGTGGATATTATGTTTGTGCAGAGAGTTCATAATTCTTGGTATCCAGAACACAGTCTTAACACTCTGAAGCTGCTTTCGGTACTTACCGACAGTATCAATTTCTCTATTCTGGCACACTCAAATTTCGATTGAAGGGCTGAAAACCACCTTGCATGGCAGGATTAATTGAAGGAATCAGAAGTGCTTAAATCCTGTCATCTTAAATACCATAAAGATCAAGCTTCTATGCTAGCTTACCAAGTGGACCCCTTTGCAATCGCACGCAGCCAATCAATCTCATGTATATTTTCTTCTGGTTCCGTCATTCGTAAGACTGTCCGTTTCCAGTCCAGAATTAAGAGCTTATACGGCAAGACCAGCGCTAGCTATCAGTGGCTCGAAATTTCACATCTCTCACCGTCCCATTGCAGAACTGACGACTCCGTCGGTAGCTTATTCCGCAACTAGCAGCGCTTCAGTATGACCACCGCCCACGGGCCGGGGTGAATATCTCTGGTTCCGGGATCACCATTCCGATTTACAGAGCTGCCGTCAGTAAAAATTGTGCCTGCTGCCTGCTGCCCACTGATTTCCTCAGTTACCTCTTTTCCCTGATTCCTAGTTCAAGCTAAGAGCAAAATCATCTGAGAACCTTCTGATATTTCCGTAAGGAAAACAAGTGATCACCCTGTTGTGAAGCAATCGCAGGGAATCAACTTTGCTTGACTTCTAAAAGAAATCGCCGTAATGGAACCAATCCAAGTACATACATATTCATCATCAATCGACATTATATATATACAGTTACCTCCAAAACAGTTCAGCCAGTTTCACCTGACCTCCTCTCCCCAGGAAAACCCTAAAGAGCGAGCGAGTGAGCAAGCGTCATTGACGAACCTGCGAAGGCGTTGGACCGTGACGTACGCTGATGAATCTGCGCAGTTCCGCATCGCTGTCGATCGGTGAAGCTCTAAGTCCCGCTAACTTGACTGAGCTGGGGAAGACGACGGGCAGAAGCTGGAGAGAGAAAGAGAGTCCGGATGTGACGGCAAGGGCTGACGTGCGTCTGGCAGACCGGCTCTCCAGCGCTGGAGGCTCAGACTTCGGAGGGGTGCCCGAACGACGGTCGGTTGCTTCCTGCCCGGAAGATCGGAGCTTTGTCCGGCGAATGCCGCGGCAATTTAGAAATATTTTCTACAGGAAGTAAACTCATTTGGGTGGCACGGAAAAGCACAAGCGAGGGTTGCTGGCGGAGCATCTTCATCGTCACCAGTCAGTGACTTTCCAGGTGCTGTAATTGCTGACACGTGATTCATACGACCGTCCTGTCCGACCCGAACGTGTGGAGCTCTGTCACTTAGCAGCGAACGGGGAGTTTATAGGGTGACTCAGCTTTTTGCTGTTCTTTACAAATGTTATTAGGTAATTTTTCATTGATATTTGGTTGTTGCCTAAGCTTAGTCATTTTGTTCGAAAAAAAAACAATTTTTACTTTTCTTACTTCATTCA
Source organism: Climacium dendroides (assembly GCA_950106755.1). Taxonomy (NCBI): domain Eukaryota; kingdom Viridiplantae; phylum Streptophyta; class Bryopsida; order Hypnales; family Climaciaceae; genus Climacium; species Climacium dendroides. The sequence goes on along the minus strand of OX467082.1, from coordinate 41,133,630 downwards.
TTTTTTTTAAGTTTGCAAAAGCAATCGGTAAAAAATAGGCAAATAATATACAAAATCTAAGTTCAAAAATTCAATTGAGGGCAACTCATCAATTAAAAGCAATTTATTTGCATACTACCATACTTGGAAATCAAGTTCAACTTTCATTAACTTTTTCAAAAGTGTTGAATTTTTTTACTAATTCAAAGATCAAATAGCCAAATCTACAAATAAATGTAAAGATGGTTGGTCCAAAATCCATTGAATCTAATAATAATCCATAAAGTCAAAGACCAATTTGTCATTTGACCATCTACCAATAAAAAAAATAGATGGAAAAATTAAGGGATCACTTCATTAACATTTATTAAGTAGCAAGTAAAGAGGTCATTTCTATGATGAAATTCATTGTTTGTCATAGATTATGGGACAATTTGAAGATGAGAGCTTTGACCACTCATTGTCAAAAATGCAAGAATTGTATATAAAGTAGAATTTCAGACCTCATTTAAGCATAATGAATAAAAAATTTCAAAAAACTTTGAACTGGAAAAATGTGGAAAATCAATCTAAATTTCACCTCCAAAAATCCGTTTGTAATTTTGAGACTTTAATCAAAAGTTACAGACAAAGTTTAGAGAGGGGTTAATAGGGACATTTTTCTTGGTGTTTTCAAACATCCTCTTTGAGTTTTATCCATAACTTTTGATTGGAGGCTCAAAATCACAAACGGATTTTTAGAAATGAAATTTAGATTGATTTTTCACATTTGATTGGTTCAAAAAATTTTGAAATTTTTTATTCACTATGCTTAAATGAGGTCTGAAATTCTACTTTATACATAATTCTTATGACTTCACTATAAATAGTTGAGCTTCTAACTAATCCTAATTTGCATATCCCCACATGGGTTGTTTTACCTCCTACCACCTCACTTGTACAAAGAGCTTGTCTTCATACCTCGTTGTACTCACATTCAATGAACATTGAAGATTTTTGGCAATTGCCAAATATCTAGAATTCTTTAATTCATTGAAGGTTGGCTATACCTTTTGGGCTATCACCTAGGAACTGGTGGTATCATAAATAAGGCAATCAAAATTCCTTTTTTCTTAATGCAAATTGGATGAAAAACGTTATTTTTTTTATCATAAGTAGTTGATTTTCTATACTCCAAGTATTCTGTTTGATTATACAGCCTAAAATTCTAAAATTAAAACAATAATTTGCTAATTCCTTTCAACTTATTTTCTATTAGCTACCGGATCTCCCCGTACGTTGATCCACAGGTTTAATGTTTTATCTGAGTTTAATTATTCTTTTTTTTCTTTTGGCACAAATGAAAGGGAATTTCACTACAAGAAGATAAAATACAAGACCTGATAGTCACAGGTGGAGTTTAACCTCTAAATGCCCAAGGCACCAAATTTTGGTGTTGATAATACTTTGAAGTTAAATAAAACCCAACTAAGTTGTTATTTTTAGAAGTTTTAAATTTTTAACAAATTATTTTTGAAGTCTAGTTTTAGCATCAAAATTTTGATTTGGAAAATGAATGATTATGATTTATCTACTCAAGATTTTGTGCAAGAGTGCCCATTGCAATCTTGACTTTCTGTAGCGATGAGGGCTCTTGGAAATGAGCCTCACATACACTAGAACATGGAGGAAAAATCACATTAGAAATTCATTTAAAAAAATTGTAGAGTAGATTTTGAGAAGTCATAAATTGATTAGGGTTATGCATTTTAGGTCCTTTATCCTCATATTTTTTTGGTGACCAATTTTTAGGTTTGACATGCAAAAAGAGAGCTAAAAGATTTTCATAGTTTTAATACCCTTATGATCAAACATTATAGTCTTTCAATCCATAAGTGATATTGTTGTGTTGTTTTTTTCCTATGTGATCTCCACCATGTCTAGTTTGAATTTGTACTATCAAGTCCAATTCATTTATGAACTACCTCTTTGAGGCATTCAAATTTTCTTTTACAACATAGATTATAGTTGATAGATTTTGAAAGAGATAATTATGATTGCATCCTTATGTAATTGCACTCAAGCCTACAAAATTTCAACTTCAAAAAACCAAATCTCCATTTTTGGTGAATTTTAAAGTTAATTTTCATGGTTTTACTAGATATTTTATTGCAAGCAATTGGTGGTGAATTTTTAAAGTTTGATTGTGGATATATGTAGGGAGAATCCATATGCACATCAACCCTAGGCAAGTTTTTCCAGAATTTTTTTGCAATTCCTTCTATAGAGTTTTAAGTGTTAGGATGACAATGTCCAAATGTTGTAAGAATAGATATTTCTTTGTTATAATTAGATTTGTTATTTGCCACTCACGAGGTAACTAATTTGGTACATTTGAGCATGATGGTACAATTAACTTGCCAAAATCTAATTCAAAATATAGAGATAATTTTCTATTTCACAAAGTTTGGTCATATGATGCCTCAATTGAGCCTTTACTAGGAGCTTATATTTCTGTTACTTAATGGGGTGTTTTTTAATATGAAAGATGTGCATATGGATGTTCCCTAAATATTTATGCAATTTAATTAAAAAATTCATCACCAATTATTTTTAATAAAATATTAAATAAAACCATGAAAATTGACTTCAAAAATTCACCCAAAATAGAATTTTGTTTCAAGTTGAAATTTGGTATGCTAGAGCGGGATTGTGTGAGAACTGAGTGTAAATAATGAAAAATGAAAAATTCCAAATCTCTTCCATGCTATGCAAGGAAATGTGCACACCTTAAACAGGTAGTTTGTAAATGAGCTGGATCCAACTGTACAATTACAATTCTAAAACATTTGATACAACTATCAAAATGTTGACTTTTGTTCAATTTAGAGCAAATTCCGAGAAGCTCAAAACAGGCCTTGGGCATTTAGGGATTAATTAGTTTTGGATACTACAAAATGCGGTCTTCAAGGGAGTAACGCATGAAAATGAAGCTAGGACATCCATGATCTTGAATGAAATTTGCAACATTTAGAAGAAATCAGAACCAAGTCTTGAGCATTCATCCACTCTAGAAGTAATGTTTTTCATGGATTGTGGAGCATTTTAGAGATTTCATCCACAAAGAAAAGAAAAAAGAACATTCTAGCAAACGATATTTTTCAAAAAAAAATGAAGCATTTCTATCAATTGGAGTTCAGAATCCACTGATGTAATAGAGATATTCTTTAAATCTAACTTCAGTGTTCACACAAAATAATTAAGTTTTTCTTTTCACTTCTGAATGAATAAGGGTTGCTTTACAGCTAGAGGCCGACCAATTTTTCTTGAGGTCGATTGCACCAAATATCAACTCCTTTTGGACTAGAGATTGTCCTCAACTATTCATTATAATAAGATTGTAATGGAGCCAATTCTCCCATATGTAAAGGCCTTGGGGCCAAGAAGCCGATCCGATTCAATAAAACCTAGAAAACAGAGAGAGAAGGGCTAAAATTTTCAAGGCTCCTTTACACCTAGAAGCTAGGCCAACTCTCACTAGTAGAAAACGCAAGAATTTCAACAGAATTCTGTTGTTTCGGTCATGTTGTTTTGGTCACTGAACAACAAATTTTTGTTGAAATTCATAGATTTCTGTTAATTTCAACAAAAATCTGTTGTTCAGTGACCAAAACAACGCGACCGAAACAACAGAATTCTGTTGAAATTCCTGCGTTTTCTACTAGTGTCTCCTTGAAGCCAATTGTATTGTACAACATCTAATGGATCTCATTTGTTGAAAATATATATATTTTATTATGAAAGTTTTTTAATTAAAATTTGATATTGGTCCCTAGGTCGAGAATTGGCCTTTCATTTTAAGTGCACCCAATTCAACAAGCTCAAGGCAAGTCAAATCATGTCTTTGTTGAATAAAAATTTCATTTCTCCAAATTGGCCCAGCTTCTTGGTGTAAAGGGATTGGAACTGATCTCAAGGTAAGTTTCATCTAATCACAAGTGAATATTCTTAGCCTTTAACACAATATATTGGCATAGCTTCTAAATACAAAGTAGTCCTAAATATTTTTGTTAAAAGACAATGCATTAAAATTTTGAATGAGATGATGAATGCAAATGTATTCTACATAATTACATGGAATCTTATTTTTTTCATCCACCCATATATGTTTGTAGTGTTCCTAGGGATTTTTTTGAACTTCGCCGTTGGTAACCATTCCTCATTCCCTATACTCAAGATGTTTTTTGGATATCTATTATTTTAAATATTTTTTCTATTTATTCTGAAATTATTTTTAAAAATTTAATTTAATCCATTTTTATTTTGTGGATTTGGAATTCAATAGGATTTTTCATATTTGACAATTTACTATACAATAACCATAAATTCTCTACAATCATTGGTCCCTTGTCTATATTTACTTTAGCTTTCCAAGAAACATGTTTACAATCTTTTGCCAAAACATTGTACATGCTTTCATCCATATTTTTGTTCTCCCCTTCTTTGAATCACTTAATTATCTTGTGTGAATGATTATTTGTGTTATTTTTCATTTGTTTTTAAGTGCCCAAAATAATCATCACTCTTGGTAAGTTACAAAGCTATTACATCTATAAACCTGGATGAAAAATGCAACACATAGATGAAATTTTGTTTAAATATATGCATTTCATTCAAAAGGAGCAATGCTATCTCATAAACTCGTGACAATACAATGATTTCATCTGCTACAAAGTAATAATTTATAACTAAATACTTTCTAAAAAATGTGTATCACTTTTGATCCAATCATCACTAAAGTTGAATCTTTTAATAGCAATGAAGTTGTAGATGACATATACTTTAGAGGTTTGGGAATGGTAGTTGAGTGAAATAAAAGATGAGTTTTTTTTTTTTACAAATGCATGGTTATGAAAGCATTGATCCTCATTTCACACAACTTTTGTCTAAGTAAGGCAAATGGGAAATTAAGAGGTGTTATTTATAGTTCTTATTTTCCTTGATCAAATGTTTGAATGATTGTTAGAATATGAAATAGTCGATTAGTCCATTTGTTCCCCAAAAGAACTTACAATAGAAAGTATATATAGTTTTCAAAATACTAGTTCTTGTAGTTTATTTTTAAAAGGGAAATTTTACCAAAGTAGAATTGTTATAAGACTAGAATTAAAGTTTTATCATAAACTTTGATATCACATTGTTGTAAATGAACCTCAACTAGTTGAATCTTATTTTACTTTTATCATGAGTTCCATTGTGAAAATATACTAATAATATTGGAACCATTTCTATAGTCTCTTTTTATATCATGTTACTATTCAGCAAAAAATAGAAAAAAGATATTTTTGGGAATAGACATGGCATGATAGAAGAATAGATCTTTTGAATTAGTAGTGTAGGACTAATGAGTTACTATGAGTTACACTACGTATCAAAAAGATGTGAATATGATGTTCTAGGGTCAATTTCTCCCCCCCCCCCCCCCCTCCTCACGGACAAATTAACAACCATTGATTTGAGTTCAAAAAAAATCCCCCACCCTTCCTAATGCCATTAATCTTTTGGAAAAATCAAGTACAGGTGGTGATGGTGGAGGTAGAGGGGAAATTAAAACACATAATAATTTTATTTTAATTGAAAATATGTGACAATTGGAAGGGGATTAAAACACAAAATAAATAATGAAAACTTGTTTTGAGTTCATTATCATTGTAATAATTTGTCACTATGTCACTATCACTATCAAGGAAGTTGTTTCATTTGTGATAACTAAGGGCAAAGTAAATTATTTTCATGGATAAGCTTTCCATCATAAATTGTGATTGGTAAAGGCTCGAATAATTATTGCACATTTTAGAATTGTTATTTTGGATCATCATCATTTGTAGTATCCTCAAGAAGTCAATTAATTGAACCAAAACAAGATTAAAAAAACAAAAATAATATCTTTCAAGGTTCACCAAAAAAACTATATGTTTTTTCTTGCCTACCAATAATGTAACTTAATATTTATATTATAGCCCATAAAGTTAATTTATGTGTTCTAAATCAAACTTTCTAAAAACAAGGCAAGAATTGTTTTGTTCTTTTTTTAAGTTTTGATAGATACAACAATAGAATCTCTTACTATACGTGTGAAAGTTTGTTTTTTCAAAATTAAAATTAAAAATCCACCAACTCAGAGATCAAAATGTTTGAATTTTAATGAGCTTTTCAATTATTACAAATGACCAAATTTCACCTTTCAAATTTTACAATTCATCAAATTTCACCCTTCAAAATTTTTATAAAAAAAATTTGTATATTTTTAAAGTTTGTACAAAAAGAACCTTTTTGTTGTAGAAATTTGTTAAAAATATTTGAAATTTTCAACTAATACCCAATTGTATGTCCAATTTGAACAAAAAAAAACTACAAGCCTTGAACTCCTATACACTAAGGTAAAGTAGCCCATTGTGGTCACCTAGGAAATGACCCATTGTGAGTTTTTTTCAGTATATGAGATGTGGGCTACAATGCATGTCTTACATGACAGTAATGGAATGAACAATGACCTCATTAGGAACTTCTAACTTTTCAATGTGAAATTCATTGTAAAAATTGACATTTCAAGCCTTCCTTGATAGAAAATATTGTGACTACATTAGTAGTAAGGTGAGCATTATAGGTTCACATTTTGTTGGTTATGAGGTATTCTACAGACTCTTTTGGATTGAACACTTCAAAAATTCCTAGCAAATTCATATTTGTCAAAAAAATATAATTTCAATTGCACGTACTATTTCTCACACTTGTTCTAATGTGGGGAAAAATTGAAAAATTTCAGCAACAAGATGATGTCAATCTCCTCATTTTGACCACAATGGATTGGTTTGCCTTAATTAACTTCAAAAATTCCACGAGACAAAGTTTAACTCAGAATTCAATGAAATTATTGTCATTAAATTTGCAACATAGTTCATTTCCCATGATTTTTATTTTTCAAGAAAAATTTAAAATTTGGAATGGAAAGCTCAAAAAATACAAGTAGCTATTTGAAAATGTTCACTTTAGTCATTATGTGTTAATAACATTTTAAGTAAATAGTATGACAAAACACTAGTTTTCGAATAACTTAAATAAAAGATAAAAAATTATCAATCCAAATAGTGGTAATGCTATAACAAGAATTAACCCTATAGGGCTGCAACAGACACTCATTGTTTGATGGAAAACTTCACTTGGTACTTTCGAATGGAAAAAAAATGTTTTTTCATCCAATTTATTTGGAGTGTACTGAATACATTTTCAATAGAAAGTCCCTCCTTATGGTTTTATTGACTTTTCTAAAAAGGAAGATGTTCAATCCACAAATCACCCTTGTAGTTTATTTGGGCCATTTCTTGCTATTTTCTATTGATGTGAATTTTAGCCATTAAAATTACGTTTTTTGAATTTGAATTTAATTAGTGAAATGAAGCTTATCAAGTGCAATTTCTACTCTAACTGGAATTTTTTTTAAATCCATATATTCCAATATTTTATAGCAATATGACTTTTGAGCCTATTACCATGGTTTGTTGATTTTTTAATTCTAAAGTGACATAGTAACTTTGGATTATACCATGATGTTTGCACTATGATGTACATCTATGGTTAAATTTTCATGTTTTTTTAGTACATTTTATATTTGATATGCCTTTTCTTCATTGTTTTAAAAAAAATTATAATAATTTCAAATTTATCCAAAAAATTTGGAAATTTTACAAATAGTAGTAGACATATGATTTCATCTCTCTCGAAAAAAAATTTCAAAACTTTGAAAACTTTCATTCATATCTAGTTGCAAAATGAGAATTGAGACCTGAAATCAGTGGTTATAGGCCCATCCTTAAGCTTACAATAATGAGCAGTTGAATAAATTCCAATATCTGGCAAGAAATTTTAAAAACTAATTTTTTTTTTCAAATGACAACATCCCTACTTAACATGCATTCTGCAACAAATGTTCTGGGGGTGGGGCACACGAGGATGAGCTCGTTTGCTTCAGTGATCCTAGAACTAAGCTAGTTTATGGAATTTAGTGCAATACTAGTGTGCCCTGAGCCGTTGCCACAGTCAAAACCAAAAGTAAAACTAACTTTCTAATTTTTTAGATCCAAAAAATACACATTGTACTTCCCAACGCCATGAAACAAAGTCCATGCACCCCTTTTTGCCCAGGGCTTTCCAATGGTACCAAGAATGTGAGTAGGGGACACACAGTCTGGGAGATCTCAACATGACAAACAGACAAACAAACAGACAAATAGACAAACAAAACAATTTGGCATAGTAACAATTTGGTTATAGTCAAATAGCCAAATAGTAAACAGACATAGTAAATTGCATGCAATTTACTATGTCTGTTTGACAAATAGCCAAATTTGTTATACAGTCCGGGAGATTTCAACATGACAAACAGACAAACAAAACAAATAGCCAAATTTAAGGTATAGATGCTACCTTCAAGACAAACACACAACAACTTTGGCAACCTTGAGAGTGAGTAGTATTTTTTTAAAATAGAAAAGAAAGGATTTTGCAAGTTGTAAAGGATTGTTGGGAGTACTTGTAATACAAAACTAACTAAATAGATGCTAATTCCAATGTGGAGGAAGTTGAAAATTGGTTATCAAATTCTTTTGTTTGTTGCAGTCTTGGCTAAAATCTAATTTTCTCAAGGATGTTTTCCAATGTACATTTAGCTATTGAAAATTTTAAGTAGTAATGGAGCAAACTTTAGCTAGTTCTATGAACGTTGCATGGCACTATTGAATTTAAAAAAAAATTATTTTTCCTATGTAGAGTGAGTGATAGAACTAAGTACAACTTTGAAACGTTTTCATTCAAACAACCATACCATAAGCATCAATGGACAAAGTCCAAATGTAGATATATGGAAGTTGTAGTGTGCAATATACTACACATTGTTATGGAAGTTTGAAGAAAAAATTAGTTGTGATTGGAATGAAAATCAATTTCAAAGTTAGCCATGCCTAAAACTTAGTTTTGTTCAACATGATTTGGAATTATTAATATTAACAATGATAATTTACTTTTCTTTGGATTTGTTGAACCAATTATATGCATCATGAACTCTTGTCTTTGAACAAAAAAACTGAACCTAAAAACGCATTATATGGTTTAGAAAATTTGAATTAATGGCATTGCTAATTCAACAAATATTTCAAATGCAATGGCATTAAAAAGTAAAAATGGTCCATATTCTACCATGTACTCTCTCTACAATGTCTAATGCTATTCCATGCTCTCAATTCCAAAAAAAATTCAAATATGGTGAGAACCAACATCATTTGCATGTTTTTCAAACTATTGCTATTTTGAATTCTAAAAATGTTAATTTCCTTAAATTTTTGTGTACAACAATGTGAAATGATGTATACCAATATGCCAAGGCACAAAAAGTTTTTTTTTGAGTTCAAAGAAAAAATTGGCAGAAGAAAAAGTAATTCCAAATCATGTTGAACAAAATTGAGTTTCAGACATGGCTAACTTTGAAACTGGATTTCCTTCAAATCACAACTAATTTTTTCTTCAAACTTCCATAACAATGTGTAGTATATTGCACACTACAACTTCCATACATCTACTTTTTGACTTTGTCCATTGATGCTTATGGTATGGTTATTTGAATGAAAACGTTTCAACTTTGTATTCGGTTTTGTAAGTCATTATAATTATTTTTTTGACAAAGGACATTAGATGTTTTTGGAGGCCTCTAGAAGGTCATGAGTTCCCACATTGTGGGGAACATGGGAACAAAGCCTCATCAACAATTTGATGTGGTCAAGAGATAGCTACATCAAATAATAATATTTAATAAAAAAAATTAAATAAAAAAATATCATCATTATTTAATAGTTTGGCAATGTTGCTGTGATTTACAACAAGGAGAACAAACCTAAAACAATCTTCTAAAAGCCTCAAATCCCCTTTAAAGGATGAATTTTTTATAAATGATTGAAGTGTGCTACCTAATTGAAGGTGTGTTTTTTGGGGGCAAATTAGTATCAAATTTCACTAGAAAACTATAATTTCACTATATGGTGGCAAACAATGAAGTTTTTTGCCACAAAACTTCAAATTAAAAAACATATTGGATGAAATTACTAGAATGTTGGTGAAAACATAATTATGGATATGTGATATGTGCTAATGTGATATTTTCTATCCCATATGTGGATGAATGTTGAAATTTAGAGCACCACTACAATATTTTATACCGCGACTTTGGCACTTCATAAAAAATGAAAAAAGTATCATATTTTAGACTACCCCAAACCAACAAAAAGTGCATCCATAATGGTCATCTTTCTCAACTAAAACGGTCACAATATTTTTTTAAGTGGATAGAACATGAAGGCCTAAGAAGATGCCAAGACATTGATTGTAGCCACTAACTCAACCTATTGTAGTCCAAATCTCATTTATTGAAGAAAGCTATCAATGGTTGATGCAAGACTCTAATGGATCAAGTTTTTAGGTATTTGAAATGGATCTTCTGCCTTGGAATGGGGTGGTTTATCAAATGCCTTAAATGCTCCATATCTACATTCTTGCTATTATGAAAGATTTTCAAAGGTTGAGTCACACTAGTTTAGTGGTGGTTATCCTCTAAATGATTAGAGTTTGTCTTAGGCAAAAATTGTCAATAACTATTTTAAAGTGTTTTGGGAAAAGAAAAAAAAGAAAAAAAAATTTAAGAAAAAATCAATGATACAATTTTTTTTATACTAACATATGAATGTGGGGTAAAAATTTCAGAAACTTTGGCCTCATAAATTTAAGGATTAGAGCCTTTCAATTTTAAAAAAAAAATTAGGCCTTATCTAAAGGGTATGAAAACCTTGATTTTGCTTGAGTTAGATTCTTGTATTGCATGTAAGGTACACCCATACTAAATACTAACCAAAATAAAATGCCTACATCTGGATCAAAAAGTGTCACAAAAAAATAAATATTGATGATCCAAAGATGTACACAATCAAAACATAAGAATCTATAAGAGCCTAGTGTTGGTTTTTAGTACATTGATCTAGAAACAATACTAACATTAAAAATCCACAAGTTATTCATTTCATAGAACGCTAAAAAAATACATGCTAAAGAGTGTCAAAATCTTCTTTGAATTGCCAATAAAAACCAATATAAGACTTTTATGTTTAATAATAATAACCATGCCCATTTGTAATTTATGATGATTACAAGTGAGTATGTCTTAGTTGTTTTATTTATCATTTGGACAATATATCATTTTTGAAACATACTTGTTAAATTTTAGAAGAAATAAAGGCATTTAGCAAATATTGTTATCCTATCCAATTTTTTCAAGTAGCACAACCTTGTTTGATGCACAAGATCATAGAAAAAATATTATTCAAAGAATGATATGCAAATACACCTTGCTTCAAATTTTCAAAGATATCCATTCAAATGGACTTCATATGCACTTATGACAAAACTCCCATTTGACCACTACAAGACCAATGGTCTTTTAGAAATTAAGTAATTGGTGCAAAATTATATGAAATTGACTATTTAGATTGAATTTAAGGAAATTGAAAACTCCTTGAAGAGATTTGGTTTAAGGATATAATTTAGTGGTTCAAATTTTCTTTTTGTGAGTAGTAGGCCAAATAGGGTATGATTTTGGCCCCAATCTAGAAATGGTTTTGTATTTTCCAAGAAAGTCTCTTTGAGAACTTTTAGAAATTTCAACAATTTATTGGATTTTGTGGTCTACTTTTATACTTTAATGCTAAAATTTGCATTTCAAATGAATAAAAAAAACATTGTTTTGTATATTGTTGTTCAAGATATGCATATTGTTTAAATGTATGGTAACACAAACCTCGAGCCTTGACCATCCATTGAAACAACGTTACCATACATTTAAACAATATGCATATCTCTATTAAGCATATTCCAAATAAGTCATTTTTATGTTTACCAAACATATCAAGATAATGGCAAGTCTTCTAAAATACTCTATGTGGGATGACCCATTGGTGTCTTTGGGATTCTAATGTGATTTTTTGAATTTCCTATACAATTACAATCATAATCTAGCAATGTTCCTTCAAAATGTTGAATAATGAATGAACCTTTTGCTATGTATATAAACTACATGGTGGTGTTCCTTGAAGTTATAAAACTGTGACTTTCCAAACCAATTCAATCCTTTTTTTAGTGATTTCATTTGGATGAGTGATGTGAAAGTTATGGACAATCTTAATCTAAGCATCTTGAGTTCTTGAAAAAACAACTTATAGGATTCATTCATGAATGCAATTTTTACAATTTTTCCAAAAAATATTCCATGTGGTTTAGTAGGCTTACTAAAACAATCTCACCATTGAAATTAGTGTATTTTGATTCCATCTTAGAGATATTAATAATTTAGATTTTCCTTCTATCTTATACCTACTTCTACTTAACAATTCTTTTAAGAATGAATATTAAACTTTTTTGAATTTTTTTCTTAAACTCTAAATTCAGTTTCCTACTATAAAAGTTTGAACCTCAAAACTTTATAATGCAAAAGAATTTAAATGAAGAAGGTTCAAAGTCAAGTAATCTAATCCCACAATGTGCAAAATAACTTGTTTTCTTCACTTTAAACCCAAATATCTTGCAATATGTGCAGTCAAATTTCTTTAAATTTATCCCACACATTCTCATACCAGTTGGGTGTACCCCTAAGGACCAAGGCCTTTTTTGCACATCTAACCATATCTGGCAATTTTGAGTGTTTTTGGAAGAAAAAAAAAGGCCTTGGTCCTTTAGGGATTCTTGAAGTCATTTCCACAATCTATGTTGTTATTGTCTCCACTTTAAGGTGAAAACACTTAGAGCTGCTTTGAACCTTTGGTTGCCACCTTTGTCAATTATTGGAATTTGGCAACATTGGGGGAATGGTTGACTAAATTGGTGCTTCGTTAGGCGGCAGATCTGTACTTAAAAATGCTGGACTGGACTGTAAGTTAGAGATCATTGTGGCCTGAATGCCTGCCTGCTGATAAGATATTCTAGAGACAGCACTTGAAAATTAGACTAGGTTTCCCTGAGTCAGTACAAGGATAGGATAGGGACAATGATAGTTTACTTTTCTTTGGATTTCTTGGATCAGTGGTGTGCGCAGGCAGGACGGTACACTAAAATTGGTGAATAGTGTTGGGTGATAATTAGTGTTGTAGTGAATTGGATCATAACCTTAACTTATTATATTACCATTTCAACTTCTATATTTTGTTCCCATCTAACACTAAATGCACTCTCGTAGAAATGTTGAAATGATCAAATTTTACTATAAAGAGCTAAAATAATGTTAGAATGGGTAGATAATGTTCTAACACTAACCTTGCAAATCACAATTAGTGTCATTGTTGACAATTAGTGTAGCCAACACTATTTACCAATTTTAGTGTAGTAAATCCAACCCACAAAGGGAGGGGGGCCCAACAGGGTAATGTTGAGCTTCTTCTGGGGTAAAAGTAAAAATAAAAATGCCCCTTACTTTGAGTTGTGTTTAGGGTATGATCTAGACCTCGCCTAGCTGATTTGGGGTCTCTGATTGTAGATATGAATTCAAAATTTGAAAAAAAGAAGTTATGTGAAAAAAAATTCTATATTTTTCTCTAGGATAAATTCAGCTTGTTGGGTCGTTTTTGTGGGTCGTGTTTAATATCCTCCATTATCTGCATCATGAACTTGTGTCTTTGGACAAAAGAAATTGAACCTAAAAATGCATTATATGGTTTAGAAAATTTAAATTATAGGCATCGCCCAATTTAACAAATATTTCAAATGCAATGGCATTAAAAAGTAAAAATGGTCCACATTGCACCAATGCTATTCCATACTCTCAATTCCCCTCCAAAATTCAAATATGGTGAGAACCAACATCATTTGCATGTTTTTCAAACTATTGCTATTTTGGATTCTAAAAATGTTAATATCATTAAATTTTTCTGTACAACAATGTGAAATGATGTATACCAATATGCTAAGGCACAAAAAGTTTTTTGAGAGTTACCTTGCTTGTTTTGCCTTTCATCTATTGAATACAACAACTTCTTCTGTAACTTCTCATGGAAAAATTCAAATTATTTTTTTCAATGGGGCAGCAAGGTACTCTTTGTCCCCACATCCAAATTCTTTTTAAAAATATAGTGAATTTTTTTGTTTGTCATTTGTTGCCCAAAATTGCTATATTGCTAAAAATTATTTAGTACTTTAGGGGTTAAAGATTCAAACATCACTTTGGATGAATGAGAAGTTATTTGGGCAAAACATCATCCAAAATCACTCTCATCTTCATCCAAAATATAAACTTATGAGTGTTTAGGAGTGACTGGGTGACTCCAAGGTTTTTGACATCCACTAGGTGAATTACAAAATAATGATTCTAAGAGCTTCTTATAGGAGCTATTTAAAACAAATGAAGGACATTTAGGTATGTTGAAAAACAAGTTTTTGTCCATTCTTCTACAATGCAACTAGAGTATGGTCCCACTCATGTACTACTTCATAATTTTTTGGCTTGGATTTAATCACTTCATGTAGGGATGGGAAAGAAACAAAACAAAACTTCCCCAAATAAAGATTTAATGTTTGAATTCTTAAGTCATCATTTTTTTTCCCCCCATAAAAAAGCTTTAGGTAAAATTTTTGCTCCTTCCCAAGGGACTCCTAGAGGTTAACTCAATACACTAAAAATTATATATAGTGTCACCCATACTATCATATTTACTCAAGGCTATAATTTTTTTTTAATGAAAAATGAATATTTTTATCAAAAGCACACATTTCAATACTATTCAAAGAGGAAGATCTCCATAAACATGGTTGGTAAAATAATCCATCAAGAGTAAAAATTTAGAGAGTATTCAAATCAGGTACATATTGTAGGTGACATTGAATACAGTTTAGTGTCGTGGACACTCGTGTTAACAGTTAAGAGCATCACCACCCGCCTTGCAAAATGCAAGCCTGTTTTGGCCTTGCAAAATGGGGTCCATCCATTTTGCAAGGCGGGTGGTGAAGGGCTGCCCCACCCATGATTCATGGCTTGTTAAGAGGCTAGTGATTGCTTACCAACACAATTCATGGAGTTCATAGAAATTACTAGGTTGCGTCAAAGGAGGAGAGGTGAAACGTCAGAGGAGGAGAGGTGAAAACTACTCGAAAGTGAAGGCGAAGTTGTGGAATGCTTTGTCGCATGCTGCTTTGCCAGCTACGAAGACCCTAAACCCAGACCTGGAAAATAACGCAATTCTCAGGCCACACTCCATTTTCCAAGTCGACCTTTAAGAAGTCATCCCTTAGTGAGGAGTGGGACAGTTAAGAGGCCATCCTGGGCACAGCTCCAGCCATCCATTTTGGCAGCCGCGTGGGAATGCTCTAAGTTACTGTGTCGGCTAGGCGGGTCCCCTCCCCTTCTGGTAAAACTCTTTGTTCTTATCAGCATTGCTAGCTAATAAGCTAGAACTGGAGCTAGTACTGCTCGCTTGGGCGCTTCTTCGGTCTGTGACTCTGTGGAGAGAGGCTCGTGTGCGTTCAGGGTGCAGGCGTACTCTCGACGTCTTCATATTCCCCAGCTTGCTTATCGCCATTGCCGTCACCCCCCCTCGTCTCTCTCTTCATCGCTGGAGCTCTATCGAAACTCGCCGCACCTGCACCATCGCCACATCATGTGGGGCGTTAGGGCACTCACTGTGTTGATGAGCTCCTGGATCGCCCATATTCCCAGCCTTTGCCGGTGATCGAAGAAGTCTGCGGTGTCGTCCGATCGAATTGCAATTGAACCCTGCTTAGCTTGGCAGTTCTTTCCGAAGTCTGCACAGGTGCAGTGGGGAGCATTCGTTGGGGTTGCTCGCGTGCGTGTACAAGATATACGGAAGGCCCCACTTCAGTAAGTTCTCTCCCCATTGGAGGGGTTCTTGTTGCTAGCTATCGAGGAGTTTTAGGTTTCTGGTACTGCTGTTAGGCTCTCTGGCGGAAGTTCGCGGTTGGATTAGAATGTATATGGGTCTCCCGTACGTGAATTTGGATTAGAGTGTGGAATGGTTTTGCATAAGGATTTCACCTAACAGGTCAGCTGGCTGCATGATTCTTTCGCGAAGGTGCTTTTTTGGTAGCGAGGTTTCCCCAAGAACAGAATTTGAACCATGTTTGCTAGTCGGCCGAATGAAAGACGTCCGTTGTGCGTGTTGTGGGTTTCTGTAGTCGCGAAAGTTGGATATGTGAGTTTTTTGGAATAGGAAGGGAGCGCGAGCGAGGGAGTAGCTGTTCACGAGCTTATTGGTGAGTTTACTCAGGTGTAGCGTGGTGCTAACAGAGTAGAGCTTGTCTTCTTTGTGGACCAGGTTTCAGAATTAAGCTGAGCTCGTCAAAATGCCAGACCCGCCGTTTGACACGATGCAGGAATCGATGAAATTCGTCGACGCAGTATCGTTCGAGGGCCCCGCGATTTACTTTGGTACCAATGACACCCGTCCGCTGCCCCGGGGGGGGTCGCCATTTCGCTATGCAGGCGAATCCCAGGACATGTGCAACAAGTAAGATTCAATCCAAGACTCCAACAGAACAATGATGCTAATAGGGTGCTCATTTAACGACTGTTTTCATTTTATTCAACTTACACAGATAGACTGCTTTGATCGAGGGACTGGTGGACGGCCGTCGACGTTGAGGATTTTCCTCCCAGCAGAGGTGTAGAGTAACGTCATCCCTGCGCAGTAGATATCTTCACATTAGGGGAACCTGTGGCTGGATTGACTCCTTTTTTTCTACAAAAAGAGAAAAAAAAGGCTCCAGAAAAGAAACATCTCTCTAGTTTCTGTCGTTCGGTTCTGTTTGATAGTAACACAAAAAAAAAGCAAAAGAAAAGAGTAGATACGCCCTCTGCTCTTCATTCTTTGGATTAGGATTGCATGGCCCGAAGCAGCATAATGCGATAGTAGCAAAGATTTGAGTGAATTTTTGGTCTGCTGTTAACAACCAACCTTGACGTAATTTCGGGTATTGACAAACGTCCATGTATTTTCCATAAATCGTTTTTCTTTGACTGGGCACAGATTTAGTCGTTTGCCCATCGGTTAATGTGGAGTGAGGCTTGTGCTGACTGGGCTTTTGACTCTCTGCAAGCATATAGCGAGCCGTGGTGTATATCATTAGTTACGTCTGTGTCAAGTTGGATGTCAATCGAACGTGGGATGCAGCGCTTTATTAGAGCAAAGCTTGTATCTTCGACTCTAATGATCTTCGCAGGCTATTTGGGGACGTATCTTTGAGCTTCTAGTTGTGATAATGCACTTACTTTGCTGGTCTTGACCACTAGCCAGAGAGCGCAGCATTTTTTTTAATCGTACTGTTTCTGAAGGATTCCTGGCACTGCCCTGTGAGCATTGCTGTTGGGTTTCCAACAAACAGACTTTTAATCCACGGTGGTCTCAGCCAAATGAACGGAAATTTTTGTTCTTCTAGTGTTCCCCATCTGCCTTTGATACAGAATGCACTGATTTGTCTTATTAATGAGGGCATAATATTCAAGTGACTTGACCTAGCTGCCAAGCAACTGATTTCATTTTGTGGAAATTAGTATAATACAGTAACTATTCCAGCCTGCACTTATTACATTTATTTACAAATAGTGTCTTTTATAAAAATTTGTCTTTCACACTCACTAGTAGGCTAGGGTAAGTCAGTGTGGTTAGACTTCTAGTTCTCTGAATCCTCTTGTTTCTCCTTAACGTATCTTTCATACCTCCCAGAGAAAGAATGGTTACTCGATCGGCCACTAGCTTGCAATCGATCAATGCGAACTGGTTCGAACTTAATTCTCCGGTCCCCCCTGTCCTCCCCTATGGGCTATAGATGCTAGATGGATATGACAATTTTTGAAGGTTTGGTTTTCATGTTTCGTTATTTGAGGGTCAGTTATTTTGAAACGACACTTATTTCCCTTGGTTACAATCTGTCGGTGTAATCTTCGGTGAAGTTGAGTCGTAGAGACCAGGACTCGCAATGCAGCTGATTTTACGGTGTAGGGTTACGCTTGGCCAAAGAGTGATTTATACACCGATTTATCTTATTAGTGAGGGTGTTGTGGATTTCTGAAATACGATGAAACTTTAGGTCCACCATTTCCGCACATTGCAATAAAATACACGACTGTTTGACTCCATCAAGGCATCCAATACTCTGCTATAAAATGTCATGCCTACTATTAGATTTTCTGACTTAAAAGATACGAAAGGAGCCGAAATCATTCGTTACCTCAAGTTGTTTCACGGGTTTTCAAGCAGACAACACTGATTTATCCTGACCATTACTCTGTGCGACACTGATGTCCCGAAGTCACACTATATTAAGTTAGTGGAGGCTGAAATATCAGACTGTAATATACTGATTTTCAGAAAAGATAAGAAAATTTAGTGACCCTAACTTTCGCAATTGATTCCTAAGGGTGCTTGAAATTGGAGCACATTCTATGAATGTTAGGGGTTTCCCTGCTGGTCATTCATGTGGGTGCAGAGTAGTATATTTATATTTCTTCCTACGCTAGGTGCGTTGTTGGCGTTTCATACAGCCTTATCATGTGCTTCCTTCCGAAACAGTACTTCATTTTACATCCATGTATATTGTGATTTCTGGTAATGCCACAATGATTGTGACCTTGATTTGGGTATAAATATGGGGACCGCATAATTTTGTGCTTTTAAATTAGCTGGTCATCAGTAGAATACATGAAACTTCGACGCGTGATGATATTATGAAAATATCAAGAAATTTTATTATATGCGATCCTAATCTCTCCTCACCTTTCAAGGCCACTTCTCTACGCATTAGCAAATTCGCCTAGCAGCTTGACCATAGAATCATGCGTTATACCCTGGTTTTCTTCCAATAAACTAGTTGTGAATAAATATTTGTATCGATAAGTCTTACTTTTGTTTGCATGTAATATTTAGTGTGAAATGTGAGTGACATATATTTAGGATAAAAAATCAATCTAAACGTACCTGGACCCCGTCCTGACCACTTGAATCTGAGACTCTTGAGTATTGCTCTAGGCTTTCAGAGTAATTATTATGACATTGTTTGAATGTGTGACACGGTGCTATAATCATCGATAGTGTGTAAAGTGTGCTGGCTACTGCATAATGTTATTTTAGACAGACTGAGATAATCCGAGTCATTCAATTCAGTTGGCGGCCCACTCTTCTAGTCTCACACAAGAGCCTTGGTAAAATAATCAGGAGCGACACCTCTATTATATAATTTCACTGGGTTTACAAGTTGGGTTCTATATTTTTAATCTAAAAATTTTATTTGCAGTTTGGCAAGCGGCAGTAGCAGTCAACACACAGCGGATGTGCCCGAGGCGCCGCCCATATCGATGAGGAGCCTAGCTATAACGCCCATGAACGAATCCGATGCCCATTTATATTGGCGCAATGTAATATATCTTACCTTGTTACACATGGACATGTAACTCGTTGTATTCTCCATGTTGTAATCCTTGTAGCTCTATTAGTTGACTCATAATCTAAACTGTGGAGACTGATGTATTTTGTATATTATACTGTTGTTTCTGATTTGCTATGAACCAGACCAAGTGTAATTAACTCATAATTTAGATTCTTTGCTTCCATGTCTATAACATCTGTCTTCCTCTAGAACTTGGTGGGTAGGTGCCTCGCACTCCTATTTAATTGAGTGATCGTTCCAATATTGGAGATGTATTAAAAACATAATGTGAAAGACAATGCAATTCAAGAGAAGTGTTAAAGGTTATAGTAGCTACATTGTCGTCAGTACATATGTACTAATACTGTAACCCTCCTCAGTATTGAATTACCTAGTACGTAGCTTGTAGACAGGTAACGAGGGAACACTATGAATCCAGTGAATAATATTATTCAAAGCGAATCATCATGAAGAACAGCTTAGTCTTTTTACTTCGATATTACTAATCTAGAAGTGACAGATGTACCTCAGAAACTGCAATTGAATTAACTTTGGTCACCTTCTCAAGTAGGTATGGTGTTCTATTAATTAATTGGCATGACACTAAGTTATTTATTCGTTCAGTGCTTCATGAAAATCCTGATTTCCCATGAATGCTTGACTTAATAATGGTTTGATGGTTTGCAGCGAGAGCCAACATTGTTTGAAGACACACCAGAGCAAACTAACATCGGTTCTGGCCTTGGTTATCACGAGATCATGCGGCTCATGGACTCCCAGCATGATGCTGATGCACACCAGCTCCAAGGACCAGCAGAAGATTTATTAATGCCCTCCACCTCCATTGTGACTTTCCAAGTTCCAGGGTTCTCAATGGGCATGGCTGGTGGAATTGTCCCATTTGCAGAGTGGCAATCTGTTGAGGACCCGGGTGATGTTGGTTTGGAGAACCTCGACATCTTTATTAATCCATGAGGAACTCATGGATGGTCGATCGTACCAGCTTTTGAAACCAAGGTGAGAATTTTGGCTTCACCCGATCGAAATGCTTCCGTATGTATAATAGATAGACGTGCTTCATCAAACCTTGATCGAGACAGCAACTCCAAAATTTTATTTTGTTTTATCAAAGTAGAGGAAGTGAACGTACATCGACTATGGGAATTTTCTAAAATAGATGTGAGTTTTGATAGTATACAATCAATTGACACATCCTTGATTAGTGGGACAAAGTCTGAATCACGATAGAGAATGGAAGTATGCATCATGAATAGTTTCCTAGAATTTGTCTTGATTGTCAAAGCTAAAGCCGAACAATGTCTGCAACTAGTCCTAATGAAGAATGATAACAATATAATGCTTGATTTTTGACACATAAAATTGATTTGAATTGCACAATCGTAGGAACCTAATTCTCTAATTAGTTCCTAGCTTTGAGAATAGGGACACTCCCTCAAAATTAGGGGAGGTTAGCTTTGTCTGTTTGTTCCTATCCAGTTTTTGACACTTAAAATTGAGTCCCTCTTTGAAACAGTGCCATGTACACAGTGGGCAGATCGTGTCGAACTGCATTAATTTGTTTATATTTACGCATTAATGCAATTCGTGCTGTATGTTGAGATTTTTTTTGGAGGGGGGGATTTTGAATCAGAGTCCATTGCAAGAAAGACGCTGTATGTAGTGGGATTGTTCTCCTGCTTCTGAAAAACGATGAAAAAAACTTAGGTCCAGAGAGGCCAATCCTAGATTTAGAGACGTAATCGATCACGTTGTTGTCATTTATTGGGCGAGCTATTTTTAAGTCTTCCCCGCATTTATTTGGGAAAAAAAGCAACGATTAGGTTATGGCAGCAAGTTTTCTTAAAAAGGATTTTGACTTGACGTTTGCTGAAAGGAAGCCCTCCTTGTAATAAGAACACACTTGCTCAACCTAGTAAGCCAGTGATTCTAAAGCAACAGTATGTGAAAAATGAACATAATCACTGAGTAAGAGCATTGTAGGCCTAATGGATACCATTTGTGTCAGTGTAAGCATTTAAACATACGTAGGACTGTGTTCTTGGGAGATGCATGTAGTTGGGGAGACATTATTAGGTACAAAGAGCCAAATTTGTTGAGATCAAATTTAATTATTTCACTGTGTTTTAATCATGTATCCTTTCTTAAAAAATTCACACTTTTGCTCAACACTTTTGTAACAAAAACTACTCAATACCTCAATTTCATCAAATTGGTCATTAAGGAAGGTTGCTTCTTGAAGATCCAGGAATTACTTTGAATGGATGAATGAATCAGGAGTTGTTAGAACATCACCCCAAAGTATATTTAGACTCTATTCATCATTCAAAATATGGACTTTGGGATGCTTAGGGATTAAGTATCACACAAGACAAGCAACCTCTATTTCGAAGAGAATTTATTGATTACAAAAGCATGATTATTTTTTTGTGTGTTGCTTTATGTTGTCTAGATTCTTGATGAGCTCCCATTGGTGCTTCTCTCACAATGTGTGTGATTGCATGTGTTTAGGTTCCGCTTGGCAAGTGCGCATGTTTTTGGATTTGCACTCCAAGCTAGTTAACATTCCTGCGCAATTCAATCCTCTGAGGCTTACACTTTGGCACCATAAAATGCCAAAGCAAGTTGGGTGTAGGATGCCGGTTTGAATTTGATAGTCTTTGGCCATTCTTTAGACCTTCACGTACTAAATTAAACATAATTATAGCCTTAATTTCATTCTCCTTTGATCAATGTCATTGTATAATGACATCTTTTTTGCCCATTTTAGTGTAACTCGAAATGCCATAGCCTTGGTCAGGGCTTTTTTTTGGACCAGTGTCCTCCCTGTTGTCTTCACTACAGAGGCCAGTTTTTGGAGGGACAAAGCCAGAGAGGTCAGATTTTTGATAGTTTGGCGAAATTTCGCCAGAAAAAAAAAGCCCTGGCCTTGGTAGAATTGAAGTGGTAGCTTGTATTTCCATATAAATGCAACATAGGGTTGTGTGAGAAGCATCACTAGAAGAGGTTTTGCATTTGTAGAAGCTTTCTTGGAGAAGTTTAAATAGCTTCTTTAAAAAGTGAGGGAGTGTTATAGGGATAGAGCCTAATTGGACACTTTTTTATTGAGTTGGGATGTATTTGGAGGGAGACAGATGGATTAAAGAAATATTGGTGCTTGTAGCATGTTTGGAATAGGACATTGGATGAGTTGCTTATCATTTCTAGATTGCTTAAATTTTTCATTGCATTGATTATTCCTCTTTACAAGGTTGGGATTTGGATTGATGAGAAGGTAAAAATTAAATGGGATATGAATGAATTGTAGCTCATCTCAAAATATGGTTCTATGTTGAATGGTGTTGCTTGTTGGTGGATTCTATTTGTGTCTATATTTCAATCAATTTTTCACTTTCCTACTTGAATGTGTCTTGGAATGCATCTTTCAATGATTGCATTAACCATATTTCTACATTATGTTCCACATTTCCAAATAGATGAAGTTAGTTTATACAGTGACTTCAAAAACTGAGTCTATGTCGTGTTCATTTTCATTGCATGCACCATATGTTCAATTTGAGTGGACAAAACCCAAAAGACCCAACATGAACCTTGTAGTACACTTCATACACTACAATTCACAAAAAACTTGAAGCAAAAAGCAATTACGGTTTGGAAGTAAATGAATTCCAAAGCTAACCATCCCATAGACTCAGTTTTTGAGGCAAGTTTCATAATCACTCCAAAAATTGTTTAGGCTTTTGTTTTGAACGTGGATGACTTCAATATTTTATAGCATGTTGTTGTACATCATTTAAGACCCACTCTCATTGGATTTTTAAAAATTTGAAATACGTATGCATCAAAAATACTATTTAAAAAAAAATGTAGATAATTTTACTTTGAATGGAATTTGAAATTTTTTTTGGAACCAAAGACTTGGGATATCAATTATAGTCATAGATGACCAATGGGTTGCAATTTGAGTTGTTGTTGCATGTATTTTGAGTAGATTTGAACATATTTTTTGTAATACACAATAAACACAAATCATTTTAATTTTAATTTAGCAACCAAAACAATTATTTTTACTACAATATTTTCAATTTGAACACATTAGATTGTTGCAAGGGTTGTATATAGTACATTTATGTGAAATGCAAGTGATTTGATGAGGCAAAATAACAATAATATGAAACCAAAATTTTGATTTATTTGAAATAAATATGTTTATATACAATTCAACAATTTACTAATGCAATAAACATGTATAATAAGTATGTTACACAATTAAGAAACTGTGTATGACAAAATAATTATGAATGCATTTGATAAAAATAGAATTCAATCATAAATCAAAATTTTGGTTTCATATTATTGTTATTTTGCCTCATCAAATCACTTGCATTTCACATAAATGTACTATATACAACCCTTGCAACAATCTAATGTGTTCAAATTGAAAATATTGTAGTAAAAATAATTGTTTTGGTTGCTAAATTAAAATTAAAATGATTTGTGTTTATTGTGTATTACAAAAAATATGTTCAAATCTACTCAAAATACATGCAACAACAACTCAAATTGCAACCCATTGGTCATCTATGACTATAATTGATATCCCAAGTCTTTGGTTCCAAAAAAAATTTCAAATTCCATTCAAAGTAAAATTATCTACATTTTTTTTTAAATAGTATTTTTGATGCATACGTATTTCAAATTTTTAAAAATCCAATGAGAGTGGGTCTTAAATGATGTACAACAACATGCTATAAAATATTGAAGTCATCCACGTTCAAAACAAAAGCCTAAACAATTTTTGGAGTGATTATGAAACCTGCCTCAAAAACTGAGTCTATGGGATGGTTAGCTTTGGAATTCATTTACTTCCAAACCGTAATTGCTTTTTGCTTCAAGTTTTTTGTGAATTGTAGTGTATGAAGTGTACTACAAGGTTCATGTTGGGTCTTTTGGGTTTTGTCCACTCAAATTGAACATATGGTGCATGCAATGAAAATGAACATGACATAGACTCAGTTTTTGAAGTCACTGTATGTAGTGCAATTTAGACAAATTACAAAGAAGTTGGGCTGTCTAATTGTTGTGTAAAGCTAAACATTGTTAGATTTTGAAACGCATTTCATTTTCATATGCATAAGGGGGTCATATTTAGTTTTCGATGTCAAAATTTTTGGTGAGTCCTACTTTCTTGGTGTTCTTAGTATATGATATGTTGGAAAAGTGGGACTCACTAGAAGTTTTGACATTACAAATTGAATATGAGCCCTTTGTGAAGCTTTAAAGATTCAAAATGTCTACTAAATGACTTTTATAGTTCATATAAAAGCAAAAAATGCATCGATTCATGCAAATTGGATAACATGTTATTGATTGTTTTAGTGATAAGCTTGGTCATTTTACATGTATTTTGCTTGAATCATCTTCAATTAGGGTTAATATAACTCCTAAAGGTTTTTGACTATATTTTCATCAAAACGCTCCAAAACTGTCATTTCTAGTACAAGTACCAAATTTTAGAAAAAAAAACATTTTTGGACACATTCAACCATAGGATCTTGTAGTACGCAAGTTTGAAAAGATGTGAAATTTTTTTTTAGAAATTTTCAACATGTAGATTGCAAGATATTAGCGTTTGAAGAGACAAAAATCATTTTTTTGATTCTACAAAAAATCATGTAGTTGCACTTTTCAAGGTCACATTTGTATGAAAAAAAAGTCCAAATGGTGGTGATTCTTTGAATTCATTCTTTAAGTCAAGTTGGCTAGGCCAGGGAGAACTGACCCCCTCATTGCCCTGGCTAAGGTTAATTGTGAAAAAAAGCCCCCTATTTTTTTGCCATGATTTTTTATATTTCTACACTAACCCTAGCTAATTTGGGGCCGCTGATTGCAAATCTGAATTCAGAATTTACAAAAAAAATCATCTCATTGCAAATGAAAAATTCTACAGCGTTTTCCCATGGATTAAACGGGGCAATGAGGGGTCAGTTCACCCTGGCCAAGTTGGCTACATGCTTGAAAAGTTTCAAATCATTTGGAATTGTACAACATCATACTACTAAAATCATAAGTCCATCTGTAATTTCACAAATGCTACCATTAATACTAGGGGCTCGTGCTTGCTATGCTACACATTCGTTGTATCACATATTAGTAAAAATTTGATATGTTTGATTAGAATGCATGATAATGATTTCAATAAGTCTTTAAAATAATTATTTTAATTATTTTATAAAAATATTTTCAATCATGCATACATAGAAATCATATTTTCACACAATGTGATATTACTAAAATAGAGTAGCAGTTCACAATCACCTCTATAATATCACTTTTTACAAAGGGTGGTACTATAGATATAATATAGTCGTTGCAATTGAGGTGATATTAAAGAGGATCAATATGGTGATATTATAGAGGTAGCAATTCCATTGCTTTTCTTGGCTTTATACTTCTTTTGCATTTCTATGATTTTGTGCTTTTGTGAGATTTGAATTAAACTATTCACGAAGCTTTTGAGATCTACAAGTTTTTCCTTTAAATTTTTTATTTGGGTTGCCATTATTTGTAACAATTGAGTCAAATTTCTAATGCATTCTAATGTATGTGTATCTTTTATCGTATTCATCATTGCATGTATTTCATTCATCATTCATTAAATTTCTATTGTTTATTTTAGTTTATGATTATTTATTAAAAAAATATATGAAAATTTTAGTCATTTTTATCTCGACATTTATTGAAATTCTTGCTCTGCATTCTATCTAATACTTAAAGATTCTAATGAAATTCTAATGGTGAATGCGTAGCATAGCAAGCACCAACCGCTAGTATAGGAACAAAATAGTAAATAGAAAGAAGTAGAGAATGATTCAAAATATTAAATTGTTTATAATTTATTTATGGAACTGAAAAATGCCAATTCCAATATTCGTAATATTATAATTAACAATCTACACCTATTATTTTTATTTTTTCCAAAAATATTGAAAAATGAATTAAATAAAGGACTTCAAAGTTTATCTTAGAATAGAGATTTTATAACTACCTACAATCTATCCATGAACTAAAACTCCTCATAACTTTCATTTCATGAATCAAAATGGAATGATTCAAAATTTTACATGTATATATAAAAAAATTGAAATGTTTACTTTAAAAAAAATTTAAAGAAGTTTTTTTTTTCCTTGGGCTACCTACAATTCGTTGAAAACTACATATTATACAATAATCTTCTTTACCATGTAGTCAAAAGTTATAAAAAATTTTGGGTATGAAAGATACTCCTTGGGCACATGTTGTGTGAAAATTTCAAAGGACAAAAACAAAAATTCTATTAGAATTGAGCAACCCAAAATTGCTATATTGTCCAAAAAATTGAGTTTAGGGCTTTAGAAGTTAAAAAAATTTTGTGAAAAATTTGCAAATCTTAGAGCTTGTCATGTTTAAATATTTTGTATCTATTCAAGTTTAGCTCACAAAAATGGGCGAAAAAGTAGAATAGGATGTCATTTTTATGTGGACAATTGATATATACTAATGTGTAGCCTATGCTACCTTGTTTCATGCCTATGCATCAAACTTAAGATATTGATCTCATCCTCAATGCACCCAACTTAGTCACTTTCATCTACATATTTATAAATCTAATATTTTTAGAGAGGGATTAGACAATTTCATTCATTTTTTTCATCCAATTCTTATGCAGACAATAGAAAAAGGTTGTATGATTTGGGTGAAAATTTTGGTTGATCATAACCATTCAACAATGTAAAGGCAAAAGATTGTAATTGATTTTGTTCACACATGTTTCAATTTTTAAAAATGGTGATAGCACTTCAAAGGATTGAGTTTTGGCAAACTTTACCTGTAAAGATCTATGCATCAAATTTGAATGTGTATCATTCAATTCAATTGTTGTTGCTTTCAATTTATCTATTTTGTTCTTGATTTAAATTAAAAAATAAAGTTTGATAAAAGAATTTTTTATTCCATTTAGAAAATTTGAAGGATTTTCAAAGTTTCATTAATTATTGCTATCATGAGCTTTATATGTTTGATTTAAAGGATATCTCTACTACAATGTGTTATTATATTGTATTATTCCTTTGACCTCCTACAGATAAGTATATAGAATATTCAATAGAATAAATTGCACCATTAAACTAGACTAATTAAATCTTTGTAGATTCAAATTTCTTAGCAAATCAAGCAACAAAGGTATAGAATTTCATTTCATTTAAGTTTCATACTTTGCTAGCATCAATCTTGATTGTTTCATTCCAAGATGAATTAGAAAAAACTCCAATACTTTAGAAGGGTTTTGGAATTGAATGTACATTTTAGTTTGCAAGATTTTAACTGTATAATGGGAAAATAATTCACTTTGTTTCTTTTGCAACTACCAACCTCTAAATTTCTTTTTCTACCTTCAATAGTTATTTTGATTAAAAGAATTGAATTTATGAAAGTTCAAATAGTTTGAAATAGAGTAGGAAATTCTTCTTTATGTATATTTATATGAGGTCAAAAAAAATTCAACATCAAAATTTGAATGATTCTAGGACTTCAAGAATATTTACAATATAAAATCATCAAAAAATATCTATAGTATAAAATTGTCAAAGAACATTCTATATAATTCAAGAAATTTATTCCAAATGGAGTCAAAGTTTGTTGACTTTTTCAAGAAAGTCCTCCCTAGTTTCTTTGAACTTCAAAATGCTATTAGTATTCTTGTAATGTACATAGTCAATGTTTCTAAATTTTTATATATAAAATTTTTCTTTACACATTACATTTTGTAAAATTGTAATAATATCATTTTTTTTATTATTAAAATAATCAAAACTTGTAACAAATTTTTTAATCTAGTATTCCGATCTCAAAAATAATAATACTTTTGTCCCCAAATGATCTTTCTATTGGTATGTATTTCTTGTCCCCAAAAGACCTTTATGGTGTGACATGGAAGGGAGGCCCAAACTATGAAGAAAATAGTGAGATGTAGTTAATACTTGGACATGGGTCCCAAGTTTTTGTTTCATGTGGGATTTGAGGAATGAGATTGGTGAGCAAGATGCATTAGTTCTTTTTGACCTTGAGTTCCAGCTTGAGTGTTGTCCCTAATTGGTTGAAGTATTAGCAAAGTCAAATTAAAGAAGTTGTGCAAAAATTGCAAAGCTACTTATGCATATGCATCATTTTTTAAAATAGTTTTGACAATGTTGTTCATCTTTTGTAACACAATCAATTGAAATTTTTGTTGACTTTCTATATGATGCCATAGACAATGTGGGAAGGACAATGAATAACGTGGGAAGGACAACAGCCAACATGTGAATTGAGGAAACCATTGGCTAGCTGTGCTCCTTCAAAATGGCAAAAATCCCACTTTTAAGAACTTCAAACTGTACTTTGAGAACTAATTTGAAATTCAAACTTAGAGGACAATAAGAGTACATCTAACTCTAATTACATTTGAAAAATGGTTTAAATAAAGTTATTTTCAACCATAATCTGGACCATTTTGTCTAATAAGAAGATAATTTTGGGATGGAAGGAGTAATGAAATTTGTCAATGAATAATATGAAAACTTGTTTTTGTGTGATCTTGGTAGTGATAATTTGACTTTAAGGCCATTTCAAATTCAAGGTTTGCAAAAAAAAATATTACTTGAATTTTTTTACAATATTTTTCATTGCTATTTGCTAATTATTTTTTGGAGATCAAATTTAATAATTTATTTTCATCTTTTGCTATAAAAATTATATAAATCACATATTTTCACAAAACTCACAATGAAAACAATACATATAAGTCTTATGTAATATATAATATATTTGAATGCACTCTCAATACTCATGTAAACTTCTAATGGTCAAATTCATTGTGGACATGATATTTGACCATGTAGGTATTAGGTAGCATTGCTGTTAATGGCACATTCTCACCAAAAAAACATGTTTTTAACCTTGAAAGAGGAACAATATTCTTTATCATGTATTTAGAAGATTTAGAATAGAAGGGAGAATGTTGGTATTATTTTGCCCCCTTGATCTCATTGGATTTATTTTATCCTTCTTGAAAGGAAAGATATCTCCCTTGGAGTGAATATATCTAAAGAGCTTAACCTTTAACCCTTAAACGTCAAGGCAGATGTTTTGTGTCCAATGAATGTCAAAGAATCTCTCCATGTAGGACAAAAGTGCAACTATTCATCCTCCAAAGTTTGTGGGAAAAGGGAACGTCTTCTACAATAGCTTATCTCCCAATGAGTGCTTGTGAATGCTTTTCTATTTTTTAAGCCACCCTAAACCCAAACAAATGATTTGCACATTTTTAGTTAAATCTTTGAATGAAAATATTATTAGCACCTCAAATTTGTCATAAAAAGGTCATATTTATAAAATATTTTGGATAAATGAGAAGATAACTATTTGGACAAAACACTTGACTTACAACATTATGTTCATCATTAAGACTATCGATGTCTGAGTGGTTTGGAGTTAAAACCAACTTTGCTGAACATGGACAAAAGTTTACAATGCCATCAATGGCACTAAAGTAAGCACACCCAATTGTGACACCCTGCGTTCTCCAACACCTGTTGGAGCTTGTAACCTCCAACACCTGAAGGCTGAAAGTCATGATCGCCATCACAACAGCTTGCCGACACATCAAGTTACAGGACCTGACAGAGGAGTTTCATTCCTGGGGTTGCATAAACTCTACTGTCAGCTTGGAACAAGATGAAGTCCAAGAATGGAAATTGGAAAACCCATGCTGATACACCGAGCGTCACAGGAGATAATGAAGTCCTTTGACGCCATGGAGGAGAAGATCTTCCCCCTGGGCTGGCGACGGATCCCCTGCGATGACTACAACTACCGTGTCTACAAACGCAACAGAAACCTCATTCGCTTGCCAGATGATTGGTACCATCTCTCGGAGATCAATTTGCTACAGATTGTGATCAAATGTGACTGCGCCTTTGAAGTTCGCACTGCCACCAGCGACGACGTCAATTGATAGAACTCTTATATCGACATTCATTACGTACATGTACGTACGTGATGATCGGCTCAGCGAATTTGGGGGAGAGGTAGTTTTGAAAACTCGTGGGGTCTTGCGGCCTGAGAATTCCATGGCAGTGTGATCGGATTCCATCATCATGCTGCAATCACGAATTTTCCTGATGCTGATGATCGCTTCAACTGCCCTGACCATCTTCACCGCCACCGTCGTCTCCTCTTCAATGGGCGTCTCTCTCTTGACATTTTTACCTAGTTTATGCACACGGAGACCTGATTACCACTTGAGCGCAACAACGGAGGATTCTGAAGAATCGAAGATAGACTACAACGATGTGGATTATCTCTCGAACGAGTTAGAGCATCAAATTATACAGCTCCTGGGAAACGAAAAGGATTCCGTTCATGCAATGGAGGACATCTACCCTGGTCGAACTCGCCGTCAAGGAAGCTACAACAAGTACGTGCAGTCGGAGAAGAAGACACCGTATCTCAGGTACAAGTTTTACAGTGATAGCAGATTAGTCGCGACAAGATGAACTTCGGTCGAAAAAAAGGCATGTCAAAGGGTTAGAAGCTCGCACACAATGTTGCGTCTGCATGTGCACAGCAAGCAAAGGAAGCCCATTGACGTGGTGCAATCCTCGCAGGGCAGGTATGGCCACATGGTGCTCATGCCAGTAATACGGAAGAAGCTGGACAATTGGCAGCTGGAAATCTTCTACAATGCCCACATGTGGGAGCCCTACTGGCCCAAGATGCGAGCACTGTTGAAGCACTGGGTGGACAACCGCCGGTTTGAGCCCGAAGTCATGCGAAACTTGGTGCAGTACGTGAAGCGCCCCATTGACGAGAGCCGTGGGGTGACGAAGGGGGAAACCCTACAGCGGTACCGTACCTGCGCGGTGGTGGGCAACAGCGGCATTCTTCTGAACTCATCCTATGGACGAGCCATCGACCAGCACGAGATGGTGATGCGGATCAACAACGCCAGGACAGTGGGGTTCGAATCATTTGTGGGCGGGAAAACCACCATCTCTTTCGTGAACAGCCACATCGTCCGTGCGTGTGCGAAGCGGAGCCAATGCTGGTGTCATCCCTACGGTGCCGCGGTAATCCTACGGAATGGGAACAATCTGTTACAGCTTTCTGCACCTGCAGTTGCTTTCTCGCCCTAACCCTAACCCTAACCCTAACCTCGATGTGTTGCAAGGTGCCGATCATCACGTACCTGTGCGCGCCATGGCATTTCATGCCCATCGCATTCTGCAGCTCCGAGCACCCTGCGCCACTGCTGGTGACCGACCCGCGCTTCGACAACCTCTGCAACAGAATTGCGAAATGGTACTCTCTCTCCGGCCATATTTGAAGTGGAAACAACTGTACTAGTCAGACAGGATTCGTGTTGAGGGTTCGAGTTTCATCACAGGTATTCAGTGAAACTGTTTCTGAAGCGGCCGCATATGAAGCCGAGCTGGTGGAGTATACTGCGCAACGCGAATCGGCAGTTCCACTACTCCACAGGGATGCAAGGCGTGGTGATGGCGCTAGGGTTGTGTGACGAGGTCCGTGTGTACGGGTTTGGGAAAGCCAAGGGGCTGAAGCATCACTACTTCTCCAGCCAAAGCGAGGAGCTCAAGGAGATTCACGATTACAACGCCGAGTATGAATTCTACCATGATCTGGAGAGGAACAACTCCTCCCTTCTGCCTTTCTTCATCGCCGCCGGGATCCCCCACTTGCCCACTTTCAAGCTCATGCAGTGATGGAGCGCAACAACATTGAATCTTCTTTCTCCAAAACTAGCCTTCTCATAGGGATTTGGAATGCGGTTTTGACATTGCCTTTTATCTGCTCCAACATTCCCTTCTTACAACCTCCTCTCTAGAATTACTCGAAGGCCAGCGCAAAAAAACTCTGCATGATTTCTCGTTGAACTCTACGTGGGTTTACTTCCATGAATCCCATCCTTTAGTGTGAACTTGTGTAACATAAGATTAACCCCTAAATGCCCGAGGCACCAAACTTTGGTGCTGACAATACTTTGAAGTTAAATAAGATGCAACTAAGTTGCTATTTTAGTAGTTTATATTTTCGACAAATTCTTTTTGAAGTCCTGTTTTAGCATCAAAAACCCGATTTTGAAAATAAACAATTATGGAGTATAATTTTTCTATTCAACATTTTGTGCAAGGATGTCCATTGCAATCTTGACTTTCCATAGTGTTGAAAGTCCTTGAAAATGAACCTTACATACACTAGATCTTGGAGAAAAAATCACATTAGAAATTAATTTAATAAACAAAAAAGTAGATTTTGCAAAGCCATAAATTTATTGGGGTTATGCATATTAGGCCCTTCAACCTCATATTTTTTTGGTGACCAATTTTTAAATTTGACATGCAAAAAGAGAGCTAAAAGATTTTCATTAGCTTTAACACCTTCATGATCAAACATTATAATCTTTCAATCCATAAGTGGTATTGTTATGTTTTCTTTTCCTATGTGATCCCTAACATGTCGAATTTGAATTTGTACGGTTACGATTAAAAAAAAATTGATACAACTTATCAAAATGTTGAATTTTTTTTCAATTTAGAGCAAATTTCAAGAAGCTCAAAACATGCCTTGGCATTTAGGGGTTAAGTAACATGAATTGCACTGCCTGTATGCTACATTTATTTCAAACAAGCTCACAGAGTAGTTTCCTGGCAATAGTCTATGCAAAGTGGACATAGGTAGCCAGTTGACAAAGTATTCGACCTTTTCTGCATGATTATTCTATCCACACTGTCAGAGCCCACCCATCGATCATATAGAGATAGTTGCCAGAGGTCATATGTCTTCAATCATTCATTTTATCTTGTTGAACAGAGTTGCCTCCCTGTACTGGTCACACTGTTTGTTTGTTCTTTGTTTTTTTGAAACAAATGAAACGGACTGGAGTCGCACTGTTTGGAAAAGAGTTTTCCACTCATCGCAGGTCGGGCTGCCCACAAAGGAGCTTTAGACGAACAGAACTTTGGCTCTAGTGCATGAGGGTTGCCCTTGTCGCCTTCCGCACCGATTCATGTTCAGTTGCTTGCTGAGTGTCTGCCACCAACACCGTGAGCAATAATATCGTAGCTTGGAGAACAAGACTCACTTTTGGACCCAATCCAAGGTCATATAACCTGGTCACGAAACAACTGTGTGAATGTGTGCAACTTTCGTATGCCATTGGGCTTCACCACCAAATTGATGACTTGTATCTTCTCAAGTCAGTGCTATCAAATGGATTGGGGATTGAAAATGGATACTCATGTAGTTTAGGTGCCATTTAAGTTGCCCAAAGTAACCACTTGAAGGACAAGCACTCTTTGAAAGCGAACAGTGCAATCCAATATAGATTGGAAAGTTACAACTGTGAAAATGAAACAATAACTTAAGTATACCGGTAATATATCATTCATGAAAGTGGCATAGTTGATAGAACCACCCGTAACAGATTCTTCACTTGCGTTACCCTAAATCTATGTTACTGTTCCGACTCACAAGGCTCTCGCAACAAAGAACCAAAATTCGGCAATGTAGAGTTTTCGTCGAATATAAATACAAAGCCCAAGTTACTTTATAAAACTCAAATATAAGACGTGCACTTGCTTCACAAAAGACAAAGCACTTGCTTCACATAAGACAAAGTGTAGGTACCAAGGAGAATTTTTACAAACTCAAGGAAACCGAAGAGCATGGAACATGAAATTAAAAAAATTAAAAATTAAAAATCTACACTCAAATTAACACCCTTGTACTGAACTAGACAGAATCTTCGAAGTTTGAGAGATTGGCAAAGTCATGGTGTTGGTGTTGACCACGCAGGAGAAGAGAAACAACTGAACAAGAATCAGTGAAGGCAACCAGACGCAGGATCAAAGTGACTGTTCGTCTAGCGCTCCGATCCCATTGCGGGCAGTCCGACCTGCGACGACTGGAAAAGGCTCTTTTTCCAACAGTGTGACCAGTCCAGGGAGGCGACTGATGAGCCTACAATCACGTAACGTACGCCGGATGGATTGGGTGCCAGAGCCTGACTTGCGTGCATCAATCATCCATTCCAAGCTAGTTCCTTACAGGGGAATTGAAGAATTCAGTCAGGCCATGCCTTCTGGCAAGTGAAGTTTCGGGGTGCACAACTGTGCACGTTTCCTTGCTCTCTCAGCATGGCAGTCAGCACTCCATATGGAAAGGTAGGATCATCATGTTCGTGTTCTGCAATCACTTGCTCGAGTCCCCAACAACACACCGTACCAATGATGGCGGCTCTACTGGGGTGATGTACACGTTAAATTGATTAGTTGATTAGCTGAGTTAGTACACCAAAACATGCAAAATATATATATGAATGTAGGGCTCATTTTCTTCTTCATCCGTAACATTCAGTAGCCTATGCCCATTCACTACTGGCTTTCCATAAACCCCTGCCAAGAAATGTCCCGTTCAAAAGGTGGGCAGATTGTTTCCTGTAATCTCCATGCCACATTTAACTACTTTTGGACTCTTCAGTGAATTTTGAGCAAAACATCGGGAGATCTCCAAATGTTTATATAGATCTCTAAATGTTTTATAGTGATCTCTCGATGTTTTGTATAAATCTCTCAGTATTTTGCATTATCTTCTAATGACCATTATAAATTTTGGACTTTCAAAAGTCCAAAAGTAGTTAAATGTGGCATCCTCTTTAAACATGAAATCTGTGTAATCAATGATTATGGATTTCTCATTCATTAATCACATATTTCCAAGCATTCCTCATCAAGCTTTGTCTTCCTTGGGGGTGGGGGGTGGGGTCAAAATTTCCTATGCCTTAGTGATTGCCCAAGACTTCATGCACTTTGCTCATCACATTGAGTCTCCACTTGTTCGCTTAGATACTAATGGATACCGAATAGTTTACACCATTGAGGGTACTAGTATGTGAATATAGAATCTATAAGCCTATGAGCCTAGAATTCTATATTATAAGCACCTTCTGTGGTTATAGGTGTCTGTATTATAGGTACCTATGTTATAAACTCTTTACATGCTAGTATATCTATGTTAAAGATACATATGTTATAAGCACCTTCAAATAGCTGTAGGTATGTACCTACAATTAAGTCCAAGGCTATTAGGCTCACATCTCCGTGCTCACATGCTAGCATCATTGCACACCATTTGTTGTAGAGCCAAGGCAAAGACAATGTATACTAGTCAATATTAGTCAATATTATGATTTAGTATGTATCCAATGAATATTGATGCGAATCCAATAGTATAAAGAGAAATAAAATAACTCTCTTCTCATGGAGGATTGAAATCAAATGGAGGCATAGTG
Organism: Climacium dendroides; assembly: GCA_950106755.1. NCBI lineage: Eukaryota > Viridiplantae > Streptophyta > Bryopsida > Hypnales > Climaciaceae > Climacium > Climacium dendroides. Next base: position 41,097,752 of record OX467082.1, on the reverse strand, counting down.
GGATTATTTTGATCCCTTAATCTTAGTGAGGATATTTTGTTCCACTCAAATTAAAGACATTACTCTTAATGTCATGCAATACTAAAGCTCCAAACAACCAAAAGTAACCCCTTCTACATTTGTAAAAGATGGAGAATATCATGTATGAAGCTTCAAAGAGGGATATAATAAAATGTATTTAACAATTGAAGAATTTGTATTCAATATTTTTTATGAATAGAAATATGTTTTGAAAGTTATTATAGTTTACTAGTTTTGATATGGACATTATATTTTTAACTAGGACACTATGGTGTTAACCTTGAAACACTCCAAAGGACAAATAAATTTATGATAAAATGACTTTTGGAGTTATTATAGGAAAATAGAACGCACATAGTCATCCAAGATTTTAGCTATCTACTTATCATTGAAGCCTCATTTTCCAAGGTTAGCTCCTAAAGTCCTAAAGCACTCTTAGAGGACAAATGGGAATTTGGGTAGGCTCATATGATCTCAAATTTTAGCATGATTTCTTGAAATTTTTTCTCAAGATAGAAAATGTAATAGTTTTTTAGGAATATAATTGTTATTTCAATCAATGCCCGGGATCAAAAGTTATGCCATTCTAAACTCAAAATAGAGTTTGTTGTACAACACAAAAAATTCACAAAAATTCAATATAATTCTTGAATTTTATTTTTATTTTTATAGAAAATATATTTTTTTGCATGGAAAGATTTGGTTAATTAATCCATTTGAACAATGATGAGATAGTTATGGAGAGTCCTGTTTTTTAGCCAATCTAAACTTATTTTTCAAAATATAATATATTGATTCATTTTTTAACTCAATTTTCACAATTTTTCAAAAAAAAATTCCATGGTTTAGTTTGCTTGATAGAATAATCTTGTTGTTGGAATTAGTGTACTTCAAATCCATCTTGATTAGGGCTATCAACAATTTAGTTTTCTTTCTATCTAATACCTATTTATACTTATCAATTTTAAGTAGAAAGTTTTTGTTTTTTAATTTTTTATTCCCAAATTCTCAGGTCAATTTTTCAATATAAAAATGAAAAATGAAAAATCTGAAGTGCAAAAATTTTAAATAAAAAATATTCAAAATCTTATAACTTTGGTATATAAGGTGCAAAGAAACATATTTTCTTCACTTTAAATGAAAAAATCTTGCAATATATGTGATCAAAGTTTTTGAAATTTCTTCCAAACATTTCAATTATAGTAGTTTAGTGTAGGATATTACAATTAGATATGTAAAAAAATAAAAATGAGAAAATAAATTTCTTTTTGCAATAAAATGGTAGTTTTGAGTGTGTTTTTATGAAGAAAAGGTTGTGAGAGCTTAGAAATTAATCCTTGAAGGCCCAAATAATTTTTGTACTTTTTCATGAGTTTGAACTTTGATTGACTACGTGCATTTTACATCAAGCTTATCATTTGATGTCAATTGTATTTTTTCCTTTCCAACTTCAATATGAATATTATAATATGAAATTCATTTAGATATACTCTTGGATATACTTTTAGAATGTAGGAATGTGAAGTTATATTTTGACATGTTGATCAAGTGAGAAGACAAATAATGACTCCTTGTTGGATTAAACACTCTATTTTCTCAAAACTATGTAATTTATTGATTAAGGGATCCTAATTTACTTGTCCCTAAAGTGTACCAATACCCCATCTCTAAGAAATGCTCCAATCATTTCTTATGTAGATGATTTTTCATACTCCCCTACTATCAAGGAGAATTGTTGTAACCAAGAAACATGGGTAAGTTTCTCATTTGCCTTAACAAATGATCTACACAACAATACACAACATTTGCCCAATTGTCATTTGTTTCTACATTTTTCATTAATGGTTAATATTGGGCAATCCCCTTTCATTTAGATTTATGGCTAAAAATGACCTTCCAAGTTAGACCATTTTTTGCCATAAATCCTTTTTTGGCAATGATTACTCTATAAGGTAATCTAGTCCAATTGAGGTCAAATGGAAGCAAGTCCATTGTAGGCAAAATTATATTAGTCATGTTCAATACATTTCAGACCTTGAATGTACACCACTAACATAATTTTGCCCATAATGGGCTTGCTTCCATGTAGATGATTGGAATAAAATATAGTAGAAGTGCATATTTCAAACAACCTTGTATCATGGCTTTTTAGGCTAGCCAATTATAAACAATAGTTGGATGTAGTATTCCTTAAGGTTTGTTGTTTGTACCTTCTCACCCACTTATCTCTCTTCCCTCCTTGTATAGGGAGAAGTGCCAAAGCTAACCGGAATAGGTGAGTCTATGAAATTGGAATGGATCCAATTGAAAAATCCACATTTATATTGAATAAAATATTCATTCTTGGAGAATTTTTTTTTTAATTCATTTTTCCTCATCCTTATGTTTGCACACATTGAGGTTAATTTCTCAACAAATTAACAAATTTCCCATGTTGCACAGGCTGAAATGCTTAAGTTATCCGGAATAGGTACTTCTACCATACTTTACGTTACTTCGTCACTCACCAAAAAACAAAGCACGAGACACTCACGCAGTCACTCGGCTGGAGCCTCGTGGTCGACTTACACACGGTCGTTGCATGCCAACTAAAGGAAGATCAATGATTGAGTTTTCCAACGTCCGCCGCCTGCACTGAGGCCAGGCCAGGGCTCAGCTCAGTTACCACAGGCGGTGCAAGGAACTCGTCCTCCTTTACCACAAAACAATGGATCGCTCATTCCAATTCAAGGTGAGCTACAGCAGGATTTACAATCAATATATTACTTCGAAACCACATTTGAGCACGTAGTCCAGCGAGCCTGGCGATTCTACCAGTGTGATCAATAACTCATCGTGCTTGAAGGAATTGCCAAACACCTTCCTCTGTTAAAAGCGGATATCAAAACACTCAGCTAAAAGAATGCCAAGCACTTGTGAGACTTTGCTCTGCAGCCGGGCTTGATGGCTTGGTCCCACCCCAATGCAGATTCAAGCCTATTTTGGCTACTTCATCGCACCAGTGTCATAACCTGTAATCCCGTGAGCTTGCAAATTACACACTGCTCGTCCAATCCTTCAGCTTGCTCAAGAATCAGTAAGGTAGCGACTGCCAGCACTTCTGTGGAATTCGCTTCAAGCTTGCGAAAATTGAGGCTCCAAGGAGCAGGACTGGAATCTACAGACTTCCTGAATTTGCATTCAGTTGCCGCATATCGAGTATTGGAGTGTTCACTCCTAGAGGTGAGAACGGTCGATCATGTGTGTGTCGAACAGTTGCAAGGGTGTGAACTTCTGGTTCTTGCAAAATGGATGTCAATTGCCGGTAGAGAGGATGCAGAGGAATTTTGGAAATTGGTGATCTCCAGATCATGCTATGCATTGATGTGAAGATCAGCCGAAGCGGACGCTTGGAGGACATTGTTTTCTAGGTTTCGCTGAGATTCGCTCAATCAGTCGTTAGTGTGTTGCGACAAAATTTGTATTGAGGAAGCATGTGTGTTTGTGGAGTCGTACTGCATTCTCTCGTTCGGCTATGGGGCAGCTAGAGAAATCAGCGTAGCGTGGCTCATGGCACCCGTTCTTTTGCGCCATAGCCAGAACCAGTATCGCTTGAATTGCTTGAGCAGTCATGTAATGGACTCGCAGTGCCGCCAAACGATAATGCTGGATCTTTTCTCCATCATCGTAGGTGTTGCTCGTGTGACGCATTCGATCGATGATTTATTAGTTCGACAACTCACGAGCAGGGAGAGCGCGTAGAACAAATTGGCTGAGACATGTGGTTGAAATTTGTTGAAAGGTTCACAGTCATATATTTTATCATTGTGCCTGACACATTAAAACGACGCCAATTGTATATTGCTCTGGTGCGTTCTGTAGCAGTGTCATCAGAATTCTGTCTCTCAAAGCAGTGGTCTTGTTAGTATGTTGCTCTGATGTGTCCTACAGGAATGTCGGAAGAATGGTGTTAATGTAAACGCCTCCTCCCTCTTTTGGATTTGTGTGTGCCGATTCTAAGAAGAGCTCGCGTTTTCTGTGACAGGTTGATCGATTCATTCCCTGAGGTGTGATCTCGATGGCGATGCAGGGAAGAGGCAATGCCATCAACGTGCTCGTCGTGCTCGCGTCAGCTCTGGTGGCGACTCTGCTTCTGCAGACGGGAGCGGAGGCGAAGAATCACAATGTGGGCGGCGCGAAAAACTGGGACTATCCGGCGGTCGCCGACTTGGGCTACTACGACAAGTGGTCCGCCCAGCAAACGTTCCTCCCGGGGGACACGTTGAGTAAGTTGGCCATCTCTGTCTTACCTTCCCTGCAGCTTTCTCTCTTTTCACTTGGTTACGCTAGATGGAGTATTGTCTGCACTACTTTGCACAGTTGTTCGCATTTGTTGCTATTTCATCCGTGGTCTTGCTAAATGGAGTATTGTCTTATTAGGCTACCGCTAAATTGGTGGGCACATGTACTTCGTCACCCGGCAACTGTCTTTGTGGGATTTGCACTTGCTCCGATCCAATCACATGAAATGCTCGATCTAGATCATTGCAAATTTTACGCGGTGTGCCATGGGCGGGATTCCAAACACCAAGAATTGTGACTTTACGTAAATAAAGGTCTAATAAAAATCGACAAGTATGGATTTATGTTTCGGAACAGGTGCTTTGAAAGGTGCCAAAGTATCGGAATACCGTCATTTTAACGAAACCAACATTAACAATTTTACATTGTGTTGCAAAACTTGTGCCAGATTTCATACATGATCTAATCCACAAGCTCACACTTCCCTTTGCATCCCCCACCTGCAGCGTTCACCTACACTGCCGCCGAGCACGACACCACCATCGTGACGGCCACGCAGTACGCCGGCTGCGGGATGAGCACCGGCAAGAAGTACACCACCGGCACGGACGTGGTGACGCTCCCCAAGGCGGGCACGTACTACTTCTATTGTGGCGTCATGGGCCACTGCGAGATGGGCATGAAGATGAAGGTGGTGGTGGCCGCGGCTGTCACACCGGTCGTGCCTCCCGTGGTGGCACCCGCTCCAGTGCCTGTCCAAGCCCCTGTGCCTTCGCCAGTTCCTATCCTGGCACCCGTTCCGGTGCCATCGCCAACTGAGCTTGCACCAGCTCCAGGCGCAATTGCACCCACTCCTGTCATAGTGTCTGGCCCTGCGGCGGCCCCTACTCCGGAGGAATCCAGTGCCGGCTCTCTCGCTGTGGGGTTGCACTTGCTTGTGGCCTTTGGAATTGCAGCTGCCGTTTTCGTGGTTTGAATTGAAGCTTAGATTCTGTCCGAGCGATGAGGAGTGCAAATGATCAATCATTCAGCGATATCTCTGTAGCTAGGTAAAGGAGTTTTTAATTTTCTCGTACTGGGGGTGATCGAGAATGTTCTCCGGATGACCCCTGGAGCTAGATTGGTCATGTACAGATGATGATGACCACAATTTTTTATTTGTAATAGTTCGTTGTGTTTGATAATTGATGTCGGTGGACGTGCACCGATGCACAACGTTTTGTTCATAAAACGTCAGTTTTGTAAAATTGGAGCATTTCATTGAATGGCGCGGTTGAATGTTGAGCAAACGAAGGAAAGGCCATGGTTTAAGGAAGGAGGACGAGGGAAGCATAGCTTGGTAGTGCACAATTTATATTTCGAGAAAATGCAAGTTGTATTTTAATTTGCGCATCTATGTGCTAATGTACATGTCAAAATGGCACCTAGAATATTGGCAATTTGAAGGATGTTATGGAGTTATTAACTTTGATACTTTTCTGTGGTGGATTATTGTCATTCTATCTTCATTCATGCCCAAATTTACTAGCAGCAGTATTTGAAACTTCACAGAATGCATGGAATGCAATAACGTGTTAAACAAATTATTATGCAACTTGTATTATCCAAGTTAACAACTAATTTACATAACATAGTGTATTTGTTGGAATTGTAAACTTTCTTCCATGTTGAAGCAAAGATCAAGGTGACTATAACAAGGTGGTTCATTTTTCATTGGAGTGGTATGACCTGTAGACCTTGGTTCCAATGGCCTATTTCTTGGCTTTTTAGGATAGTGTATACAATTGAAAAAGTCTTCAATTTTTTAGAGGACATTGATGTCCTTCATTTTTTTGGGGTTTTTATTATGACAACCAAAAAAACAATTAATTAAAAAAGTGACTTGAGTTATGAGTTTCATCATCCCATGATCCCTTGAAGGACTTTGAAATTGAATGTTTATTTGCATTTGTAAGTTTTCAACTTATCTAGTGGGATGTTTCTAAGATTCTTTTCTTCCACTGTTCAATTTGATTGGAAAATTTTAGTTCAAAGAAGTGCAATTTAGTTTAGAACATTAGGATGTTATCCATCAATTATTAATTATACTTACTTATTAATGGCCAAAGAAAAAATACAATGTGAATCTTTCAATTATACATTAAGGATATTTTTAATGTGTAAATTTTTTTTTGAAGTTGAAAATTTATCTTCCTACTTTTCATGAGCCTTCTTTAGAATAAGTTTTGGATAACATTTCTAATTTTCCTCTTGCAACTATTGCAAATTTCTATGAAAAATTCTAATTTTTTTGCCTTTCTAATGCAATGTTGGGTTATTAGATGGAATCTAAGTGCATGCATGCAAGTCAACCCTAGTACGCTTGCACCACCTCTTGCCATCACTTTTTGCATAATTAAGTCAAGTGTAGATGAAATCACTCAAAACATTGTATAATAAGGCAATGGTCCCTACCTATGTTGGGAATGAATTTATTATGCTTTGTTAAATACCTACAAGGGGCATATTAATGGAAGAGGCTTATTAATTAATTCAAGGATTCAAGTTCAATAAGGAGGGGTCCCTTTTGCATCCTTGAAAAGAAATCTTTATAGTGAAAAAAATTATCCCATCCAAAGTGGGAGTTCACTATAAAAATCTCATTTTCAAAGATGCAAGAGGGCCCCTGTTTTATTTGTACATAGTACTACAATGAAGGTCTCTTGTTTTTGGCATTATTGATTGGTTGTGATTTGTTGATGAGCTATTCAATTTCAAACAACTTAACATTGACCTTTTTAATTTGTATTTGGAGAAAAGTGGTAGAATCCATTCAAAGTAATAAACCAAACTAAGGGAACTACACCCCAAATCATCCCTTCTCGAATGTTGATCCCTATTTTTTGATAGAAAATGGAGAAACTTAAGCCCCTAAATGGTGAGCATTGGAAAGATAATACCAATGTGGACAAATTTGGACCATTTTTAGTTATGATTGGATTCATTAATGATAATGTATAGGTGGCGGTTCTTTAAAAAAGATAGTTTTTAGTAAACTTGCTTTGAATTTAGCCCTTTGCTTGGGGAATGTCTTGATACTACAAATATCATTTCTAAATTTGCATCATTTGGATTTTTGATTGTTTAGGTTACATTAAGAGTCTCTTACCTTTATTTTTGAAAATTTATAACTAATTCAATGTTCTCCTAAAATTGTTTAAACATTCCCATCTTACTTTATTTTGATCTACGAGTGGACAAAAAGTATTAATGATTTTCTATTGCATGTGAATTATGCTACATAGCTCATTTGGACATTTTAGGGCCACTTCACACTATGGCAAAAGGTCAAGAGTCCGTGAATTTCCACCAATCAAATTTAAAAAAACCAAGAGTTCAGTCTCTTGACCTTTCACACTAGAAGGCACAAGTCCAAGACCATGGCCTTCCAACTACCTACATGGCAATAAATTGCCTATGTGGCAACAAATTGCCTATGTGGCAACAAACTCTCAAAGGAAGTTTGGGTCAACTAGAAGTGGAGCCCCAAACTATGGCCAAGTCGACTTATGACAAGTTCTCAACCGTTAAATTAGTATATGTTAGGATTTTGAGCTTGGCCTTAAAGACTTGACACTATGGCCATCCAAATCAAGATGCCATCACTACGAGAAAATGAATGTTTTATGACTGCAAAATATGACTGCAGTGAATAAAAAAATAAAAAAATGTGACTCAAGCAAAAATCACTGTAGATGGTCGGGATATGACTAGGTTGAATCATGGCTGAGTCATTCACTTTCAGTCATATGACTGATGAGTCATATTTGCAGTCATATGGATTTGGAAGTATAATAAATTATTTTTAGATGTATTTTGCCAACGTGGCGTATATGTTGACCACCCTTGGAGGTTTGACTTTTTCATGAGCTGCCTGAGCAAAAAAAAAACCTACGTGGCATGTGACTATGCCTAGTCATATTTTGGTTGACATAGAATGTAACTGTGGTAAGTCATATTTTGAGTGATATGCAATATGACTATAGAAAGTTACATTCTAAAGACTATGGAATATAATCGTGGTGAGTCATATTTTGAATCATATTTTAAGTGATATGGAGTATGACTGCAGTGAGTCATATTTTAAGTGATATGGATGTGGTGAGTCATATTTCGAATCATATTTTAAGTAATATAGAGTATAACTGTTGTAAGTTATTATTTAAGTGATGCAACATATGACTATCGGGAGTCATATTTTGATTGATGAAGCATATGACTATCGTGAGTCATTTTTTTGTTCAAGTTAGTACTAAAAGATAGTAAGAAGTAAAAACTAAGGTATAACGAGAGGCAACAAAAACTAAAACTAAAACTAAAAACCAATAAGAAGTAAGAATAAGACAAGTGAAGATGCAATAAAAGATTAGCAACAACTATAAAGCAACAACAAATTAACAACTATGAAACAACAACAAACTAACAACAAATAAGATGTAAGAAGCAACAATATTTTAGTAATAACTAAGAAACAACAACTAAAACCTCAGTAATTAAACAACAACAACAACAACACAACAATACAACAATTAGAACTTCAAAAAACAAAAGGAGGAAGAAGAAACAAGAGTTAAAAAGCAACAACACAACAATTAGTAATTTAAAAAACAAAAGGAGGAAGAAGAAACAAGAGTTAAAAAGCAACAACAATACAACAATTAGTACTTTAAAAAACAAAAAAAGGAAGAAGAAATAAGAGTTAGAAAACAACAATTAAATAACAACAAATAAAACACAACAACACAACAATTAGAACTTCAAAAAACAAGAGGAGGAAGAAGAAACAAGAGTTAAAAAGCAACAACTAAACAACAACAACTAAAACACAACAACACAACAATTAGAACTTCAAAAAACAAAAGGAGAAAGAAGAAACAAGAGATGAAAAGCAAGAAGATGAAGAAGTGGCGGCTAGGGTTTTAAAACCCTAAAAAATGACGGCTAGGATTTCAAGATCCCCAAAAAACAACGGCTACAATTTTACAATTTTGAACAATAATTTATTTACATTTTTTTAGGTTGCCCAAATTTTTAGGGGGCTGCCCGAAAAAAAACTTAAAAAAAATGTGAACTTACAAAAATGTGAGTATAGAAAATGACTGCATATTGTCATATATGCAAAAATATGATTGACAAATATGACTAGTGTTCCCGTAATACGTTCCCTACGATTTCCTCAAAAGTATTTTGCTGTTCCCCATGCATGTATACTATACACCCATGAAGTACAAAGGCAAAATATGACTGGCAATCACATTTGCAGTCATGTTTTTTTCCAACGTTGTGGAATTCAAAAATATAACTGCGAGTAGTTGCTAATCATCCTCAATCAAATTTTTGCAGTCATAAAACACTTCAATCCTAGTAGTGCATGGAAATTTATTGCTAATAGTTTGAATTTTGACCTTGGCCTTTGGAGGCTTTATACTATGGCCAACCGAAGGCTCCAATTCCTATATTTCATTGCTTATTTATTGTTCATTTCTTTAAACTCTCAACAAAGTTTGACTACTCAATCCCATAGCCTCTTAATTTGGATAGCAATAGTATTAACACTATAAGAAAACTGCGTCTAAGTTGACGTGTTTTTTTTGGACACCCATGTCGCAACTGATGTTTTTATGTCAACAATGACGTCCACTGTAAAATCTTCATATTGTATTGGACATCATTGTTAACATAAAAACATCACTTGCAACATTGGGTGTCCAAAAAAACCACGTCAACTCAGACATTGGTTTCTAAGTTTCTTATAGTATAAGTGCCCCCCAAAGTAGTTGTCTAAGAGCAAAATGCCTCTTAATTCAAGGAAACAAGTCACCAACAATCTAAGGCAACAATTGATTCCTCCTGAGAATTGTACCTACAAAGAGCCATTGCACCCATAAAGAGCTATCTCAAGTTTGTTCATTAACCCTTAAATGATGTGACAACCATTTTCTAGTCTATGAATGATAGAGAATTTGTGTGTAGGACAAAAGTGAAACTATTCATCCTCAAAATTTTGTTTGAAAAGGGGAGGTCTTGTATAGTAGTTTGACATCGAACCATTGCTTTAGGATTTTTTTAAACCAACTATTCACACAATGCCAAAAGGGATGATTTTCACAATTCTTTAACCCATCCTTTAAGGGTTAAATCAGGTGTGAACAAAACCAATCAAAGTTGAAATAGTGCCGATAAATGTTACCACCTCTCTAATAGGAGAAATGATCATTATAGTCTAGTTGTAGTCAACAATTTAATTCTGACTATCAACCACTTGAGATAGTCCATTGCAAAGCTATTGAGGCGTGTCATCAGGAAAGTATCCCCCATTGCAATAGTATTGTTTCAATGCTTGAACAATAGAGCACTAAAAACATACTGTTGCAATACTGCAATAGTATATTTTCAATGGATAGAGTACACCCTCCATACATGTTGCTCTATCCATTGAAAATACATTGAAAATATACTATTGCAGTATTGCAACAGTATGTTTTTAGTGCTCTACTGTTAAAGCATTGAAACGGTATTGCAACAATACTGTTGCAATGGGGGGCTTTTTCCCGATGGTGACTTCGCGTCATCAGGATTCGTAAGATGCGGTCCATCTGTAAAGATCCCTGCCATTTATTTAATTGTCGGTAGGCAAAGGACTGAAATGCGTTGAATTGACTACCAAATTGCAGTTGAATGCGCGGGGATCTAGTCGGACAGAGCGCCCTGAACTGGAAGTCGGTAGTCCATTGCTCTGCTCGCCAGGGTTTGTGCATTTCCTGCGCCTGGCGTTGGGTTGTTGGACTGTTTGGAGTGGCGATGAAGCGCAAGCTTGGTGTTTGGAGATGATGTTGTTCGTGCAAGTGAGGCATGTTTGGACGGCGATTGTTTTGAATTTTCGTGTTCAGTGTTGTTGTGTGCACTTTGGCCCTCGCTATGGATAAAGCCCTTGCGGATGCCGGTACTTCCACGAGTGGTGGGCAACAGCGCCCCAACGGCCGAGGTAAGAAATTTCTCTTCTTCTATTCTGTACCGACTAGACTTATCAAATTCCCACCTTCTGTCTGGTTTTAGGGGTAGCCATTTTTGCACGTATGTTTGAAGCACTAATCTATTCAACTGCTTTTCCTGCAGAGGAATCTCGTTCAACCTACAACTCATCGGGTGTGGGTGTCAAGTGCTGTACACGTCAGCACCAGGTTCTTGTGACCTATATTCGGCATGCTCTCCAGAATTGGGGCCCATCGGACGAACTTCCTCTGTCATATTGGATCGATGGCGCTCAGGGTCGTTGGAAGCCAGCTGCGCCGATGCAAGTGACGCCAGAGTTGAAACGGGTGCTGACACGCGCGAAAAGCCTAAGTGAAGATTGCTGCCGGGAGTTGCCTCCTCTGAAGGCGGCTCTTCGGCATGCCCAGCGGTCCGAAGCATTTGCCGATATTTTGAAAGAAATTCACTGGTGCATATCGGTGGTGTACCACACCATGGTCTGTAGGAAACTCGAGTCGGATTCGGCGGGGCTGAAAGATTTTCCTTGGCAAGCCCAACTTGGGTACCAGGAGTACTTTCTGCTGGAGAACGCAGCGGAAGAAGATTGGCAGCAGCTACTGGGAGAGCTGGAGAGTTGGAGGCGGGATCATTCTTGCAGTGCTGAAGATTGTGGCAATATGCATTTGTGGCAAGATCCATCTTATTGTCTTGCTGGCCAAGTATTGAGAGGACTTTCCCCCGATGAGTTGAAGGGGGAGCGGGACCACAAATCCTTGTTGTGGAGCTTTGACCGAGACGTTATGAAGTATGTTCGTCCACTAGGCTCAGGTTCCTTTGGTCAGGTTCTAGAAGTCACGTGGTTGGGATTCAATTACGCTCAAAAAATTTTCAACCTCGCCGGGCTCCCTTCTTTACGAGCTGAGGCCGATGCATTGGTGAAAATGAATCACCCACACATCGTCAAAGTGCTCGCGAACTCGGAGGACTCCCTTCTGATGGATCTAATGGCTATGGATTTACACAAGTTCATGAGAAGCCGAATGAAGGGAGGAGCTAGGGTTCAGCCTTTCTCTCTTCTTGCGGCCATCGACTTGATGCTCCAGATTGCGGATGCAGTGAGCTACCTCCACTCCCAGAAGATGGCCCATCGCGACCTCAAGTCCATGAACATTCTTGTGAACCCGTTGTCGGGTGATGATGCGGATGATGGATTTGTGTTTGCGAAGATTGCCGATTTTGGGCTAGTGAAGATCAAGCGAGAAATAACCCGGTACTCTCATCTGACGCACAATGTAGGTACGAGGAAATGGATGGCCCCTGAGATATTCGGGGCCAACATGGAGGACGCTCATCTAGAAGATGCCTTTCCCATGAAAGCTGATGTTTACAGCTTCGGAATTGTTTGTTTCGAAATCTTGTCAGGAGAGGAGCCTTTCCGGGATGTGCCCGTAACTGATCTGTACTCAAAGCTGACAGCCCCCTTTCCTTTGCGGCCACGCCTTCCTTCCAGCTGCCCTACTAACTTGGCTTCCTTGATTTGTGCGTGTTGGGATACGGATCCTCGGGAGCGACCTGCATTTGCGGACGTGTGTCGAGTATTGAGGTACCTGAAAGGCCTCCAATTACTGACTGGTATGTAATAATACTCTATTTGTAGTCCCAACCCATGTTATTTCCTCTGGAAGCCGACTTTGAGGTTGATTCCAGTTTCTCTCTGTTGTGAATGCAGAGGTCCATGAAAGCAAGTGTTTAGCGATAGACCGGGTATGGCCTTTCGGGCGATTGACACCGGAGGTGCAGGTAAGATTCACTGGAGTCAGCTGATGCTGCACGTCCTTACTTGAGAGTGGAGTGAGTATGTGTTTAATGAGTTACAATGCAATACCACTTCGTCCATGAACTACTTGTCAGACGATTCCTTGCGTGTGCCTTTGTTCAATTGCGGCGTACTGTATACCCTGAGGTTGCGTCAAATAAACCAGTTCCTAAAGTTGTGAACTGACTATTTCTCGAACACACTTGGGGATTGGCGGCTGAATTGACTCACAGAAGCAGGGCCCCTGGGGTGCTGTTAACCCGCGTCGTTTTCGTAGCAATGGTCCAGTGGGTGATATTAGGGCTTTCCAAGTTCACTTCAGGGACAAAAAGAAAGTTGTCTTTGGAGGATTTTCTTTCGTTGTTGGAGAGGCGCTGCTGGGTGATGTAATATCAATGGGATTTAAAGTTGGAGAGAGCACTGACTGGGTGAGCACTCCCTTCACCCTGCAAACTCATCGTAGCTCTTCCATCCATGATTCCACATGGCATTTCCGGAAATGCCATGTGAAGACATCTTTGGAGTTCCATAGAGTCGCAAACTATTAAAATCAAGAGGATGCAAGATGACTACAATCCTGCTACATAGGGCTTGTAATGTAGCCACATATTCTAATTTGGGTTTGCTGTAGTCGAAATGGTCCAATTTCTTCTGGATTGGCGAACGAAATGGACTCGGTAACGCTCAGAGCCGCACCTTGGTTCCTGTTCAAGTGTACCATGTCAAAAGAGATTCGCCCTTTTCGTCTGGTTTCTCCGCCTAGTATGTGAAGTAGCGCACATTGTAAGTTTACGGTGTTTTGTTTTGCTCTGTGCGCAGATCAGGTTCGACCACCCCAGCGAATATCTTGTTCAAGTGGAGGGATCATATAACCGCCGCCACTTTATCCCACTCATGACGTCTCTTAGCTTTATCACCACCAAGCAGAAATACGGACCCTATGGCACAGATGACCATCCTTTCAGTTCCGTTCAGATCCTGGAAGGGTGGTCGGCTTCACTGGGCCTGACTATTCGCCATTGGATGACACGTATCTCGTTTCACTTGGAGTTTCTGTGATACCCGGCAACATTGTTGCTTGCTTACGGAACTTTTTGCAAAAGGAAGATCAATCCACTTGACTTCTGTTCTAATCCAGCCAACCTAATTACTTGGCCTCTCTGTCCTTGGGTTTGACCATTTTGAATAGGGGTCAATTTTTACATCTACCCTTGCATGGGGCAATAAAGGGGTCAATCTTTCCTAGATAGGGAGGTGGCCAAGTGCGGATTCATGGGAGGTGGTAAGTTTGTGTTGTTGACAAGATGTCTAGATGGAGAAGGTATGGAGTAAGGTAGAAACACCCAAAATTGTCCCTATATCCATTCATGTTCATTAGATTTCCCTTAAAGTATCCCTAAACTTCCATTAAAGTGTTCTTCAAAAGTATCACTAAATTGTTCCCTTATTTGACTATGATTAGTTGATTGTTGAATTTGTCAAATTTTGATTACAAATCTAATTGTCAAATATGATGATTTTAGTGGTCCAAAGAGCTTCCACGTTGAAAATTCATAGAAATTACTTGGCATATCCAAAAAATCTATTTTTTTTTTAATTCAAGATTTTCAATTGCTAATACTACAAAAAAATTTAGAAAAGGTACCTCCAACTACGTTGAAGTATTTATATTAACGGCTTTAAGTGTTTCCACTATAGGGACAAACTAAAAGTTGGATATGAATTTGTCAATATATTAGAGGGGATTGGGGCCTCTACAAAATTGTTTTAGGGTTGTTCCCTTTGTTGTAAATAAGTGCACTACTATCAAAATATTAAATAATTTAAAATTCTAAAAATAATTTAAATTTAAAATTTAAAAATAATTAAATAATATTATTTGGTTTAAAAAATAAAACTACCATAATGTCAAATTGTTGATGTGGCAAAGTTTCTAAGTTCTTCACAATCCAAGAACTTGTAGGAACTTGTGGTCTTCTAGAGGCCTCAAAAACATGTAATGATCCATCTTGATTCATAATGGCAAATTGGCTTCTTATGCATTTATAATTTTAACTTTATTTTAATTCAATTTTCTAGACTTTGAAGGAAGATTCCACATGGAGTCAGTTTGGAGTCCCTCCTCCCACCCACACTCCTACGCTTTTTGATATAACTATTATATTAAGTATGCAATGTCACAATCCCTATCACAACTCTTGTCACAAAATCTGTCATGTTTTCATTTTGGAGAAACATCATCCAATTATTGTATCCATATTCACAATGAAAAACTAGATACAAGACAAGAGTCTTTTGATCAAATGCTAGTGTTTCAAATGCTATGATCGAACTCTAGTACTATCAACTTCAGTTTGCTTGCAAAGTGATTGCTATGTCCATGTTGTAGCTAGTAATTATTTAACCCCGTTCTTTCACTATGTTTTCACCCAAAACACTCCAAAATTGCCATCTCTAGTACAAGTACTAAATTTTTGAAAAAAAAAAAACATTTTTTGACACATGTAACCATAGGATCTTGTAGAATGTTGAGTTGAAAATATGTGGTAAACATTTCAGAAATTTCCACTGTGTGGATTGCAAGATATAAGCATTCAAATTCACTTAAATCATTTTTTTAACCCTGCAAAAAACAGGGCAGGTGCACTTCACAAGCTCATTTTCCTATGAAAAAATGTCCAAAATGGTGGTTACTCTTTGGGTTCATTTTTCTACACAAGTTGGTCACATGCTTAAAAAGGTTTCAAATCATTTAGAATTGTACAACATATAGGAAAAAAATAGTAAGTAGACAATAGTAGAAAATGATTCAAAATATAATGACTTGTTAAGGATTTAATTATGGAATTGAAAAATGCCAATCCCAATGGTTGAAATGTTGTTATAAACAATCTACATCCTATGGTTTTATTTTTTTCAAAAAATACTGAAAATTGAGTAAGATAAAGGACTTCAAAGTTTATTTTAGACTAGAGAATCCATAACTATCCGCAAACAAAATTTGCTCATAACTTTCATCTCATTGATCAAAATGGAATGATTCAAAGCTTTTCATGTATATATGATTCTAGAATATCAATTTCAAATTTTTGTTTTTGTTTTCAAAAAAAGTGATTTTTTTTATCTACCCGTATTGCCATGTTGGTGAAAAAAGTAACATATTTGGCTATAACTTTTGACTCATATTTCCATATGTCATGAAATTTGGTGCATTTAAAAAATATTCCTTGCCCCCACCTTCTATTAAAATTTCAACCTAAAATATGCAAATCTCTAGCTACATGTACTTGCCTAAAATTTCTATACAGTGAAAAAATGCATGGTGGTCCTTTAGGAGTTAATGGCAATTCATTCATTAGAAAAAATGAGGGATTTGTGACTACAAAGAATAGTTAATTTCTGTTAATTTCAATTGTATCGGACATTTGCAACTAGTGCTAATTTGGTTGTTGTAAACAAGTTTTCTAGTCAAATTGTAGTTGTAGGTGGTAACAAACTATTTGGAACTTCATTGATGAATTTTTCTGATGTGGTTGCTTATGTGATATTTGCTATCATATGAGGTTTGTCACTCAATCCATGAGTTGTACGACTTGTTGGCAATTCATTTGTGATTCATTTGTAACTTCATTGTGATTTGTTTGTGATTCATTTGCAACTTGTCTATGACTTGTAGATTTGTAGATTTTGAAATTCTAATTTCAATGATTTGTAAATTCAAAATTTTATATCTAGCTTCATATTCAGATTTCAAAAATTCAAATATTGGTACTTGATAGATTTTACTAGTTTAGATAACTTTACAATTTCATAGGTTTTTAAATTTATTGGATTGTGGAAATCTACAAATTGTAGAAATTTACAAAAAGTAGAAATGTAAACACTATAGAAATCTACAAAAAGTAGACATGTACACACTATAAAAATCTACAAAATGTAAAATTCTACAAAATATAAAAATCTATAAAAGTAGACATGTACACACTATAAGTATTTACAAAATGTAAAAATCTATGAACTATAGAGATCTACAAAATGTAAAATTCTTGAGATTGTAAAGATCTTAGATTTCTATTAACAAAATTCATTGCATTAGAATACAACAAATTACAAGTCTTATATGTCCAACCTAATGGTACTCTTGACAATTGATATGACACAATTGATATAGGACAATTGAGAAATGACTTTGAAAACGACTAGGAAACAACCATCGTCATTTTACAATTGCAATCATTTTCTAGTCATTTCCTAGTCATTTTTTGTTATTGCAAATAGACACAGTGGATTTCATAGACAAAGCATAGACTTATCCATGTCAACAATTATGATGAATATATATTGGATGAAGAATAATTCACATTCATTCTAAATTTGAATTCTATTATAACTCTCATAATCCTACATTCCATTCTATGACTACTTTGCGATTAAAACAATGTATCCACTTCATTCTACAACTATTGTGCAACTAAAACATTGTACTAATGATATAAAACAATGACGTAAGAATCTAGTGCAGATAGAGAGGTCTACAGTCGCAAGATAGTTGTATAGGACACTTAGTTGCATTTTAGTGGGTTGTGGTGGACATGTTTTTCTTCTAGTGATTAAACTTCTTGGCCCTTGTTTTGTTTTGCTAGTACATTGTGGATCACAAGTTGTAGTGCCACTTAGTGAAAGACCTCTGTTGAGTCTCATTTTCTTTGTCACTATGTTTGAATCTTTTTTTTGGCTTCTTTCAATCAAAGTAGCAAGATTACAAAATGCCAAATGTATGTGTTCACTTCCAAACATGGTTGTTCTTCATATTCTTCTTGAGATATACTTCAATATCAAATTGTCAAAAATTGTTGTCTAAAGTTTTAGCATTTGATATTATGTGAAAAATGCAAAACTATTTGCCCAAGAAATGGACATCCACATCATTTGAGTTGTTTTCTCTATAACATGACTTTCTGGTCCTAGTGGTTGCAACTTTGGTCCTTGAAAAGGCACCAAAAATGCAATTTCATTTCAAAAATCAAGCTTCAAGAGAAATCATGTATTATATCAATGCCAGGAAGCTAGAAATGCACTTCACAAGTGAATGATTTTAATGTTTTGAAGAAGTTTACACAATATTTGTTAAATTGAGAATTTTCAAAGTTGCAAACATACACACGTCTAAAATGTTGATTTCATATGAATCTAAAAATTTAGTGAATTGAAGAAATAATTGAATTTTCTTTCATCCTAGAACCTTATTCTTTTCCAATCATAGAATGCAATGGGAAGAATAGTAAGAAAGGTCAAATGGACCTTGGAAAACTTTGTAGGGCATACACAGTAGCATTGGAAGCTTCCATTCAGATTTAGAGCATGCATTAAGTACATACATTGAAATATTGTACACGCATTGTGTAAGTTAAATTTATAACAATGTCAACTACGTTCAACATAACATACAATGATAGACCATGGACAAGGGATAAGTAGATGTATGTGTTCAATAGCTAATGGATATGAATCATTCAAAAACAAGGTCCGCAAGTAGAATATTCGTAAGTTTTAATTTGGTAATGTAGAAAAAAATTTACTCAACTAAATAATATCCTTTAAGCCATTGTTATTTAGACACTTTATTAAAAAAAAAAAAATTGTCACTATAAACCATGCTCAAGAATTGCTTACTTAGTGGTTGAACCTTACATTATTATATATAATTTGATGCAAAGAAGGATATACATAAAACTAACAAGAAGATGGTTTTTACGCAAAAAAAAATTTTGTAATCCCCTTGCTTGTTGCTACACAACCCCAAAACAAAACAAAAAATTTATTGTTTTTTATGGATTCCATCTTCTTCCAATATTTTTATACCCAAATGATGTTGCTCACCCAAGTTTCTTTATTTGCAACTACAAAAAATTGATAATTTTAGCTGTTTTGGCTTTCCTTCAATCTAATTGATTCCTTTTCTAGAACCTATTAGCATCCTCCTAAATGGATCAATTGTCCCATATTCAAATTCAATTTATTCTCCCAAATTGGATTGGGCGAAGGTGCTTCATTGATTAGTACAAAAACAATATCCAATTTCAATAGCTTTAGCATGATTGATTCAACTTCCATTTAGGATAAAAAGTCCACTCCATCATTGTTGACCATATTGTTGTTGTGAGCTTTCTCTTAAAAATGTTGTGTTTTATAGAGGAGTATTGCTTTTGAATCCTAAATGTCAACAAGAAACGGCTACACTTCCTCCACTAAGTTGCATTTACAAGAATAAAAAACAATTGGTTCTTGCTTGAAAGCAAACCTATAAGAGATGATCCAATTACTCTTGTAGTCATAGAGTCTATATAGAGGAAGTGCACAATAGTTAAATTTTTGTTAATTTTCTAATTTTTTATGTTACTATTGAACTTGTGAGGCTAATATTTAGATTTTATCAGTTAATATAGACTTTACTGTATGATACTGTCAATGGATGGATAGAGATAGATGAATGGGATGCAAACTATTGAAGTGGTTATGAACTGTTTTGGTGAAGTGGGTGAAATCAATTGTAAAATGATTTGGAATCCAATTTGGAATGGTGTTCAGAGCTCCTGCAGTGGTGAGGTCGGCAGTGTGTGGAGTGATCTATAGTTTTGTTTGCAGAATTTAGTGTGTAATAAGGAGTTAAGTTTCTATGGTACTGTGGTTGATTTTGTGAATGTGCTAAATCAATTGATGTTACAAAGTGAAATTGTGATGAAGTGATAAACAATTTGAATGAGACTGGAGTTTAATTGTAATGGTTCAATTGGATTTATTTGATGTGTGTACATATTTTGGTGGTTGAATCCATTGTGAATTAATGTGGGATGTGATGTTCTATAGTCTGTGAGATTTTGGTGTTGTTGAGAATGTGGTGCAATAGAGATAAATCAGTTGTGTATGTTATATGCTAGATGGAGTGTTAGATCTATAGATTCAGTCTTTGGAAGAATTATCCTTGGTGTAATTGTGAGCAGTGTTGAATTTTGAATGGTGTTAGTTGTGTATCAATTGTATGTGATTATTAATGAAGGCATGTGAATCTATGGTTGTGAACTGGGATGGAAATACCATTGTTGCAGTTGAGCATAATTGATTTCAATGTGTAATCAATAGTGAATGGGCTCTATGCATGGAATGTATTAGTGATCAATAGAACAATGCCATGGATTAATTTGAATGTTGGATCGGAAGTTAATCTATGGAATTAGTAGAAGTAAACATTTATGGAGATGACGATGGTGAAAAAAACAATTGGAGTTGTTATGTAAGCATATGAAGAAGTCAATAAAAGATTGCACCAGGGCGGTTGGTGAAATTGATAGGAAGTCAAGAAACAAAGCTAAAGCTATAGATTTAGTAATAGAGTAGATAAGTTTTCTATCTTGGTTTTAAATATAATAAAGAAGAATTCTTATCTATTGTTAAACAGTTGAAGTTAGTTATTCCCTAATCCTTAATTGTGCATAACTTTGAGATTCATTTAATTTCCCTAAGAATTACCTACGCAAATCATTACCTCCATGTGAACGAACTTAACAATAGGAATTTTTCTATGATTCGTCTATTATAAATTCTTAAACTACAACTCTCAGGGTTGTAACAATTGCTATTCAAAAATAAAAATGTACTACTTCCTTTCCAAAATGATCTTCTTGTTGGACTAAATCTTTTGGATTAGGGCTAAAATCAACTTTTTAAAGACTCATTTTGCACAATAAGTAGATTTTGATGATCTCTTCCCATCCTAAAAATTTTGAATTTCAGAACCCTTTTCAAAGTGCAATTTTTGAATATTGAAAAGTGAAAATCTTTGGGCATTTTCAAAGAACACTGGTGAGCACCTAATTGTTGAGTGTCAGGGTGTCATTTTGTGGGCATTTAGTATATGGCTAAAACCAAGTATAGAACTTTGTTTTGCCTCCCAAAGCTTAATCTATTTCAATTGAGGAATATTCAAAGAGATACAAAAAATAAGAAAAAACCATGTTCATTGATCCCTTTAATCATTTTATTTGTTTTTTACTTGATTGTATGGATAGAGGGGGGACTACTACTTAGAATTGTTTTCCTAGTTCCAAACAACAATCACAAGCCAAACTTGATCAATTTCAACATTACAAAGTGCAACAGGAAGATCATTTTGGGACAAACAAGGCCAAAAAGAAGATCATTATAGGACAGAGGGAGTAGAATTTAAAGTCCATTCTTTACTCAAATCTTTTCCACAAAGTCAATTCTCCACCAAATTTAAAATTAACTATATATTTTGAAAGTTAAGAAAGGAGAAAGAAATATATTAAAGTTTAAAGTGTAGGCAATTGCCCTACCATCTATTTATCCACCCTCCAAGCATAATTTTGTACCTATAATTACCAAGAAATGTACCATGCTAATCAACATTCAACAACATTGTTTTGGCTTTGATTGCTTTGTAGAACTAGAAAATGCCTCAAATCAAATGAGTGTCTTGTAAATTGAGAATGAATTAGTATTAATTTCATAAAAGATCGATTGTGGATTTAAATCAGCTTGTAGATTCTTCTAACCATGATTTTAATTTCTTATTTCTCATTTTTTTTAATATTATCTCACTTTGTTTGAAACACTTCAAAATTTGATACTTTTGTCTTTCTTTCATAGCTTTTAAAATATGTAAATAGTTGTATATTTGGTAAAGAGCTGACTTTGTAGAAAAAACATTTCAATGATTAATGGACCTATTTGTCCTCAACTCTAATATTTGGTCTTCTATTCTTCTAAGACTCTTCACAAATTTAATGTGAATAACATTTGTAAATATAATTTATCTCTTTTTGGACTTGGATCTATTTTTATATGCATCTTCACTACATCCAATTGCCTTCTATTTTTATGTTACTATCAAATTAAATACATTCACTAAAAATACATTTATCTTTCACTTTATTTTTGGAAAATTCTAAAATGACTTAGAAACTCTGATCTTATCTTATCTTATCCGAGATCTTATCTTGAATATGTACCTCCCCATCTAATCTTGAACATCACAAATTTTTAATCTTTAAAGCTATTCTTTCATCTTTTAAAGTTTTTTATTTTTTTATTTTTTTGTAACATCAACACTCTCAATACATTTTGTGTGTTAACTTTTCATGTAAACAAGTGACATTGTTCCAATATTCATTGAACACTTCCAAACCCAAATTCTTTTCTTGCTCCTATAAATAATATTCAAGTCCATAATCTAAAGAAAATAGATATTTTGATGTTTTAATTAGTTTAAAATAGGAAAATAAATCAAATAAATCATATAAAAATAAAAAATTTATAACAATTCTATGGAAATGGTCATTCACCAAAAAAACTATTAAAATAATATTTTATATTTTTCAAAATCCAAGCAAAAAGAAGATCATTTGGTAGACCTCCACACTACATACAATTTACTATTTTTAGAATTTCTTTGGATAGTAGCTACAAGTCTAATCGAAGACCATACACTCCAAATTTCAACTCCAAATTTGTTTTTTGGAGTCCTAAATAGTACTAAAATCCCACAAATTGACAAATGTGGCATAAAATTGGGACAATTTTTCAACAATAAAATACTTTTTAAAATTGCAAAAGAAAATTAGACAAATTATATACTAGTCAAATTTATCTAAAAATTCTGAGTCATTTAGAGCTAGAATGCAAAAGCTATGGCCAAAAAATAAATCAACATGCAAAGTGTAATTTAAAATAGGATAGTTGTTTCTTACAATCACTCATTTATCATCTTCTTCAAGGATTTTGGCGATGGAGGTTGTTAATTGTCTAAAACCTTGTAAGGCTTCAGAAATAAAACATGAAATATAGGAAGCATTTCAATCTATTAGACAATTTTCAATTGTAAGCTACATCGCCCACTTTCTCTCTTATTTAAAAAGGACTAGTCCATCTAGGAAGCAACTTCTTTGCTCTTAGTGTCTTTAACTTAACATTGGAGGTACTCAATAATACTTGAATTCCAATATTAAAAGAGATTTTTTGTTTCTTTTATCAACAATACTAAATCAAAGATAAATATAAATCCAACCATTTTGAGTAGACTAATATAATGTCTTAGCAAAGCTTCTAGAATCTCTTTAATCTTCTCCACATGGCTGTCTATTTGGAGATGAAAGACAATAGATATGACTTATCTAATACCTATTGCAATGCAAGTTATGTCATTTTTGTAAAAAAAAGTGCCACATGGCATCTTGTGATTGATACAAGGTGATGTGGGCCTTCAAAATCTAATGTGAAAATTCCATTTGGCACTACTTTATCAAATTTAACCTTTACATACAATATCTATCCATTTGAAAAATCTCAATTTGTTTGATAATAAATTATAATGGATATGCTTATTTTAATCACAATAATTTGATTTTTTTGACATTGTTATCATATATAAACTTATAAGTGAAAATAAAGTGATAAATTAAACAAAAAATCTTATTAATTTGAAAATTATTCCCCCAAAATATAGTCACCAGTTAAAAAATAAAAAATATTTGAGTAATTTTTTGCTTCGAATCCTCCTTTATGATGACCTTCAAATAGAATCACTAGCACCAATATAAATTAGCCTTCATAAAATTGATTGATAAATTTTTGATAATTTTAATTTGTGAAAAAATATTTTTTTCTCTATATCTTTTGGCATTGTGATTTTTTATAACATAATATGTAAATAAAACTATATTAATTATAATATAGACTAGAATAATTTGAAATGTTGACAAAAAATAAAGGTTAGAATGAAAAGCAATATTTTTGTAATTCAAACTTACAAATAATTCTTAAAAATAAAATAAAAATGAAATACATACAATTATGTATTTTTTGAATTCTAGTACATGGAGCTTCAAATTGCAATAAGCCAATAACTCACTGAGCTTTTGAATATCTTCAAAGTTTTGAAATGGAGCAGAAATACAATTTATTAAGTTTTACTTTGTAAGTCTAAATTCATTTTAAACAAAAATGAATACTTTGAAGTTACAATCAAGTTTGACCAATGAACATTCACTTTTTGGATGCAAAGACCTTTAGAAGAAACCCCTTAATATTTGAGGCTCCATATTTGGGTGTTGAATTAAATTTGAAGTTAAATAGAATGTTACTAAAGCAATATTTTTTTTTATACTTGAATAACTTTAAAAAATTATTATTTATTTTTTATTTTGAAGATTTAGCACAAGGATGTCCATTACAAATCTTAAAATTTCAACATTGGAGGCTATTGGAGATGTGCCTCAAATACATTAGATCTTGTGGAAAAAATTAGATTGAAAATTTACATCTAAAATTTGTGAAGTAGATTTTTTAAAAGTAAAATATTTATTGTAGTTATGCATGTCATGCATGTCCTTTATTCTCATTTTTATTTCATGACCTCAATTTTAGATTTGACATGTAAAAAGAGGATTAAAAGACTTAAATTTATGTCTCATTTGATCAAGCATTATACATGTCTGCTTGTGTACTCTTCCATCAATATATTTCACTTGGAATCCTATATTATTTATATCCCGTTTTTTCCTAGTGCATTATGTTTCCTCATACCCCATTTTAATCCTTAACTCCTAAAGTTCTTTTTTGAATTGGGTCTTCAAAATGCTCCTCTTGGAAAGTGATGGATAAAAATAAATAAATGACTTTTTCAAAATTAACACTCTCTTGATCAAACACTATAATCTTTCAATTTATAAGTGATATGGTCGTGTTATCATTTTTTATGTGATCTATAGCATTTGGAGTTTGAATTTGTAACATTATGTTTGAAAAAATTTGATAAAACTTATCAAAGCTTTTTTTTTTTGTTTAATTTTGAGTAAACCCCAAGAAACTTAGATTAGGCCTTGGGCATGTAGTAGTCAATGGTTTTTAAGTAGCTTAGAGACTATTTTGGTTGTTTATCAAACAAATGTAACTCATTGCATGGATTGTGTTATAGAAAGTGAGAAATACTTGCCATGCAAGCCACATGGAAATTGACATACAAAATTGTGAATTCTTATCACCATTAGTTGCTTTTATTTAACCCTACATCATTGAGGCAACCTAAAAGTGTTTGATGGATAATAGAAAATCCTTATATGAGAGACAAAAGTACATATGTTCATCCTTAGAAATTTTGAGTGAAAAGGGGAGGTCTTGTATAGTAGTTTGACCTCCAATGAGTGTTCTTGGTTGTTTTTAACCCTTAAACATCACCAGGGAATCGTTCTAATAGAACAAAAGTTCAACTATTCATCCTCATAATTTTGTTGTGAAAAATGATGTCTTCTACAATATTTTGACTTCCAATGAGTTTTTTTTTCTATTTCTTAAGCCAATGGTTCACATAATAATGAAAATGGTGATTTCCAAGGTCACCCTTTCGTTCTTTAAGGGTTAAGCAAATGATTCCCATGGTATTCCAAAAAATGATTTCCATGGTGATCAGCCCAACGTTCTTGGGTTAAATTTAGTGAAGAAAGATACACATCTTCTTGACGTCAACTATAGTAAACTTGCCAATCACCTCACAAACAAAATTTAAATCCTTTTCTACATAAAAATAGAGACTTGCATATTTTGAAAATTGGTGTGATTTTAAATATCATGTTAAGATTCACCTTCAAAAAACAAAATGCAAAAAGATTACTTCCTACAAATTTTATTGCAATTTAAAGGCAATGCATTTGAAATCTAGTCAAAAATTCATTGCGACCCTTCATTGTACAATGTGCAATCATTGGGTGGTGATACAAAATTTTGTTCTCATCACAATTGAACTAGTAGTTGAATCTTGTAATTCCTATGCGGTAATTGGCAATGGTTGTTGTGTGGTTCTTGGATGTGTGCAGTGATTGACAAGTTTACTCTAACAACTAAATTAACATCAATATCACTTCTTAGTAAAATATAGCGTGAATTTTGAATTTAGCTACTGAAAGGAGTATGTTACCAGAATAGACAGCTTTAATTGTATCAAGATGAAAATAAAAAGGCTGGAGTAGTGAGGGACATCACAAATTACCCACCTCACTTGCCACCTCATTGATTTGACATTATTTCAATAATTCAATGTTAAAAAAATTGTCAAATTGAATTACACTAAATAGTATATTTAGTGTTAACAACACTATTTACGAACCACGACACTAAATATCATTAACCCTACTAAAGTAAGTAATATTAAGTTTAATTTCTAACACTAAATGTACTCTATGGTAAATCTGAAATCTGAAAAGGTTTACAGTTAGTGTTAGAACACATTAAAAAAAATGAACTTTCAAAGGAAAAGATAGAAGACAAGGAAAATGATGGAAGGAATAGAAAACGTGGAAAATGTTTGTAATGAAAGAAGTCTTTGAACATCTAATAAGGAAAAAGACATTAATATTTAGATATAAGAAAAAAATATAGGTTTCATACTTGGGCTAGAATTTGTTGGCCTTGGAAGTATGGTTCATGCTTGGCTATAATTTCCTGTAGATGTGGAAAGAGTTGATTGACACTCCAAGTGCCATCAGCATCCAAAGCCACACTTGATCTAATCATAGCTTTCTTGCCATATGACATATTATCACAATCTACCTCTTTATTCACATCTTCAACGCTATTTGCAGCCAACTGTAGGAAATTTTTTTCCCAAGTTTGTAAGTTTTTTTGACCACTGCCCATCAACTCGAAGAGTATTTTGCCAAGAATTGGTTGCAATGAGCTCAGCCTTCTTCGCTTCCCATCGCTTCCCATGACCTTTGAGATGATAAATGTATCCATTGGTTGACACAAATGTGTAGAACACGGCGGCAAACACCTAAGACTGGCCTGTTTTGCTTCCAAAACAACCGTTAATGCTAGGGTCATGTTATGGCCAATACAATTGTCAACCCAAATGACTTTTGTGTGGCCATGAACATCAGCTTGGAAGGCTCGGGGTTCAGTAAAAAGGACTTGGTCCATCCACCCTTTAGGCTTGGTCCTATAGCATACCTTTGGAATATTGTCTTCCAAGCCCGAATAGGATAAAAGCTGTTGGAATTGGTAAAAATGAGCATGGGGGCTTCAATCATTGATTGACGCCCGCCAGAGATTCTAATAACCATGGTCATAGAGTTTCCACTGGAAACCACTTTGGTGTACTTGACACTTGTGTCCCTCCTAAATCCCAACATTCGACCATTATCTAAATTCACGACAAAATGAGTTTCGTTGATGTTTTCTATGAGATTTTCATCAAAAACACTGGTTTGGAATCCCCTATGCAGTACACCTAGATGGTAAATTGTTGCCATTTTGATTTGCAGTTCCTTCTTTACAAGTCAAGCGTCCCCATTGTAACAACAACACAATGTTGTGTACATGCATAAATTGTTGAACCCAACTTGGGGTCAACTTTGACGTGAGTAGGATATTGTCCTTGGGATCACGAGATTGGATTGTATATGGAGAGTTAGAATTCAGCAAGATGGACAAAGTCAACTCAATGAGCAATTTGAATGAGAATTTCACTCTATCTTTTCTAAATTGGTCAAATGCATCTAGGAGTTTAGGATAGATCCAAAGTATCCATTCAAATTGCTTGGCACCATGACCTGGACCTGCCTTTGTATGACGTTGTTTACGCCCTCCCACCCGGCTCCTAATGCATGCAATTGGTGGAAATGTGATATTTGCTTCTCCTTCATTGCAAGATTGTTGACGTTGAGTCCACCATGAGAAGCTCGGACAAGGTTGGCACTCTTTTGACCACGGAAATGCTCTGGAAATGCATAAACTGTGCACACACTACTAGGATTGAAGTGTTTTATGACTGCAAAAATATGACTAAGGATTACTGGCAACTGCTCGTAGACATATTTTTAAATCTCACAACGTTGGCAAAAAACATGACTGCAAATGTGATTGCCAGTCATATTTTACCTTTGTACTTCATGGGTATATAGTATACATGCATGGGGAACGGCAAAATAATTTTTAGGGAACCATAGGGGAATACCAATCATATTTGTCAATCATATTTTTGCATATATGACAACATGCAGTTATATTCTATAGTCACATTTTTGTAAGTTCACATTTTTTTTGAAGTTTTTTTTCGGGCAGCTTCCTAAAAATTTGGGCAACCTAAAAAAACATAAATAAATTATTGCTCAAAATTGTAAAATCGTAGTCATTGTTTTTTGAGGATCTTGAAATCCTACCCGTCATTTTTTAGTGTTTTAAAACCCTAGCCACCACTTCATGTACTTCATCTTCTTGCTTTTCAACTCTTGTTTCTTTTTTCTCTTTCTGTTTTTTGAAGTTTTAATTGTTGTGTTGTGTTTTAGTTGTTGTTGTTTAGTTGTTACTTTTTAACTCTTGTTTCTTCTTCCTCTTCTTGTTTTTTGAAGTTCTAATTGTTGTGTTGTTGTGTTTTATTTCACTATAAGAAACCAAAATTTATTGATGTCAAAAGGAACGGATTTTAGGTGATATTGAAAAAAACAAACCCATGTTTTTATGTCAACAATGATGTCCAATATAACATCAATGGACATCGTTGTTGACATAAAAACATGGGTTTGTTTTTTGATGTCACCTTTGATGTCACCTAAAATCCGTTCCTTTTGATGTCAATCCGTCACGTAAAACAAGGTTTTCTTATAGTGTTTGTTATTGTTTAGTTGTTGCTTTTTAACTCTTGTTTCTTCTTCCTTCTCTTGTTTTTTGAAGTTCTAATTGATGTGTTGTTGTGCTTTAGTTGTGGTATTGTTGCTTTTTAACTCTTGTTTCTTCTTCTTCATTTTGTTTTTTGAAGTTCTAATTGTTGTATTATTGTGTTTTTGTTGTTGATGTTTAATTACTGAGGTTTTAGTTGTTGTTTCTTAGTTGTTACTAAACTATTGTTGCTTCTTACATCTTATTTGTTGTTGCTTTATAGTTGTTACTAATCTTTTATTGCATCTTCACTTGTCTTATTCTTACTTCTTATTGGTTTTTAGTTTTAGTTTTTGTTGCCTCTTGTTATACCTTAGCTTTTACTTCTTACTATCTTTTAGTACTAAATTGAACAAAAATTGAACAATAATTTCAAACTATATTAAAATGGCACTATATAAATATTGAAAAAATAAGGATGCACAAGGAAGCTTTCATTACTCCATAACTTAATTATATCAAGTTTGAGTTTCAAAAGAACTAATTGTGTCACCCTCATACTGGCATTTCAAATGACATTTAGAATTTAATAAAATGAATTAGCATGAAGTTTGGGAACCCTCTCATGTCATTTTTTATTTTTTATTTGTCTTTTGATAATAAGTTTATTCTTTTATGATACATGATGTAAATTTAATGTTCAATCTTATTTAATAATGCTCAATCAAAAGTCTTGCAAAAGAAGAAGATAACACCAAAGAAAGACAACAATATGAGGTAATACATACAAGGTCTCTACGTACATGCAATGTATGGTTGCTACCTCTACAAAAAATAGACTTTATTAAGATGATATTTCAAAACAAATACAAGAACTGTTATGATGATTATCACACATTTGCCTATATTGTTTTTTTTATTATTTGTCACACTCTTCATAATGTATGCCTATGATTTTTTAATGAAACTAGTAGTTGGCGCTTGCTTTGCTACGCATTCACCATTAGAATTTCATTAAAATTTTTATGTATTAAATAGAATGCAAAGCAAGAATTTCAATAAATCTTCAAATAAATATTACTAAAATCTTCATATAATTTTTTTTAATAAATAAGCATATACTGAAATAAACAATAGAAATTTAATGAATGATGAATGAAATATATGCAATGATGAATACAGTAAAAGATACACATACATTAGAATGCATTAGAAATTTAACTCAATTGTTACAAACAATGGCAACCCAAATAGAAGAATTTAAAGGAAAAACTTGTAAATCTCAAAAGCTTCATGAACAATTTAATTCAAAGCTCACAAAAGCACAAAATCATAGAAATGCAAAAGAAGTATAAAGCCAAGAAAAGCAATGGAATCGCTATCTTTATAATATCACCGTATTGATCTTCTTTAATATCACCTCAACTGCAATGACTATATTATTTTTATAATATCACCCTTTGTAAAAAGTGATATTACAAAGGCGATTGTGAACTGCTACTCTATTTCAGTAATATCACATTGTGTGAAAATATGATTTCTATATATGCATGATTGGAAATATTTTTATAAAATAATTAAAATAATTATTTTAAAGACTTATCAAAATCATTATCACGCATTTTATTCAAATATATCAAATTTTTACTAATATGTAATACAATGAATGCGTAGCATAGCAAGCACGAGCCTCTAGTATTAATGATAGCATTTGTGATATTACAGAGGGACTTATGATTTTAGTAGTATGATGAAAACAACTTCATCTTTTTTGGGGACTAACTTAAACTAAGTGTTGTTGTAAAGTTTGCTACCTATCCGAAAAAGCACAAAGTTCTTGGTTGTGATAAAAGTTTGTGAAAAGAAACAAAGAGGCAAAAGACTAAAGAACCCTATAATGAGTACCTATTTTAACCACAAAAACCCAAAGTAACTAGTTTCCGCAAATAAGATATCACTTTTGCTTAAATGAATTCTCTTTACCCAAACTTGGTCAATTCTCAAAGTTTGTAAGATGCAATAGCACTCAAAACCCTCTCGAGTTTGACTATTGCACCCTAAACTATTCTAAAGTTTAACCCCTCTAAGAACATAAAAAGTAAAGCAATTCAAATACAACAATATTCACTCTATAAAAAGTATAAACCTCAATAGAACATGATTTTCAATTAAAACACTTATAAATAAGAACATAAGAGAATAAGATTCAAAGATGGAAACCTAGCCTTTAAGTACCTTCCAAGAGGTCACAAGGTTGCAAACAATATGAGACAAACTTTCCATTTGTCCCTAACCATCTAATGAGGCTAGAAGTCTCCAAAGCCTAACTTTCCAACACTACAACAATGGCAGTATTTTATGACTATAGAATTATGACTGAGGTTGACTGGCGACTGTTTGCAGTCATATTCTTGGAGGCCAAAACCTTCTATAGAAATATGACTGCAAAATATGACTGCAAATTATATGTTCACTTTGTATTTTATATATGTATATTATACACAAATAGAAAATACCAAAGTATTTCATAGGGAACGAGTGGAAACATGTTTAAAGAACGCTCAATCATATTGCCAGTCATATTTTTCCTTCAATCATATTTTGCAGTTATATTTCCTTGGTAGTTTTTTTTTCTAGGTAGCTTGATGAAAATTTAGACAATTCTAGTGGTAGCTGAGTGTCTAGTTACAATTTTGCTTCAGTCATATTTTGTAGTTATATTTTTTTGT
Source organism: Climacium dendroides (assembly GCA_950106755.1). NCBI lineage: Eukaryota > Viridiplantae > Streptophyta > Bryopsida > Hypnales > Climaciaceae > Climacium > Climacium dendroides. The sequence goes on along the minus strand of OX467082.1, from coordinate 41,066,228 downwards.
CAGTCATATTTTTTAGTCATATTTTTTTGTCAGTCATATTTTGTAGTCATATTTTTTGTTAGTCATATTTTTTGTTAGTCATGTTTTTTTCTTAGTCATATTTTGCAGTCATATTTTTTGTCAGTCACATTTTCCAGTCATATTTTTTTGCCACCATTTTTTTAGGATTTAAAAATTCCTAGACACCACTTTTTTAGGGTTTTAGAAATCCTAACCACCACTTCATTAAAGTTTTGAAATCTAACCCTAACCCTAGCTACCACTTCTTTAAAGTTTTGAAACCCTAGCCACCACTTCTTTGAACTCTTCTTCCTTGCCTTGTGTTGTTTTTTACCTTTTAATTCTTGTTGCTTCTTATTTTGCTTCTTAGTTGTTGCTTTTTGTTACTCTTTAGTTCATAATTTAACTCTTGCTTCTTCTTGCTTTTTAGTTCATGCTTCTTATTTCTTGTTGCATCAAAATTTTTTTTTTTCTTGCATTTTAACTTTTTTTTCTTTTTGCTCTTTAGTTCATACTTCTTGTTTCTTTTTGTTGCATCAAATCTCTTTCTTCTTCTTGGCTTTTAGTTTTTGCTTTTAGTTTTCTTGTTGTTACATTTTAACTCTTATTTCTTCTTGTTCTTTAGTTGATACTTCTTGTTTCTTCTTGTTGCATCAAAATTCTTTTTTCTTGTTGCATCGAAAACAATTTTTTCTTCTTGGCTTTTAGTTTTTGCTTTTAATTTTCTTGTTGTTGCATTTTAACTCTTTTTTTTTGTTGTTTCTTGTTGTTTCTTAGTTGTAGCTCTTTGTTGCATCTTAACTCTTGCTTGTTGTTATTTCTTAACACTTACTATTTTTTCCTTTTTTTTCACTTCATTATCATTGTTATTTTTCTTACTTTAAACTTGTACTACATATTTTGTATTGTTGTAAGTTTTTAAAGGTTGAACTTTATTGTTCATTTACTAAAAATTAACCTTCTATTTCTTTAATTGTATGTATGCAAACATGAAAAGTTGGAACAAAGTTGTTGGAAGCTACTTACAACTCAATAGAACCATCTTTCACTACAGTGAGTCATATTCCACATCAACCAAACATATAATTCATCATAGTCATATTCCATGTCATCAAAAAATGTAACTCACTGTAGTTACATTCTACATCAACAAAAAACATGACTCACCATTGTCTTAAGAGTCGCGGTCTATCCGGAAAAGCACAGGGCTCCTGGTTGTGGTAAGTGTTTGAGAAAGAAAAGAAAAAAGAGAGTCCCTAAAAGAAACCTATTCTCACACCTAAACCAACAACAAATCCAAAAGAAACAGATTTCTATAATCTAACTATAAATCAACCCTCAACCTCAACCTCCAATCATGTTAGTTACAGTAGCACCTAAAATCCTTTCACGCTAGCCTACTGCACCCTATCAACTCAAAAGAGCAGTCCTCTCAATAGTTTAAAGAAAAAAAAAACTCAACCTTTACAAAAAGAACACTCAAAACCATCAATAGAACTAAAAGACAATCATATTTAAGTAAAAGTAATCTCAAGTTCCAACTTGGAAACCCCTAAAAGAGTACAAGAGAGAGCCAAAAAAAGCTTAGAAAGAGAGAGAGCCCTAAAGGTAGGAGCTCAACCTTTAAATACCCACACATAGTTCACAAGGTTGCAAACAATATGGTATTAAGTTCCCCCTAACCTAACCTCCCTACGAGACTAGCCACCTTCAAGACCTAACCTCCCGACGAGGCTAAAACCCCAAAGAAACTAACTTCACAAAGAAGCTACCTACCTAACCACCTAATCTTTTCTCACAACTTAGATTCAACTTTAAAGAAAACAAGATGCCTAAATTTACTTAATAGACGGCCCACATCATGACATCATAGTTATATTCTGTGTCATAAAAAATATGACTCACCACAATCATATTTTACATCACTATAAAATATGACTCAAAAAAATCATATTTCATGTTACTGCAAAATATAACTTACCGTAGTTATATTCCACATCACTGCAAAATATGACTCATCGTAGTTATATTCCATGTAATCAAAAAACATTACTCCTTGCAATCATATTCCATGTCATTGCAAAATATGACTCACCGCAATTATATTCCACATCACTGCAAAATATGATTCACTTTAGTCATATTCCATATTATTAAAAAATATGACCCACCACAGTCATATTCCACGTAGGATTTTTTCATTTATCTAGGCAACTCAAGAAAAAGTCAAGTTCCCTCTAGGATAGTCAAAGTATACGCCACGTTGGCATATTATGGTTAAATATGGGTATTTATACCCCTCAATCCATATGACTGCCATTATGACTGATGTTTGAAGAGACTGCTTCCAAACGACTAGAATCAATCATATCCTAAGTCATCTACAATGATTTTTGCGTGAGTCATATTTTTTGATTTTACGATTCACTGCAGTCATATTTTGCAGTCATAAAACACTGCTTTTGTTGTAGTGCAATGAAGCTAAGAATTTGAAAAAACCTAACCTGCCAACATGGTTAACATCCCAATAAGCCTAACCCTCTTCCCACTTGGAATCGGTTAAAAAATAAAAGATGCCTATTTCAACTAATAAATGGCCCACATCATGACATCTTATTACTTAAGACAATAAATGGGAAGAACAAATAGCTAGCCCGTAAGTGCTTAGAGTCTTCTCTAGAATTGAGGATTTGAGAAAATCCATCATAACATATTATTTGGAAGAATATTTTGGAAGAATTTACAAATAAAAATTGTAGATTTTGAATTTTAGATTCCATCCATATGGTTAGATCACCAATGCTATCACCAATATTTTTTTTTTAAAGAAATTTTGAAAGAAATTTTTTATAATTCCTTTTAAATTCAATTGCAAGAAAAATATTATCATTTTTTGAATAAAATTTGTTGGAATGCATTTGAAATTAGGTTCTCTTGACATAGTGAATTTTTGAAATTTTTGTATTCTTAAGATCTATTTGTCCTTATTTTTGCAAATCCAATTTTGTACTAGAGTCAATGCAATTTTGACTTGGTCAACCACTTCATGTTCTTTTACATTTGTAATTTTAGAAAAATAAATCAGTAACATCAAATTTGACCATTGGATAGAATAATAGCTTGATAAAGTATCTTCACAAATTAGGATGACTTTCATCCAAATAGAATGAGAAAGAACCAAGAATTTTAATTTGTTCATTGTCACTATCTAGAAATTGGGGTGTTGGAGCGCTTAGGGCTAGAATAAGATGAGCCAAGTAATTTTCCATTATTTCTAATTAAAATTTAAATGTTCAAATAGTTGTCAAACAATGTTTGTAAAAAAACTTCTTACGATACAAAGCTCTTGAAAACATTCATAATAGAGATTGTAGATGCCAACTCTTTTAGGGATTAAAAAAGTTATTTAAAATCGAACATGCCAATGTATGAATTTCTCTATTATTATTTGGTCATTCAATTGTATGCTTCAATTCTTGCTTACATTTTTACTTGAAATTGTACTATTTTTGAGGTATAGATAGATTTTTTTTTATTGAAAGTTGTCATGTTCAATTTTCAATTTTGAAAAATGAATAGGCTTGTCCATAATCTAGTTGCCAGTAATGTCTAGGGTTGGTGTCCCAAAGAAATTGAGAAAAACCAACCAATCCAAAGTTTCCTATTAATCTTAATATTTCATTATTTTGCTTTGGTTATTTTCTATACTTTAATTGTCCATTCAAATGTATAATAACAATATACAGTCATTACGATAATTATGGACAATTTAAATATTATTGTAGCTTGTTCTAAATGCTCAAGCTCAACATCAAGAGAATCATTGCAAATCAATGTAACTCCTTCAAAATATTAATATTATTTCTATCTTAAGTAGGATTATTTGTTTTGTTTTCTTTGTTTGATATGTTGAGATTTAAGAAATTGTGAGGCATACAATGGTGTTCTTGGTACCTTTGGAAAGCTCTTTGCAAAGAAGAGTGCATAGACTTTGTTTTATGGCATTTTGACAAATGGTGTGAAAGTTATGAAATTTCAAAGTATTTATGAGTTCAAAAATTGAAATAAATTATTTTTATTTTGAAAAAACCATAATTTTCATATCACATATCCAAATGCTAAGAAACAAAGCCCTTGCACTCCTACTTGCATAAAGCTTTTTGTTTGTGCTAATTTTGTGACATTTGGACCTACAGTGTGAAAATTATGGATTTTTTAAAATTAAATAATTGAATTAAATTATCTTTTATTTTTGAAAAACCACGTTGACTTTCACATAGCATGTTCAAAAGCCATAAAACAAAGTCCTTGCACTCTTTTTTCTATTTGTATCAAGAACGCAACTTCTCACATTATGGTGTGAATTTCAAAGTTTTTAAGAAATAAGAGATTAAAAAATTATTTTTCCTTTTCCTTTGGCTATGGCACATTACTTTTGTCTTTCCATTGATGTATTAACCAATTTTTCTTTGAGCTTTCTCAAAGAATATTAATTTGATAAAGGGCACTCTCCAAAACATCCACCTACCAATCAATACATTTAGACAAGCATACTCCACTTGCAATTCAAAAACCGAAACCTCAATTTAGTAAGAAGCCAACTCAGTGTGATTTTTTATTTTGACAATTTCTTTGGAGCAATTTTTTCAATCAAGACTAAAATATCTACCTATTGCATTTACCCAACACTGAAAGTATCAAAATCTAGTACAAGGAGAAACAATTTGCCATGAAAGAATCGAATCCAACAAGAGAACACTCCCATTCCCGTTGCAATCCTTCGCCTTCCAGATCGAGGAGCAGACTGTAACTCTTCAAAATGTTCAAACCCAAGGACAGAGAGGCCAAGTAATTAGGTTGGCTGGATTAGAACAGAAGTCAAGCGGATTGATCTTCCTTTTCCAAAAAATTCCGTAAGCAACCAACAATGTTGCCGGGTATCACAGAAACTCCAAGTGAAAGGAGATACGGGTAATCGAATGACCAATCGTCAGGCCCAGTGAAGCCGACCACCCTTCCAGGATCTGTACAGAACGGAAAGGATAGTCTATCAGATGTGCCATAGGGTCCGAATTTCTGCTTGGTGGTGATAAAACTAAGAGACGACACACGCGTGGGAACATTGCCCGCTCGTGAATATGACCCCTCCACTTGAACAAGATATTCGCTGGGGTGGTCGAACCTGATCTGCGCACAGAGCAAAACAAAACACCGTAAACTTACAAAATGCAGTATTTCACATACTAGGCGGAGAAACCAGACTAAAAGGGAACAGGAACCAAGGTGCGGCTCTGAGCGTTACCGAGTCCATTTCATTTGCCACTCCAGAAGAAATTGGACCATTTCGAGTGCAGCAAACCCATATTAGAGTACATGTTGGCTACATTACATGCCCTAAGTAGCTGGATTGTAGCCATCTTGCATCCTCTCGATTTTACTAGTTTCCAACTCCCTAGAATTCTAGAGTGGCCTTCATTGCGCATTTCCGGAACTGTCATGTATTGAAGAGCTACGATGAGTTTGCAGGGTGAAGGGAGTGCTCACCCAGTCAGTGCTCTCTCCAACTACACCTACAGTTCTTACATCACGCAGCAGCTCGTTTCCAACAGAGAAAGAAAATCCTCCGAGATCAACTTTCTGTTTGTCATTGAAGTGAACTTGGAAAGCCCTAATATCACCCACTGGACCACTGCTACGCCAAACAGATGCGGCACGAGCACTCCAGGGGCCCTGCTTCTGCAAAATCCAGCCTCGAATTCCCCACTGAGTACAGACAATTCTCAATACAACTCTAGGGACTGGTAAATTTGGCGCAAGCTTACAAAGCTGTATCTAGAGTACGCCGCAATTGAACAAAGGCACACGCAAGGAATCGTCTGACAAGTAGTTCATGGTCGAAGTGGTGCATTGCAACTCATTCAACACATACTCTCTCCACTTTCAATGAAGGACATGCAACATCACTTGGCTCTAGTGAATCTTACCTGCACCTCAGGTGTCAATCGCCCGAAAGGCCATACCCGATCTATCGCTAAACACTTGCTTTCATGGACCTCTGCATTCACAACAGAGAGAAACTGGAATCAACCTCAAAGTCGGCTTCCAGAGGAAATAACATGGGTTGGGAATACAAATAGAGTATTATTACATACCAGTCGGCACTTGTAGGCCTTTCAGGTACCTCAATACTCGACACACGTCCGCAAATGCAGGTCGCTCCCGAGTATCCGTATCCCAACACGCACAAATCAAGGAAACCAAGTTAGTAGGGCAGCTGGAAGGAAGGCGTGGCCGCAAAGGAAAGGGGACTGTCAGCTTTGAGTACAGATCAGTTACGGGCACATCCCCGAAAGGCTCCTCTCCTGACAAGATTTCGGAACAAACAATTCCGAAGCTGTAAACATCAGCTTTCATGGGAAAGGCATCTTCCAGATGATCATCCTCCATGTTGGCCCCGAATATCTCAGGGGCCATCCATTTCCTCGTACCTACATTGTGCGTCAGATGAGAGTACCGGGTTATTTCTCGCTTGGTCTTCACTAGCCCAAAATCGGCAATCTTCGCAAACACAAATCCATCATCCGCATCATCACCCGACAACGGGTTCACAAGAATGTTCATGGACTTGAGGTCGCGATGGGCCATCTTCTGGGAGTGGAGGTAGCTCACAGCATCCGCAATCTGGAGCATCAAGTCGATGGCGGCAGGAAGAGGAAAAGGTTGAACCCTAGCTCTTCCCCTCATTCGGCTTCTCATGAACTTGTGTAAATCCATAGCCATTAGATCCATCAGAAGGGAGTCCTCCGAGTTCGCGAGCACTTTGACGATGTGTGGGTGATTCATTTTCACCATTGCATCGGCCTCAGCTCGTAAAGAAGGGAGCCCGGCGTGGTTGAAATTTTTTTGAGCGTAATTGAATCCCAACCACGTGACTTCTAGAACCTGACCAAAGGAACCTGAGCCTAGTGGACGAACATACTTCACGATGTCTCGGTCAAAACTCCACAACAAGGATTTGTGGTCCCGCTCCCCCTTCAACTCATCGGGGGAAAGTCCTCTCAATACTTGGCCAGCAAGACAATAAGATGGATCTTGCCACAAATGCATATTGCCGCAATCTCCAGTATTGCAAGAATGATCCCGCTTCCAACTCTCCAGCTCTCCCAGTAGCTGCTGCCAATCTTCTTCCGCTGCGTTCTCCAGCAGAAAGTACTCCTGGTACCCAAGTTGGGCTTGCCAAGGAAAATCTTTCAGCGCCGCCGAATCCGATTCGAGTTTCCTACAGACCATGGTGTTCAACACCACCGATGTGCACCAGTGAATTTCTTTCAAAATATCGGCAAATGCTTCGGACCGCTGGGCATGCCAAAGAGCCGTCTTCAGAGGAGGCAACTCCCGGCAGCAATCTTCACTTAGGCTTTTCGCGCGTGTCAGCACCCGTTTCAACTCTGGCGTCACTTGCATCGGCGCAGCTGGCTTCCAACGATCCTGAGCGCCATCGATCCAATATGACAGAGGAAGTTCGTCCGATGGGCCCCAATTTTGGAGAGCATGCCGAATATAGGTCACAAGAACCTGGTGCTGGCGTGTACAGCACTTGACATCCACACCCAATGAGTTGTAGGTTGAACAAGATTCCTCTGTAGGAAAAGCAGGTGAATAGATTAGTGCTTCAAACATACGTGCAAAAATGGCTATCCCTAAAACCAGAGAGAAGGTGGGAATTTGATAAGTCTAGTCGGTACAGAATAGAAGAAGAGAAATTTCTTACCTGGGCCGTTGGGGCGCTGTTGCCCACCACTCGTGGAAGTACCGGCATCCGCAGGGCCTCCACGCAGCCGATCTCGGAGCCGATCCATAGCGAGGGCCAAAGTGTACGCAACAGCACCGAACACGAAAATTCAAAACAATCGCCGTCCACACATGCCTCACTTGCACGAACAACATCATCTCCAAACACCAAGCTTGCGCTTCATCGCCACTCCAAACAATCTAACAATCCAACGCTAGGCGCAGGCAACGCACGAACCCTGGCAAGCAGCAGCCCAACAGGCGCTCTGTCCAACCAGAGTCCAACCAATCCTCCGCGTTCTACTTCAATTTTGTAGTCGGTTGTCATACAACACGGCATTTCAGTACTTTGCCTACCGACAATTTGAAAATGGCAAGGGATCTTCGCAGGTGGACCGCATCTGACGGGGTTATGAACACGTGAAGTCACTTGACTCACGCCACAACAGCTTTGCAATGGACCATTTCAAGTTGTTGACCACAGCCACCACGAATTGTCGGGTCGACCAAAGCTACAGTGCTTTCTTCTATTAGTAAGATAGTAAAATTTATCTTCACCTCGAAAATTCGTCTCATCATGGCGGAAATTGCCACAGTATAATAACATTTCAACTTTGATTGGTTCTGTTCACACCTGATTTAATGAAGTGAACTGCGATGGCTCTGTCTGTGGGTGCAATTCTGAAGGAATCGAAATCGACGCTTCAAGTTGATTGTCGTCTTCGGCTGCTGGCGGCTTGTATCCCTGGTTCGAGGAGCATTTTGCTCTACATGGTTGTTTACTTTGAATGGATTCTGCCAATTCTCTCCATAAAAATTAAAAAAGGGGTCGTGTTGTTTGAAAACGAATACGCCATCACCAAATCACAGCCATTCACAGCCAATCGATGACGGAAAAAAATAAGAGACCCTTAGTAAACTGTATCCCAATGGCAATGGCACAAAGTGCACTACTTGCAACAGGTCTTAGGGTGGACTTGCATGCTCCTGGAATCGTCCAACACCCAAATCTTGCGTAAAAGACGAAAAAGAATTGGAATTCTTTATAGAAATGTGCAATGGATGGTCGAGGAAAATCGGAATGTTGGCCTGCAAATTTTCTACTGGAGGCTTGTGAAGAGCGGGGAGGCAAGTTTCCAACTCCAGGAAGACTATTTTGCGCATTAGAGATAATTGTCCTCTAAGCACAACTGAAAGACTCTCCTTGTGCTGTTTTTCTTTCAACTGTCAGTAAGTATCAATTTCATGCGAGTGAATTTCCAAATGCTGCTACGTACACATAAATTTGGGCATGTATGCCAAGATGAATGGACAGTAATCCACCACAATGAAAGGCTCAAATTCATATGAACTCCATAACCTCCGTCAAATTGTCAATATTTTAGGCGCCATCTTGACATTAGCTTGCTCTGCAGAAAGATATGCAAATTAATATGCAACTTGTATTTCCTCCAAATCATACACCACTGAGCTAGGATATCCGCCACCCCCTTCCTTAGATCATGTCCTTTCCTTCCCTTGCTCAACTTTCTACCGCACCATTTCAATAAAATGTGACAAATTTTCAACACTGACAGTTCATGAACAAAACTGGTACACTTCCACCGACACCAATTATCAAACACAATGCCACAAGGAAATCGAAGACGTTCCACATACCCACTCCATTCCACCCACACCGCGCCATGCACAAAGAAACTGGAAGGACATGACTACGAACTATTACAAATCAAAAACTGTGGTCATTATAATCTGTACATGACCCAGCCAGCTCCAGGGGCCATCCAGAGAACATTCTTGATCACCCTCGACAATAGAAAAAGAAAACCTCTATTACCAATCTAGATGATTGATATCGCTCAATGATTGATTAATTGATATATACTCCTCTTCGATCAGACATAATCCAAGCATCAATTCAAACCATGAAAACAGCAGCTGCACCTCCAAGCGCCACAAGTAAATACGTGCAACCCCACAGCTAGCGAGTTGGCACTGGAATCCTCCGGAGAAGGGGCAGCCGCGCGCGGGACCAGGAACAAATGAATGACAGGGGTGGTGGTTGTTGCACCTGGAGCAAGTTGGTGCGAACTCAGTTGACAATGGCACTGGAACGGGCGCCAAGATAGGGACCGGGGAAGGCGCAGGGACTTGGACGAGCATTGACGGCTGCGCCCACAAACATTTTCAACTTCATACCCATCTCGCAATGACCCATGCCATGACGCCACAGTACAAGAAGTACGTGCCGGCCTTAGAAAGTGTCACCACATCCGTGCTAGTGGTGCACTTCTTGCCAGTGTTCATCACGCAGCCAGCATCCTGCGAGGCCGTCATGATGGTGGTGTCGTGCTCGACGGCAGTGTAGGCAAACTCATGTATGAAATCTAGCTCATGAGCATTTACTATTAGACTCAATGCTAAGTGTTGCAACACATTGCAAAACTGGTAAGGGAGGCAACCCATTTCTGACCACTTAAGCAGTTACACCTATCTGCAGGGTGGGTTTCTTTATTGGGGAAGTTTTCCTGAGTGCAGAAATAGAGTTCAAATGGTTTTCATAATTTTTCAGATTTTTATTTCTCAAAACATAATTAGTATGAATTTTTTAGTTGAAGATTATATTCAATGCATACTAATCATGTAGACCTTCCTATTTTTGATCAAGGGCTAGGGTTGGTTGCAAAATCCAACAAGGATTGATTGCAATATTTAGAATCTTATAGCCAATCATAATGTGCCACAATTGCGCCGAGAATTGTGCTATAATTTATTGTTGTTCATTATTTTGTGCATTGAAAGATAACAACCTACATTACTAGAATGGGTGGTTGATCAGGAATGGATTGCCTCCCTCAATGTCAATTTTGTAAAAATGGTGGTACAGGTAGGACCTCTCTAAGTTAATACTCTATAAGCCTTTGTTAGGAAATATTGATTGCCTAATGCACTTGAGCTACATATAAATAACCTTTCTAATATAATGTATCAGACCAATCCCTAACCTATTGCTTTAGAGAGGTTCTACCTATATTCCAATACTTTAGAACCTTTCAAAGCACCTATTGGTATCTTAGAACATAAATCCATACATGTTGGTTTTTGACCTTCATTTATGTACATACTTGTCACCATTCTTGGTGCTGGAATCCTTCAAGTTTAACAAAATTGATCTTTGTTTCTAAACAATGGCATACCACTATTAAAACACCATTTGCAAATAGTATTGCAAGTTATAGCCCTTTCTCTAATAGTATCTCTTTGGGTAGGTCACTCTATGTATATTTTGAAACCTACAAGCGACAATGAGATTTTTTTAGAGGGCTATTTACCTTCTAGGTCAAATATATAATTATTTAATTTGGAAAATTGGCCTATATTACAACACCCTATTATTACTTATACTATCCAAGTTAATGCATTTTTTTAAGACAATATTCTTTATTAAAAAAAAAGATAATGAAAAAGCAAGGGGAAAGTAAAAGCATAAGGAAAAAAAGTGGAAAGAATACACATGTGGAATTCAACCTATTTTCATGTGGTTTCAAATAGCGTATGATCAAAGTTCACCATTGTTGTGTGTAAAAGAAAAAAAATTGGGGAGCATAACCAAAACTCAAACATGCAAAGTTCACCGTAGTCATGTGTAAGAGAAAAAAATGGGGAGCATAATCAAAACTCAAATATACAAAGTTCACTAGAGTTTTGTGTAAAAGGAAAAAAAAGGGGGAGTATAATCATAACTCAAACATACAAGTCAATGCTCTATGGATGACAAGATAATGCCACAAGTTTGAAAATGCTCAATTGATAAACTACCCCACATAAAATAAAATAAACAACTCAAATGTCTTGAATTTGTTTCAATGATGAGAACATAGCATTAATAGTAAAGTTTCACCTAAAAGATTGAAAAAAAATCATCCATTCTTTCATATACACAAAGTTTGTTCGACCATGCCAAAGTCACTTTTTTAGAAATGAAAGATTTGGCAAAGTAGTTTGGTGATAGGTCTTGTCCTTTCAGGGCCGGAATAAGGTTCCGCTTCCTGAACTCCACTTCCGAAGTCCCCAATCATCTCGCACCCCAAAATCCTCCACCGAGGGTCCACTTGCATTTGCGTTTCCTCGACATCCTTTGCTTCTGTTTCACCCCGGCCAGCGTCGTCATCGCCAAATGGTGCAGTGAAGCGAATACGGTTTTGTCCTTGAAATCTTATTGAAAGCATTCTTTAATGCCTTGGTCTCCAAGACATTGAGAGCGCAGAATCAAGTGAGCATTGACCCTGTGACGAGTGTTAGCGTATATCCTCGACGAAGTTGCCTTGCATTCCCATCGGAGGTGTTTATTGTCCCATTTCTGATGTCGGGAATTCGCGATTGATTAGGGCTACGGGATCGGGAGGGAGGGAGAAGGGGGGCGTCATGTCGAAGCGCAAGGATTCGGCGACGGTGGTGAAAGGGGAAGGGGACAAGCTGGAGGTCACTCCTCTCGGAGCGGGAAACGAGGTCGGGCGGTCGTGTGTGTACATGACCTACAAGGGCAAGACGGTCATGGTATGGACACTCAAACCTCGGTGATCACAATTTTTGTACTGGGACGTAGTTTGAATATGTGGTCAGTTCGCTTCAGTCAATGATAGTGTGGCAATTGTGCAGTTATTTTGGAGAGGGTTTGGGTGTAACACAATTCCAGATACTTCTTTACAGTGATTTGCACTCTGTTTAATTGCCAGAATTTTGTGTGATTTTGATTATGCGAGATTTTGACTCCAGGAGGCTCTCACGAATTTCTGTTGATTTTCTCGGTTTTTTGCTTTGGATTGGTGCAGTTTGATTGTGGAATCCATCCTGGTTACTCTGGCATGGCAGCGTTACCCTACTTCGATGAGATTGATCCTATCAGCATTGATGTTCTGCTCGTGACACAGTGAGTTATCTTAGTATCTCAGTAATCAATGAAATTTTTGAGTTGAGGGTTAGGGTTTTGCATTGCTGATCGAGTCATGGTAGGGTTATCGTTGAACCCAGAGTATGTACCCATGGTTTCAATGGGTCATAACCCTAAAACCCTAAACCCTAAAATCGTGAGCTGCACTCTCCCACTGCTGATTGCCGTTTATGAATGTGCTGTAACCATGAAACTTCGGGTTTAAAGTCAGCAAGCCTTCTGTTGGTAGTTCAATCACTAATCTGAAATAATTTTAATACTTATTCATGACATTCACTAGATTCACCCCTACTTTTCATTGAAACTAGGTCATCACTTTCACTTTAAACATGTTAATTCTAATGTGATTATTGTTGTTGGGAGTAGTAATGACTGAGGGGGTTAATGTTGACGTTAGGGTAGGAGTCGTATAGTGGAGTTGCTACGCAATCCGGGTGTTACATATGAAATCTAAGGCGACAGCGTCCTGTTTGGTCAAGTGTAGAGACGGAGGACCCTAATGAATTATTGCTAGCAAAATTCAATCAGATCAACCTCCTAGGGTTTCCTTTTATTGTAATTTATCTTATTTAGCCCTGACAGGGACTGCCATTCTGACCTTATTTCAAACTCTACTCGCTTTGCTCCCTAAGTTTGTGATTACTGGTCTTCACCTGCAAAAGTCTTCGAAGCATCGGACTGGATGAAGAAACTCTATGTCGAGTTTTCTTCTGTCGGTTCTCAACAGGACAATCTAGTCTTGACCGTATCAGTAGACTTGGCAGGTGCTCTGGTTTGAATGTCTGTGGATGTGGTTTGATTTTCCTGACACACGCTTTCATTTTTCAATGTGCAGTTTTCATCTGGATCATTGTGCATCGCTACCTTATTTCCTGGAGAAGGTCAAAATGCTGTCATTTTCCATTCTTTTGATAGTTTTGAAGATGAACTGTGTGATTCAATGTTGTCCGACAGTTTCTTTTATTAACCCAATTGTCTTCTGTCAAAACCAAGTGATTATGGGTTTGTGGATTTGCAGACCAACTTCAAAGGGAGGGTGTTCATGACACATGCTACTAAAGCTATCTACAAACTTCTCCTATCAGATTTCGTCAAGATCAGCAAGGTGTCAGTAGACGACATGTTATATGATGAACACGACATTGCTCGAACGATGGAGAAAATTGAGGTGAGTAAAGGTTTGCAGTCCCAGGCAGTGATCTCTACCTTCATGGAGACTCTCTACTGTATCCAGGATTTGCAGGGGTTCATATCTGTATTGCAACTGAGTAGAAGTAAGGTGGGGGTAACTCTTTCCGTCACATTAAGCACTTTAACCAATATTCAAGAGTAAGATTTTCGGGAGATTAGTATAGAACTGTGGAGAGATCAGTTTGGGAATAAAATGTCAAATCTGTTGAGATCAAATTTTTATCTGTGTATAAAATTCGTATGCACTTTCAAAAGTGAGAGGTTGTATATCACTACAAGTGACAGTAGGCAACCCCATTTCCATTCAGAGATCAGCGGCCATAGACTTATAGCCAAGTCATGCTTACACCACTTGCTAATTGTAGGCCAGGTAAAGATATGATTAGATGAATTGTTGGTAACAGAGATTAGCATAGGAGAGGGGATCAGATCCCTAAAGGTTTTAATATCCTCTAACTTATATCTTTACTCTGATGATGGCAGGTCATCGATTTTCATCAAACCATGGAAGTGAATGGAATCAGATTCTGGTGTTATACAGCAGGTCATGTGTTGGGTGCAGCCATGTTCATGGTAGACATAGCTGGCATGCGAGTTCTCTACACTGGGGATTACTCATGTGAGGAAGATCGCCATCTTCGTGCTGCTGAAATGCCTCACTTTTCGCCCGATGTCTGCATCATAGAATCCACATACGGTGTGCAAATTCACCAGCCACGAATCATGCGAGAGAGAAGATTTACTGATACCGTTGCTCAGACTGTTAGTCAGGTACTAAATACTGTCCTTTCAACTCTCTTTCTCCAACCCCAGATCAATTTTTGGTTTGAGACGAGGGGTATGTTTGCTGTATGCTTTGTCCTAATTTTCCACTAGATCTAATACGATTGGAGCATTTGTTTTATTTTCAAAGTTTGAAGGCTCTTTGGCTTAGAAGATAAGCCTTTTGGGATCCTTTGGGCTTCTGAGGGTCGGTTTGCACTTCTCCAGACATATTTTGAGGATAAGCAAAAAGCTGAGGCTAAGACATAATTTCTAATTGTAGTCCCCAGCACACGGTAGCAAGATATTAACGAATAAATAGGCGAATCGATTTTGTGTAAGCATTTTGTGTGCTGATGTTAACTAGAGCACTCCACAAATTTGTCAAGCAGAGAAAAACATTAACCAAGCATTGCTGTGTACAAATCCATGTCATTTTATCGTGCATTGTCAAGATTCATCCTCCATGACTGTCTGGACAAAATGAAAGCATTGATCAATCGCTAGTTTCTTTCTCCAACTTTTGATCGATGACACTGCTCGAATTCTTTAAATATTGTCGAAATGTCTTATTCTCAAAGCTTGTCTTGACAAAAATGTAAATCGACCTTTATTCATGCGTAAGCAAGTTTCGTGGTATTTAGCGATACAAGTTGTACTGTGATCTTGCTGTTTACTTTATATTTGGAGCCAATTGCAGGTGCATAACTTGTTTTGTTTGCTTGGAGTTCTCGCTTGTAGATTCCTTTAATGTTAACATATGATAACTGAATGATTTATCAACAGGGTGGTAAGGTCCTAATTCCTGCCTTCGCCCTTGGACGAGCACAAGAGCTGCTTTTGATTCTGGATGAATATTGGGAAGCGCACCCTGAACTGCAACACATACCTATCTATTACGCATCCCCTCTGGCGAAGAAATGCATGGCAGTGTATCAGACGTACATCAATGCCATGAATGACCGTATTCAGAAGCAGTTCGAGGTACACTTTTCTCCAATTATTGTTTTCTTGAGTCAGGTGTAGTTACTGTGCACTCCAGGCCATCGACTCTTAACTGGCATACCTTGCAACTAATCGCTGTGCACTAGAGTAGTTCACATTCTCTTAATATTGTGTTGTCTTAGGTCCTGCCCGCACCAACCAAGAAGCAACTTTAGCTAACTGGAAATCCCCGCATTGCCCCTGTTAGCAAATTGGCGCTAACCCCCTCTTATGAAATGAAGTTTCATTCATTTCCACCAGTTCACTTCACTCCTCAGTTTTGGACAAGTAAACTAGCTGAGCCTATAGCAATGGTTTGAAGTGCTATAATCTGCCCTTGCCAACCAAGGAGCAGCTGTTAGCTAACTTGAAAGTCCAAACTCCTCGCTAAATACCTTGCAACACAATAGGTTAGGTAACTTCCAACTACATATTTTCTTGCAATTACTGTGGACCACGATAATTCTAAAGATTGTGGTTCAAATGAGTTGAGAATCTTCATACTCTTTATAGATACTTCAAACCACAGTATATTTGGACACCATGGATTCCTCGCCCACAAGTAATTCCTCGGAAGAGTGTACCTTAACATCTAGATAGCTGATTGGTTGCCGCTACATGGTTGGTGCGGGGAGGGACTTGTGTTTATACCAACGGTTCGA
This sequence comes from Climacium dendroides, assembly GCA_950106755.1. Taxonomy (NCBI): domain Eukaryota; kingdom Viridiplantae; phylum Streptophyta; class Bryopsida; order Hypnales; family Climaciaceae; genus Climacium; species Climacium dendroides. Next base: position 41,049,887 of record OX467082.1, on the reverse strand, counting down.
AGTGCTAACTTAGCTAACTTGAAATCTTAACTCCCCATTAGTTAAGTGCAGTCTCGCAATAAGCTAGTCACTTCCAACTGGCTAATGCACCTTCGCCCCAGTTAACCAATTTGTGCTAGTTAATCTGAGATATTCTGTATACTGGTAGTATGTACTGATTCATGTTCATGAATTCTCTGAGATCAGGTCTCAAACCCGTTCGATTTCAAGCACATTCACCCCTTGAAAAATGTTGACGAATTCGACGACGCAGGGCCGTCGGTTGTGATGGCCTCTCCAGGGAGCCTCTCCAGTGGGCTATCAAGACAGCTTTTTGACATTTGGTGCCAAGATAAGAAGAACTCTTGTGTCATTCCCGGGTACGTAGTTGAGGGAACTCTTTCCAAGGCCATCATGAACGAGCCCAAGGAGGTGACTCTTCTCAGTGGCCTGGTGGTACCTTTAAACATGCGAGTTCATTACATCTCTTTCTCAGCCCATGCTGACTTCACACAAACAAGTGCGTTTCTGCACGAACTCAGACCACCAAATATCATATTGGTCCATGGAGAGGCCAATGAGATGGGACGCTTGAAAGCCAAGCTTATTACCCAATTTGCAGACCAAAACGTGAAGGTCAGTGTCCGCGGAGAACCGACCAGTATCCTAGGTTTTCAATTACAATTATTCTGTTTTTCATTGATATGTTTTTTGTTATTCCTTTATTTACTTAGAATGGAGAGTTCTATGAAATATATCAAGTTTTGATTTTGAATCGGCAATTTGGGAAAATGAATGGAACCGTTCAGGTGCTGTCACCCAAAAACTGCCAAACAGTGGAGATGTTTTTCAAGGGGGAGAAGATTGCCAAAGCAGTGGGGCGTCTTGCAGAGAAGCCAGCCAAGGAAGGAGATGTGGTCAGTGGGTTATTAGTCCGAAAGGGCTTCACTTACCAGCTCATGGCGCCGGAGGATCTCCACAGCTTCACCCAGCTTTCCACAGGCAGTGTCATGCAACGGCAATCGGTGCCTTACAAGGGCACCTTCACGGTCCTGCGTCACCGGTTGCAGCAGATGTATGAACAAGTGGAGGCCGTGGCTAAGGCTGACAGTCCAACTCTGAAGGTGCATGGAAATCTTACTGTAACGCATGAAGGGGCGGATTATGTGATTTTGCAGTGGGTGTCGGATCCCATCAGTGATATGGTAGCGGACTCCGTGGTGGCTATGATCTTGAAGCTGGACTCCCAGTCCATGTTTGCTGTGGGACGTGCGAAAGAGAAAGATGAGATCAAGATTGTGCACTCGCTGCTAGTTTCTTTGTTTGGAGACGTTGCGGTAGACGAGAAGCTACAGACTTTGACTGTTAATGTGGATGGGACGGTGGCCACTGTAGATCACGCCAAAAAAGGCATTGAGTGTAAGGATGATAATCTCAAAGAGCGCATCAAGGTCGCGCTTCGCAGAATACAAACGGCTCTCTATCCTTTAGATGCTTAATCTTCTCTCTGCCTTCTGCAAGTTGAACTGCTTCAAGTGAGTCCAGTGAATCACCTGTTGTTCTTGCACCCAACGAGCACGAACAAGTGCTTTTATTGGTTTTCATTATGTAACCAATTTGTGTGCATTGCTACGTTGATGCTGGAATTAAGTTGCTTCATGGTAATTTAATTAACCAAGAATCTACAAATTTAAAGTTAGCCAAAGCACCGTCAGACTAAAGTAGCTGTGAGTTCACATGGCTAAACTTCCAGGGAGGTGCACGATAAGCGTAGCAAGTCCCAAATATTTGAATAGAATGATACCTACATTCCAGTATTCGGTATGGGGGAGATGTAGTTGGAGAAACAATTATGTCCTTGTATGGATGGGTGCCAAATTACAGGTTCAATTTGATACATTTGTTTTTATATAGTACTTGCAGTTGAATCAAGCTTAACCATTATCAATTCTGATCATAATTGGATTCTGTGCCTTAATCTCACTATTGAGAATCTGTGTAATGTTCTTGATGTCAATAATGAATTATAGAAGAGTGAAACAAGCATGAAGATTGGGCTATTTAGAACACATTTGTGTATGGAATCAATGAATGAGACACTGCTAGGTGGTTATGTTTTATAATGTTCTTACCATCTTGAACAGTGAATGAGACATTCTCTTCTCATAATTAGGTTATGTTTTCTAGATAGAGTTTTATCATGTTCAATTGAGTATTTAACAAACACATTGATTGTATTAGAGGCAATTATTAATTACTCTTTTTAAATGATAGATGTTTCAAACATAATCTTATATTTTGCAATTTAATTTTATTATGCATAGTGAACATTAATGAGGAAGCATTAGTTTGGCACTAAGGTAGAAGGTCTATAAAGCAACCATTTAAGAATTGATTTGCAATTTAGAAGACTTTGACATCTTGAAATATTTTTTAGTAATTATCTTTAAAAGAAAAATGGAAGTAGCAACATACTCAAATATTTTCACATTTTTGAGACTTTCATGGAATTAGTCATGAATTTTGAAGTTGGAATCACAAAAGACTCTAAAAGTATTCACCCCTTGAGATGTTCATTATTGATACATTAGCAAATGCAATTGGTACATTGAAGAAAGTTATATGTACCTCTACATTAGAGAATACTTTCATAACAAAGTCACTATATAGAAATATGTGGATACATAGTTTTGTGAAGCATTAGCATACACCAAATAGATAAACCCCAATAAACCATTAACCTCTAAATGCCCAAGGCCTATTTTGAGATCTTATGAATTTGCTCTAAATTGAACAAAAAACCAACATTTAATAAGTTGTATCAAAATATGACTTATGAATTGGAAGATTATAATGTTTGATCATGAAGGTGTTAAGACTATGAAAATCTTTCAACTCTCTTTTTGCATGTCAAATCTAAAAAATTGGTCACCAAAAGAAATATGAGGTTGAAGGGCCTAACATGCATAACCCTAATTAATTTATGGCTTCTCAAAATCTACTCGACAATTTTTTTAAATGAATTTCTAATAGATTTCAAGGTCTAGTGTATTTGAGGCTCATTTCCAAGAGCCCTCAACACTATGGAAAGTCAAGATTGCAATGGACACCCTTGCACAAAACCTTGAATAAAAAAATCATAATCAATCATTTTCAAAATCAAATTTTTGATGCTAAAACTAGACTTCAAAAAGAATTTGTCAAAAATAGAAACTACTGAAAATAGAATTTTTTTTAGGTTTTATTTAACTTCAAAGTATTCTTGACACTAGAATTTGGTGCCTCGGGCATTTAGGGGTTAAAGATAGCAAATAGTCTCTTAAAGATACATACTAGTATTAAAATATATGTGGTCATGAAAGAAACATTTAACAATATTATTTAGAGGATCTATATCATATAACATGTTTGACAAGTTTTACTAAAATTTTCAATCAATAACAAACAATTTTGCCCTTATAAAGTCTTCTAACTTGTTTTCCCACACAATTAATATTTTAGAACCCACTACATACAATTTCCATCCACCTTTCCATTGATCTTTATATCTTCCTCCTTTCATATAGCTCCAACAAAATTTAACATTTTTTATATCTACTCAAGCACATCAATTATTATTATACTAATAATACAATGAATGCCATATGTCTTATCCATTGTCAATTGACAAGTCCAAAGTTTTTAAATTAGAAATGTCCCAATGGTATTTACAATGGTCTTCAACATCATCTATATAATTAAAGAAATTTGTTAAACTTTTTAATAAAATGATTAAAAATAAACTAAAAAATGGATAGACAATAGCTTGCAACATCCCATCAAAGAGGTAATTAATGACCCTCTTCATCAAGATTGATTTGTTAATGCACTTTGATACTCTATACATTGCATAGGAAGATGCACCTATTTTTATTTGTCTTCAAAGTGCCTAAACCACAAGCTTTGATGTAAAAGTAGGGTATATTCTAGTCTTTAGAAAGTAAAATGTACACATGGAAAACAAGAAATGGGTACATAGTTGGGAACAAGTGCATCTCCCTTAGCACATATAGGTAACAGTTATTACTATGGGACCATGGAATATCTAACCAATATCTTGTGTAGGGTTTCCAAAGTCATATCTACTCTTCACCCTCAAGAATGTAATGAATAAAATCACTGGGATAAAGCTATATTACTCTGTGCCGTTGAGAATTATGCAGAGCTGGCTAATATATGCACATAGTATATAACACACCGCAAAGAGGCTGGGGCTGAACAAAATGCTTCAGGATTGAAAAAATTGACCTACACTAGCACACGCTTTTCAATGTTCCATAAGCATCACTTCAGATACCAAGAAAACTTCGAAATATTAATCCGAGCGTAGGGAGTCCCCATATCCGTAAGGTGGAAGATACGGTGAAATCACAACGAATGCCATGAATAACGTGAACTGCAAGCAAACAGGGGACTGGAATTAGAAAGAAATTCAATAGCAGAGAATCTGTAGAAGCAGAGAAAACTTAATCAACCTAAAAAATCTAGGCTTGAAAGCACTATATGATATGTTGAAGAGCTCACCAACAGTGGGAGGGTTAAGAAGCCCCAAATTGGCCAGAGGGCGATAGAAAATCTGTTGAAAACCAATGGCACAGTCTATTATCCGAAAATGAACTTCAACAAAGTCCACGACAGTAGAAAACTCATCAAAGCTTAGTCAGAATCAATTCTGCTAATCAATTTGTATTATAGCATGACTGAATTACACTAGCGGAGTACTAGAAGAGTTTGAGCTACAAAATGTCCAGCTTGTGACAAGGTAGATTCACGAAATATTTTACAGGTATCAAGTTAGCTGCGAGAAACCAAGAAATGTGGCATCATCAAGAACTCATAGCTGTCAAAAGCATAGTCAGAATTCAATCACTGGAGCGAAGTTCTTGCAAAAATCAATCACTTACAGCAGGAAGGATGTAAGTCCCACTAAAGTGGCAGTGGGGATTGCGGCAGGTGCAATCAGCTCCCATTTGTCCTCTGTTTTGAGGATGTGCCGCAACCAAACTGCCAAGTAGGCAAAGATCACTGCATTTATGGTAAGACAAATCAAGCCCAGTTGAAATGGGAACCTGCATTGGAGCACAAAAAATTGTCAAACTGACATACGAAAAGGGCCACTCACGCGCTTCATACGTCTAAGGTAGTGTCACCCTTAATCGCCATGTCAAATAGTTCCTATCATTCAGACTACTTTATATGTTTTCTTGGCTGATATAATTGGATTCCAATGCGCCAAAGAATGCATTCTTTGAATACCATATGCAAAAGTTACGAAAGGTCCAAGTATTATTGGTAGATGACCTAAATTGCTTCTTCGATATTAGTTACATAAGGGGATGTATACCAGCTGGACATCTGATCTGATCAAGTGGAGATATTAGGAGTCCCTAACTTCGAGAATCGACCTTCCAGATAATTCTGTCAAGAGTCGAAAGATTGCTTGTTTACGGTTGGCTTCTCCTTCCCCGAGTCAAATCACAGAACGTCTGACTAACTTAATCAACATGCTAACTCCCGATTATCTAGCAAGACTGCCTCATAATGACCAACCCCCTCTTGATAAACCATACGACCCCAAAGCCCATCGAAGTAGTGGCTAAACCTCAAACCAATGAGTTGACACGAAAGCTACTATACAACAGATACTGCGACACTATTCTGCTACAGTTGTTGTGAATCAAATCACTGCTTGTTAAGGGAATCCATCAAGGAACTGCTAGATGTAGAAACTTCAAAATTTAGTAAATCTCTATCCCTATAGATTCGTGCAGTAGGGATCAGACCGCGATAAAACAATGTACATCAAGAACACCGTACACCTACGAGACCATATTCTTCAGACAAACTGATCAAATCCTATGCCGCACAAATAGTCAAAATTCATATCCTAGCAACGTCAGCCTTTATGACATAGACTCGAAGTCTCAGTGTCAAGATCTTGAGGGGAATCAATCTCAACAACTCTGTCGATAGCCTTAAAACAAAATCAAACTTAGATTCCTTACCTGCGAATGCGCGAATCGTAGAACAGGACATGGAACAGATGATGCCGAGAGTCGCCGTAGTAGATTGCAAACACGGCAGCAGCTAGCCACAAGAGATTTTCCGCCGTGCGGCGCAACTGCGCAGGCTCCGACGGAGCAGACGACGCCGGAGCCGGCCCTACCCCCAGTTCCCCTCCATAGTCGGGCGAAAAGCTGTACCTCTGCCTCACATTGGTCAACAATCGTCCTCGCTCCCCCGACATCATCCCTACTCCCAAATCCGAACCTCGAAACTCCTCCTGAATCCAAGAACACCGCTCCAAATTTCCAATGCGCTCTACGACGTGCAATCTCCACCACAACACCTGCTACTCGACGTCCTCCGTCTGTCTCTTAGGGCACACATCCAATGCATCTCCAGCTCTAACACTCACAGATCGGGAGTATAACTTATTTCACCACTGGCTAGAATGGAAGGCTGCTCGACTTTAGCTGTTTTCAGTACGAAGTTGACCTAGACAACGCTCTGAATCCGGCGAAACTTCGGACTAGACCACCGACGCGGAAACATGGACGCAATATTCAAATCTAAATCAAATTTCACCATCCGACACTGAAAATGTTTGCGCGTCAGAGGACTTGCTATTGCAACTATTGCGGGGTGTGTGGACTGCGTTGAGGAGTAAGAGAATGCCTTGGAGCGCAGCGATGGCAGAGCTCGGGAGGCACATGGCTATGGCAGGAGACCCGAGGACGACGAGGTGACACTGGAGAGTGCAAATCTTGACTCCCATGAAGATAATAGAGAATATTGGTAAGGCGTAATCTACGGATTAGGGATAATTTGGGTCAGCAGACAGCAAAGTCTTTAGGAAGTCGCAATGGGAGATCTAGTTCACCAGTTCTATGAATTAGTGTGGCCTGCACTACACTAAATACACTATTTAGTGTTGGATTACATTTAGTGCAATTACCACCCTACTCCAGACAACACTAAATCTCAACTTTGGAGGAATTAGTGTGGTGCTAAACTTGACTGCGCCGCTTCCATCTTCTGTCATCTCCTTCCCTGGCCTTCTCTACTTTTGGTGGCAACAATTCCCTCTTTCGATTTTTAGGGTTTGTGTGGTGTGAACGGAGTTGTTACTCGTGGATGCCGCGCTTGAAGGGATTATTTGAGCTTCTCAGAATTCACAAATCTTGCGGGAGATGATCATGGCAGTCCGCGCCCTTGCCTTTGCGGTTCGGCATTTGAGCTCATTCCAGTTAGTTTATAATCTCCAAATTGAAATTCCGATTGTAACATTAAATGTAAACCTTTTCAGATTTCAAATTTACCATAGAGTACATTTAGTGTTAGAAATTAGATTTAATGTTACTTACTTTAGTAGGGTTAATGATATTTAGTGTCATGGTTTGTAAATAGTGTTGCTAACACTAAATATACTATTTAGCGTAGTAAAAATGAATTCATACTAATTTTGAAATTAAATTGAATTTGTGAGCCAACCCAATATGTGAATTAATATTACTCGAGTCACACTAGACCTAACAATGTACCCCCTCTATCCCAAAATGATAATCCAATTGGACAAAATGTTAGGGGTTAATTAAAGGCTGAAAATAACGTTATTTCAGCCCATTTCTAAGTATTTCAAGATAGTTGTTATCCATTCATCAAGTCCTTAAGAACAAAAATGATCATATTTGAGCAACCAAAAGATCATTTTTGGGAGAAAAAACACAAGGGGAATTGGATGATTATTTTGGGATGGAAGGAATATTTATTGAATTGCTTCATGATGAAATTACTGTAATTTGTCACAAATATGTAAATAGAAAAGGATAACTACTAAAGGATCAAAAGCCCGTTCAATAAATACTTGAAAACTTGGTGGGGTTATCAAAGTCAATTTTTTAACAAATGTTTTGAAATTTTGACACAAGATGGGGACATTTGCCCCCTTTGTGGGAATTTAATCCCTTAAGGATTGAAGACTTCATAATTTGAAATTTTTGCATGAATTCTTTAGGATGGATGCTAATCATCCTAATCTATGTGCAATGCTCTATTTCACATCATTTTGATAAATATTGCAAAAATTAAAATGATTTTTTCTAACCAGGCAACAAAAAATATATTATCAAAAAGATTTAATGAATTTTTTGGAATGAATGGATTGATACCATCCTTTTATTTTACTTTTAAAAAAAGTGCCAAGATGGCAATCACTTAAAATTTGGTGAAGCATCATATATCTACATTCATCTATCTTTTGGACCCCAAAACACTTTTCAATTATATTCATGCACTTTTTCATCCAAATTTGGCTTCATCCACATATTTAATAGGAACAAGAATTTTTTAGCAATATTAATGGGACTAATACCTAAAATAGGTAATACAATCCCAAAATAGAAGACTATGATCCAATTTGGAAAATCAATAATCACTCAATCTACAACGACATTGCATATATACCAACTTGGCTCATAGATGAAACTTCTAGTCTTAACAAATAAAATCAATCAACCAAGTACACATACATACGCTCAAACACCATCACATATGAAAATATATTTTGTATTAACTCCAATTTGGTGACAAATCACCATTACAACTTATAATTTCATTTATAACATCACCATTTATCTCAATTTCTCACATCTAACATTTAGATTCTCTTTGACTTAGAACACCCCATTCTTATCACTCCATAATTCCAATTAGGATTCAAAATAACTTCACAGCTTCAATTGAGTATAGATCACCTTCCAACTTCCAGTACATTCTCCAATTTGATCACACCCTTGTGTAACTCACAATCTCTACATCTTCCTCTCTTTCCAACTAGGACACACGCAAAACTCATCACTCAATCACACAAAGATACCAAGCAACCAACTTGGAAACATACATCAAAACAATCAAATGTACGCAGCACAAATTAGATGGGACACGACTAGACTTTCACTCAACAGACGATAAAAAGAAAATGAGAGAAAACACAACCCAAATAGGAAACACCGAGGCGGTTACCAAATTGGAAAAGACAACCTAACCACTTGCAAACCACCTAATTGGAACCGCAAATTCAACCACACATACATCCCTCCAAATCCCTCCAACTTCCTTAACCCAAATTGCATACCAACTAGGCCACCTCACCTAGCCACTTGGCCAAGATGCCACCTCATCCTAATAAGCTTGCTTCAAAAGAACACTGAAAAAGCACTCCCACATTAATAAAAGCACACCCAAAATCACCAAATTAGGACACAAACAACCAAACAACTTGACAAAAGCAAACCAAATACATGCCAAACAAGCAACAAAATCACAAAAATAATTCCAAATAGTATATTTACACATTAATAGAAGGTTGATTTTATGTAAAAGCTATTAGCAGTTTTAGTTTTTATTTCATTTTGTCCCACCTTCCACTTTATAATTTTTTAACAATGAATATGAAAAAAAAATTGGATAAATTTCCAATTCATTTTTCAACATTTTCACTAAAATGCATAAGTCATAGGGCTTATATGTTTTCTTCTAAAAATATTGAAAGACAAAACTTCACCTTTTAGAAAAGCTAGAAAAAAATACATTTTGAAGTTTAGTTGCACATTTAACTTGCAATTGGTGAGGAAAATCACTCTAAATTATTACTTTTATACAATTGAAGTTTAAAAAAAAAGATTTTATTTTCAATTCTAGTCAATGTAATAAAAACTGAAAATTTTTGACCATTTTTCTTGAAAAACACCCCTAATTCTTTAGGAGTTTATGATATAATTTATGGACTCTTTTGGAAATTTGAATAATAGATGTGTCAACATTTATTTGAAATAGGATTGGATTAGTATAAAATTTTCTACATACTTTCAACCAAAACAATTTGAGTATTTAAATCATAGTTGAAGTGAAAATAAATTGAATTATTCAATTTTATGTAGTAACTAGTATAATGTCAACATTAGTTTTTCCTATTAGTATATGTCATATAATATAATTACATACACATGTTTATCAAGTTTTACAAGAAAGGATTTTTTTACCAATGATACTTGCAAAGACTCTTCAACTTATAGAGCAATTGTAAACATAAAATGGATTAAAAAAATCCTCCTCATAGAAAGTTAGAACTAAATGAAGGTTCATAGGACAAATCAATATAGTACATTTATCAAACAAATTTTATGAAATGGATTCTTAACAAGCAAATGAAACTACAGAGATTAGAAGGAAAATTATTTATATTTTAAACAAAAATTTATGATGAATTTTTTACAAAGAATGCCCTAATAGCCCAAACATAATATTGAACTAATAAAAGTACATCCATCATAATCATCTCACTTATTATTGTCATCACAATATTTATTTTAAACCAATGTAATGCAGGATGTAATGTCAAAATTCTATTGTAGCTACATTCTTTGCAAATAATTCTACTTTAGTCCTACTATCAAAAAATAGAAGGATGATCTATTGTAGCCATTAAGTATATATGTAACTCTATTATTATTTCAAGAAATATTGTTCATCTTATTGATTCAAGAATCAAATGAATAGCAACAATTCAACCCCCAAATGCTTAATCAACCATTTTATAGGTGCTTCCCAATTTTAGGAAGTTGTTTGGATCCCCTAGAAGTTTGTTTTTTAATTTTATATTTTTATCATGTAGGGTTGGTCAAGTTATCTTTCCATAGCTAAAAAGGCCTTCGGTCCTTTTTAAAGTCAAATGCTCCAAGAAATGCTCATTGCAAATTGTCTTGAGAAAGAAATCTAGTTGATAAAAAGCATCCTAAGGAAAAAAATTTCATGGGAGTGCAAATAGGCAAGGAGTTGATTGTTTTTTTGTTTAATAATAGACACTATCAAGTGAATTTTTGGTTTTCCCAATCTACCTCACTTGATTGCTAGGCTCTAAAAATAATCTTCCACTCCTTCACTCCTTGTGAAAATTGGCATGCATGTTCTTAACTATATATAATTGTATTTGGTCAAAAATAGAAAACTCTTCTTCTATGAAAATTTGAGATATGGGTCTTTGAAATCCTTTATACCCGGAAAGTTTTATTTTATTTTTTCAGAAATTAAACTTTAATTGAAGATATCTGAAAATTCAAATGGTCAAAAATCTTGAAAATTGGAAGGTACACTAATTTGATAGTGATGAATGGGATCTTGGAGTTGCATTATTCAAAAAAACATTCTAAAAATAATTTTACTTTCATTTCACAAATGAAAGTTTGGAGGTGATTTTAGAAGGATTACCTCCCTTGGGCATTTAGAAATAATATATTGTACATTATTTTAAATCTTTAGAATGTCCTATGCTATTTTTTCTTGACATTTTACAATTATTTTGATAATCACTTACAATGACTTTTTAGATTTTGATATCATTTTTTTCTAATTTCAAATATTATACAAGACTACATTATACTACCGTACCTAGAGGTCAAGTTCATCATTGTCCATTCGAAATCATTTCTTTTTCAAGGAAATCCACTTCATTAGGAGCTTTTAGAATTTTTAAGGATTTGTTAATGTGGAAGAAGAATATTTCGTTTACTTTATAGGCAGGGACCTGGTCATGCAAACATGTGTTAGTTGGGTCTTCCAATTTTATCCTACAACTTGAGCTTTAGTGTAGTTCAACAAGCTTTACTTCAACTGCCTACACGTAGTATTCAGTATTATATATTCATGGATTTCTTACATTTATAAAGCAATCACCTTGGTATTTTTATTATTTTTCATTTTTCATTTTTCATGGGGTTCTTTTTCTAAGATTCAAATTATTTTTATAAATATTTCTACACATTTCAAATATGCCATGGTAAAATTTCTAAAAATTCATCATAGGCTATATTCATTTATTTTTATTTTATTTTTTAACAAATCTGACCCAAATGTAGGGTACAAGACTTGTTAGCACTTGTTTGGCAACTAAGGTAGAACCAACCATTATCAACCACAACCCCATCAACAATCAATAGGGGGGGTTGAAATTCAAAAGAGGGTAATACGAATTTTCAAACATGAGTTCTTGATTTCTGCCCATCAATTCCTCCATTCTTTTCATAACACATGCCAAAATGAACAATCCTCCATTCTTTTCATAACACATGCCAAAATGAACAATCCTCCATTCTTTTCATAACACATGCCAAAATGAACAAGTAGTCTCGTTAGGTTGGGGAAGTTCTACTTTAAAGAGTGATTTTTGGATAAAAATTTTCACTTTCTTAACATTATAATATTACATCATAATATCACATCATTTTATAAGTTATATTTTAATGCATAGAAAAATTGTTTTGCCAAACCTTGATCACCACAACGGCAAATTTACTTCAAATGAAAAGACCAGCAATTACATTCATTATGATATTCAGTGTTAACACGACCATACCAGGTGATCAAGGTTTGGCAAAACAATTTTTCTAATTTTTTTTATGGAAAAGGATCATGCAAAATATTCCAAATTTTAGCATCTACCAAACCTTATTTTATAGGAAAAAATTAAAATATTCAACGAGAGATGCCACCCATCGACCACCCTGCTAATGCTGCCAACACTAAATGTCAACAAAGACAACTAGAAACTGATTTGGACGTTCATCAATACATACAAAACAATTAGTGTGTACAATCAGAGTGTTGCTTTACTTTCAGAATCCAAACATACCGCCATAACGGTAGTGAACAGAATCTTTGTCCCTGGCTGCCTCGTTTTGAAATGAGTACACAACAGCAAAGGCGATCTCGATGCATTGATATCATTAAAATGAGCGAAAAGATTCCGGAATCAGAAGATACACTACAATAGACCAAAACTCTTGCATGGCATACTATGCAGCGCTTTTTCGCTTTCAAGTAGTACAGTTACAGATCTGAATGAAGCCAGTTGGAGTACCGTACTACTTCAAGAGACAAAAAGAGAGTTGGCAAAAGGTCGGACATACCAACACTTTCTAGCCACCTGGGGTCCCTGACCGAACTATAAAATCGTATTACCATGAATGTAAGAGTTCAATGATGTATGCATGCTTTTCAAAAAGTACACACCTCATGCCTGGTTAGAGCACACGAATCGCTGCCTGCAAGTTTGGAAGCTCCTGCAGACCGCCCAGCTGTAGGACACCTCTCTGTAACAAATATCCTTGCCATGTCACAGTGGTAACTTCGGGCTTAGAACCAAAACTTGGTCTGGGTTCCATCGTGCAATCCATATAGCCATCGAATTTGTCAGCATCAGCATCATCTTCCACACTATCTAACAGCGATTGGTCTTCATCCATGGGGTCTATGCGCTCACCGTCACATTCCATCCCGCCGGTCTCTTCAATTCCATCTCGGTTCTCGTAACCAACGCCCTTCACGTCAGTAGCAGTTCTGGATTCTTCACCCATTAGCTGATCTTGTACCCTCATTCTTTTTGGATCGATTCCGGGTGTAAATTCAGCCTGTGCTTCAAATGCTTTCCTCTTCAAGTCTTGTACGATTTCTTGATCGCTGAAAGAAGTAGACAAGTTTATCCCGATAGGACGGACATCACAAGCAGATTCAGATTCCCTTCCTGTATGGCCGGCTTCTAGAGTTTTCTGTTTCACATCAAACTTAGGAATAATGGATTCATGACCAAATGCAGATGGGAGCATTCCAATTGCGCATGGAGTCCAACTCTTAGCCTTTGACCAAGCTCCTGCAGTAGCTGAAGCTTCCATTGACTTGATAGACTCAGAGACCTTCAAATTTGCAACGTATTTGGCCATCGACATCTGCCAAGCATTCGTTGCAGATTGATTAGTGAAGAAAAACAACAATTTTTGAAATACTAAAGGGCTCACTGGTGGCCAAAGAAGTAGCTGCTAAGAAAAACTGTAGGAAATCTGACATGTGGCAATTTGTGCATATAGGTCTCATAAAAAATTTACACTCAATAAGTTGGCCCAAACAGATCAAGGGTACTAAAATACTACCAAGTACTAGAACTTTCCAGGACAATACTCGCATGTTTGGTGGCACAATTAGGTTGGCATGACGTATACACAAGTCAACAGAAGTTAATTACCTCTTGCAGTTCCCTCGCCTTCACCAGCGCAGTATCCAATGCCAACTCTCCATCCACGTCATTCTGTATACTGCATTCACAAGTAAATCAAGTATATATATGTGACTCGTAAATAAACGGATAAATTCTTCTCAACACCTTTCTCCTCGGTTGCGATGAGTAGTCACTCATAATATTTACAAGACAAAGGGGGTCTTGAAATATGCAAATAATAACAAGGAAAATTATCTGGTCCGAATCAGTTAGCTACAACACACCAGACGAGGATTGATGCGCATACCTGTCCGATTCACGCTGCCGGATATTAAAGTTCCTCCCACTTTCCTCAATCTCTAAACTAACCTCCAAGTCTTTGGCATAACTCTCGCTTGAACGTGGACTATACCTTGCTAGCAATTCCGCACGACGACGGAAGGAGCTATCACTGACCAGTGGCGAAAGATGAGAGACAAGCTTGACAAGGGACTCCGCGTCTATTCTGCTGCGCATACACAATTGAGCGAGCTCTTTCAGGGTCTCTTGGGGGAAAACTGCTTGCATCTGCACATTTGCACCTGTTTCAATAAATTTTGGTAAGCCAATTTGTGCTTTCTTCTTTTTTGAAAGAGCGGAAGATTGATCAAGAATCCAAGCTGCCCATTCCACAAGCGCCTCTTTCGAAATTGGCGTTGCCGAGTCCTCTTTTAGCTCCATTCTAGAATTTGATTCAATAGGCATTACTATCAGGGTTCTAAATATGCTAGAGAGCAACAGAGCTGGTAGCTGAGGCATCTGCTCAGCCAACTGAACGCAAGTGTGTTTCCATGCAGCAACAGAGTTGTCCTCCTTTCTCGTGGTGATGCCTAGATCATCACTAGACGACGGAGAATCCGGAACCTCATCAAAATCACTACTGTTATGGTCATCCAGAGGCTCATTGCTGGGCGCTGGGGAACTGCAACTTGGATTTAGATCATGAACTAAGAGCCCTTCCTTCACCAACAGAGATACCAGTTCAGAAGTTCCAGAATGTGTGAGCTCCAGTAGCTCCCTTAACAGAGCTTGTTGTTGTCGTTTTGTGCCTGCATATAAACACATTGCAAACCTCAAACACAGCAATCTTGAGAACACCATTACGAATTCCAAAAGCAAGTGAACATGACGTCGACGGAAATGGGTTCTGTTGCAAAGAAGTGCAGGTGAAGTTTCTCAAATGTCTCGTTCAACTACCTCTTCGAATAACAAACTCTTGATTCTTTAATCCAGTGGTGTTAGTAAACCCTAGACTTCAAGTGGTAATCTCACCCACAGACCGTGACTGCACCTGGAAATAAGAGGAAAAAATGTGCAAAATAGGTATCATGAGCCCAACCACAATTTTCTCCAAAACATATGGCACAGGAACTCAAACGTAAAAATATATTCCATGTTCAGACATTGGCTTACCTTTAAGAGCGCGCTTAAGAGTCAATCTTTGTTGTTTGTAATCTTGTCCCTTAGTCTCCTTACTGAGCAATTTCTGCTGTGTGACCAGAATTTCGAAGATCACTTGGGCATGTTCAAGAAGTTTAGTCTTCAGAGTGCCTTGGGTATTTGGCAACAGCTGTTCCTGCTCCTCCCAGTAATTTCTTTGCAGCCATGCAAGCGCCTGCGAGTCATCACAATATCCTCAAATGAATCAAAAGAGATGAAATGTTTCAAAGCCGCCGAAGCCCAAAATATTGCAAGTACGTGTAATAACAAACAAGAGCAGAACATGCGGTCGCTCAACGACAGCGAAAACCCACAAGTGGCGTAATAGTGGTGAACAAGCAGAGAATACCAGTTAATACCTGTTTGCTTGCATGACGCACAAGGGGTAGAGATGGAAGCTCGTTATGTGAAGTTTCTGTTCAACAGCATTAAGACAATTCAGTGTTTCAATTTCGAGGGAAGAGTAGAGGTGTCAACAATTTGGTACGATAAATCAAACACATTAATTAAATAAGTCGCTTAAAACTCTCAGCTCGAAGAATACTTAAGAGAATTCCTGCGCACCATGGCGAATATCAACAAAAGCACGCGGAAGCCGCGCATCTTCAGCCCTGTTCGCTACAGAAGATGTGTGACGCCTTACAGATTGATCAACCACTCCATTCACCAATCTGACATCCAACCAGTTTATTTCTTAGAAAAAACATCACTAACCCTAAGTTTCTTATAAAATCAACAATTGCGAAATTGTGTAGGAAGATTCACGGAAGGCTGTCTTATATGGCAATTGAAACGTAATATATTTATTAGTTCATAGAACCTTTTGTACGAGACTGGTAAGACACGTTCAACGCAGCATTTAAAAATGGACGCTATCTAGTCGACAATCACTAAGTACCGTGCCCAGACAACCGTGGGTAATCGAAAGAGACGCCCTACAGAAGTCAAATTCCAACCCCCAATCCATGATTGCAATGGAAAAACCGATGCTCACCTCATGATCGCCATTGCGTACATCATTCGAAGCATTTCGCCAGGCAGAGCTACACTGGGGGATACCTCTGTGCTGTAAAATAAAACACAACCCGAAACCATGAGAATTGACACAAAGAAATAGAGATTGGCACACAAATCAGTAATTCAAGTGAAAGAGAGAAAGCTTTACTTCATGTATGGATCTCGTTGCTGTATGCTTATAAGCTCCGCGGTAATTTCCACAGCCACTGGCAAGCCTCCCCTGCTCTGCCATGCTGCAACCTAAAAAACAAGAAGCCCAAAGAAGTTGGCCTATTTACTGTAATCCAAATCCAAATATAATCGCATTGGGCTCTTAACAATTGCTCTTGTAACCTAAACCGAACCTCTCTCCGAAAATTCAAATTCAGTAAAGAAAAGTAGAAACCCTAAAATCACGATCGTCAATTCAGATAAAGCAACTCACGACACTACATGTCAAGAACCAGTTTACGAAACTCCGCGCAACGAATCAATGCAGACGCATGTAACCGACTTACCCGATCTAGAGCTTCAGCAATTTGGGCAGGCGCATTGGAGAAGAAGCAGCAGCGCACATGATGCCACTGCTGCCAGCTCTCCCACGGCACTTGGCGCATCATCTCGACCACTCTCTGTTACACCAATTCCACAACGGAATCACAATTATTATTGGCAGCATGCTCTGGTGAAAAGAAACAAACGATCTGTGAAGTCTGATGCCGAAATTGTAAAGACGCGGGTGAAGATTACGAAGAAGATGAAGGCGATGGGTTTAGGGTTCAGTGCTCTCGCGCGGAAGCTTAACAGTCTCCTCACTATTTCCGCTTTCTGGCCAAGTCCATTTCTTTCTAGCGTAAAGACGGAATGAATTTCCTTTGGCATCCTCGTGGATGATAAAGTCGTTAAAGTCACCATTCTTTCTATTACAGTGTGACCCATGTTTTGAGTGGATAAGTGAGGCAGAGGTTCACCCCACCTCCCACCCAAATTATATATATATATATATATATAATTCCAATTCAACACCCAACCCAAATTAAATATTCTTTTTAATTCTCCAAACCAACCCAAACTCTAAACATCCCCCACCCCTAATTTTTAATTTGAGATTGACATGGGATTGCACAATTAACGTGGGATTTTAGTGTATACATCTTCTGTACTCGTATTTGTATTTGTACTCGTATCTATATTTATACCATATATATTTTCTGTATTCATATCCATATTATGTATTTTGTACATGTACTTGTATCTGTCTTTTGTACATGTATCCAAATCTATATTTTGAATTCATATTTGTACCTATTTTTTATACATATTCGTATCCCAAATTGACGTCTTAGAAATTGGTTTTATTTTTTTTCCTATGAATAGATCTATAGTCTGAAATTTTTTTAAATTGAAAATGAGAGGGGAGAGGCAAGGGGAGGGGGGTTGCATCTTTTCACTAGATAGTGAACCATCTACTTAAAAAAAAATTTAAATTTTAAAAAATTAGTCATTGGTCAAAGTATTGTACAAGACCTTCCTATTTTCAACAAAATTTCAAGGATGAACATTTGCAATCTTCTCCTATATAGACAGATTCTTTGTCATCCAACAAGACAATTTTGATTTGCGTCATTATTCCAGGGTTAAAATGATTTACATTAATAGAATCAAAAGTATAGTTAGATCACTTGGATTTTATTTCTTACATGTAGAAAATTGAACATAATTTTAAAAATTTTAAATATATAAATATTTTATAATTTTTGAGAATCTTCAAAATCAACAATTGAACAAACCAAAAAGTATATTTATGTAAGAGTTAGAATCACAATAAATTAAGTGTTCTTTGGAATGTTTGAAGTTTTGAAGTATTATAAGTGAAATGTCCAAAATATTGTAGAATTTTTTCATCCATATTGCCTAATAAATTGTAAAATTTTTATTTAATGATTTCCATCTATTCGAAAAGACAAAATGACTAAAAAAAGATATAGCAATAAAAAAATCAATTAAAAAAATTAAAAAAGTTATTCTAACCAAAATAAGAAAAGTTGTGGTAGACTAAAACCAAAATATTTGATAGCTAAGTGTGCCAAAATTCTAAGATGTGATTTTCAACTTGCTGAAACCATTCAACACTAGAAAAGAAAGTATAATAGTATGACACAATGACAAAAAAATTCTCCCAAAGTGATTTGTTTATACTTATATGAATTAAAGATGATCTCAATCTTGTAATCTTGTAATTATTTCACAATTCATCATTTCTTCATTGTGAATGAAATGTCATGTCTTTTAAAATTTAAGAGAATCATAAATTATTATAATTTTTACTCCTCCTTGTTCCAAAATGATCTTCCTATTGAACAAAATGTTCCAAATTGATTACGGTTGAAAATAACATTTTTTAAATCCATCTTGTGCTCTAAGTAGAGTTTGATGCATTCCTAGAAACTTTGAGTTTTGGAACCCTTTTTTAAGTGCAATTTGGAGTATTCTAAAGTAGAATTTTTTAGGCATTTAGTTGTTGAGTATGATGTGTCATTTTATAGGTAGTCATTATGGGCCGAAGACCATGTGTAGACCCTTGTACCACCTCCCAAAGCTTCATAACTTTATATTGAGCAACACTCAAAGAGATGCAAAAAATAAGAACCAACAATGTTGATTGACCCCTTTAATCATTTTATTTGTATTCATGATTGCATGGATGGAGGGAAAATTTATTACTCAAAGATGTTTTGCTAGTTCCAAATAGAAGTTGAAAGCCAAATTTGACTAATTTCCAACATCACAAAATACAGCTAAAAAATCATTTGGG
This sequence comes from Climacium dendroides, assembly GCA_950106755.1. NCBI lineage: Eukaryota > Viridiplantae > Streptophyta > Bryopsida > Hypnales > Climaciaceae > Climacium > Climacium dendroides. The sequence goes on along the minus strand of OX467082.1, from coordinate 41,030,532 downwards.
GATGGAAGGAGTATAATTTTATTTATTGGTGATATGTATATATAGAAGAAGTAAGCTTTAAAATGGTTCAATTATTTGTTAACGATATTGTTAATGGTGTTATATATATATATATATATATATATATATATATATATATATATATATATATATATATATATATATATATATATATATATATATATATGTTGTACACTTTTACATACTACCATAGTTATGTTGGCCACCAATTCTAAATCCTTCTAAGAATGGCCCTTTATTAGTGAAATTTCTACAAATTTTACTATTTGTTTCTTAACTTCTATGAAAATTTGATTTTGACATTAATGAATTAATAAAAAAACAAAAGCCATGTCATACTATGGTATTCTAGACAAATACAACCCTCACTTATTGTATATTCCAATATACATTATTAAAGATTCAAAACCATTCATTAAAAGCTAAATTAATTTATAAATATGTTCATTTAAAAAAATTTGAGCCCTCAAGAAGGCCGCAAGAAATATATTTGGCAAATTATGAACTGTGAACTACTAGTCAAAAAAATAATATTAAATTTAATATTTAAAATTAATTTTTTAGAATTTAAAATTTTTAAAATGATATTAAAAATGTTATCTAATGTGGCAGTAGTAGTGTAGCATTAGGTTGTTGAAGTAGCAAGGCTTCCAATCATTTCAATATAAAAAAAAAATTCTACTATTTTTCCTTATTGTGTGGGAATTGACTAACTTATGCAGGGCTCATATTTTTGGTAATAATGCTATATGTGCACATTCTATTAGGATAGTTTATTGATAACATTTAAAAAGACCCCTTGGTAAACTTCAAAAGTCTTCCTATGTGACAAATTAGAAGTCAAGACTCTATTGCAACTCCAAGTTCTATAAGCTCAATTTATCTTGATAATGATAATTTGATTTGAAGGTCATTGCAAAGGGTATTCAAGGTATAAAAATAATAACAATAACTCAAGGTATTTTTACACTATTGTACTATGAGACAAAAAGATGCAAAAACTGTCATTTCCTCCTCTTCCTCCAAAAATCAGAGGCAATTGATTTTTACTAAAGAGAATTCCCCTCCCCCCTCAATGTCGTTGATCTTAAAAAAAGTATAAATTACAGATTATGGGATACGAGACACAAGATACAAGATATGGATTAGGGATATGGATATAGATACAGATACAGAGTAATATATGGATACTGACCTAGAATGATATATGGATCCCTCACGATATATTCTATATCAATTGGCACCCTCACACCCACGTGGAAACTACAAAGGGGTGGGATGGGGGATAGGTAATGAAATTTTTTATTTTAAATTGTTTTTTTTTAGCTCATTGGGATAGGTGTGTATGAAAAAATTTGTTTAAATTTTTTTGAGTTCAACAAGGGGGGGTATGAAAAATTAATTTAAATAATTATTTTTAGCTCACAAGGAGTTATAACAAAATTTAAGTTAAGTTATTTTTTAGAGCTCACTGGGGGGGTTGTAATGAAATTAATTTGATTTTTTTGAGCACACTATTGCATATTTTTAGTTGTATAGCAATATCCCCTAAGAATCCTTGATACAAAGGCATATGTAGATTTTCAATTTAAAAAAAATTAAGGCATGAGAAGATTCTAGAAATTAGATCTTCATCCTACATGAATTCATTCAAAAACTTGCCCAATAATCATGAAGCATAAAATGACCATACTAATCGCATGGTTGAAGAATAAACAAAAGTTGGTTTTTCAATGTACTTGAACTTCCACGCTAAACTCCCACACTAAACTCTCACACTAAACTCTCAAAAACATTCAAAGGATGAGAGAGTTTAAATTTTTTTCATATTAATTGGTTTTTTGGATTTCACATCCATTTATTCCTACTTTTTACTAAAGTAAATTTAGAATAATGATATTTTTTTTATAAAATTAATATAGACTTTTCACATTCATAAATAAGACAATATCTCATATATAAAATATGGATATTTAAATACAAATTAAAGGCTAATTTGAGCTCAAAAACCATATACCAATAGAATGGCTATAGTAGATGCTAAGGATAAATGATATAGTTTTAGATGCAATACTATTATTTTTACAACGTTATATTAGAAAATCCTATAATATTTAATATATTTTTTACACATGAAAGAAGTCAAGGTGTATTTGATAACAATTAATCATTTTATGGTGGATATATTAATAACATTGTTACTATTCATGCAATAAGGTCAAAGGTTAATATTGAAAATTAAAACATTATTTTAGGCAAGGTAAAATTTGAAAACAAGGAATCTCATCTATACCAAAAAGATAAAGTTTTTTTTAGTCATGAAAATATTCTCTTATTCCCAACAAGAAGTTCTTTGTTACAAAATCCTCTTTTAAACTTTGTACTTCTCATTTGTGCAAGCCTTCCTTCTAGAAATAAAATATGAAAATAAAGTCTTTGGACTTTGGTGTCAACTACCTAAAAGACAATTACAATACTATTGCAACTACAAAGGTTTGGAAGTACTCTAAACCCCAAAGTTGGAAAAGTTGTATTTATCCTTGAAGGACATTTTACGACTAAGCTTAGTCAAAGTTCATACTATTTTTATATTAATTTTTTTTTTAATTTTTTAATTTTATATATAATTATATTTAATTTAATTTTCTAATAATCAAAATATTATATTGAAATTTATATAAATTATTTTAAAATTTTAAAAATCACAACGATTACAAGAATATTTAAAATATTGTGATTTTAAAAATTGAAATGATAATGACAAACATTATACTATAATTGATATACTCTTTGAATTCACACCAAGAGAAATTTGACTGAGAAAAAAGTTCAAAAGTGGTGCATTTTGAGCTTTTTAGATTTTCTCTTCAAAATTTTATAAAAATATAATTTTAATAATTTTGAAAAAAATAAAAAATAAAATAAATAAATTATTAGAGATACATTTTGTAGTTAAGCTCGAAAACATTTAAAATCATTAATTGTGTGAAAATTTAGGTTTTGATTTTCAAAATGCCTATGGGGCTTGAATTGTTCTTTACGGGTTAAGAGAAAATGAAGCTCTTACAACTTTTGCTATAAGGAATTTGCAACTCTATATATGAAAAATTGCACATTGCAAATTTTAATTTCCACATTAAGAATTCCAACATCATAGTTATATCACTTTCCTATACTTCAACGTTTAAAGAATGATATACCTTTGAAATAAATGCCATCTTAGCATTTTTTTAAATAGAAATAGTATATGAATATAATGTATACTAAAATAATGTAATTAAAGTGCTAATTCCACGGTTAATTTGACATCGATAAAATGATTTTGTAGTGTGCACCTATCAATGAATTAAATAGACACTAAACTATCGATAATGAAAAATTATGGACTTTAATTATGTGACAAACAGAAAGTTGTATTTAAAGTAAATTGTGTATTTATTATACCTTGATGATTTGATTAGTGAACGCATGCAACTTGAGCCATTGACATTGGCAAAGAGTTCTAGTGATAACTTAAACAAATTGATGTAAAAGTGACTAGATAAACCTTTAATTGATTAAGGATTTGTCTTATCCTTATCCCTCTAAATTATATTTAAATGAAATGGAGCCCTAATTCTTTATTAATGAATCTTGATATCTAATTTGATTGACAACGTTTGGACTTGAATGATATTATTGAAGTTGATCTTTTATTAGCCAAAGTAATTTTGTGAAAGTATCAAATGATAAATATTTAAATTAATGAAAAATATTGAAATGCATATGTAATAAATATCCTTTATTCGTATTGATATTAAGTATGGTAAAGTGTTATTGACATGAGCAAATTCAATGGAAGATTAATCTATTGGTTTTGATTTGATTGATCTTATTTTTTTATTGAAGATGATGATGGATATTTTATTAATTGCATCATAAATATACTACAACAATTGGTTGTAGTAAAGATTACACTCATCATGTCTAAATCTCTTCTTGATCAAGAGCCAATCTATTGTGTTGAACAAATCAAAATCCCAAATGGATTACCAACATTGCTCAAAACATTTGCCAAAGAGGCCATTCGAGCTCAACCTGAAAACCTTGAAGAATTTGCATTGAAGTATTTTCAAAATCTTCTAACAATGATAAAATTAGATGTTACGGCTCCTCCTCCAACCATGAATCAACTTATTGATTTATATCAACAGACCAAGGATCTTGAATACATCAACCAGAAGCCATTGACTGAGATTGCAAAAAAAATCAAAGTCCATGATGCTGCCATTGAGAATGTGTTTAAGCTTGCGAATTTTCCATCAGATTTGGTGGATCCTAAGGAATTTATCCTACTTTTGCTTACTTGTACTGCTAAGAGTTTTGTTTCCGTATTAAGAGGTCTTTTCAAACTTTTTGGAGCCAAAACACAAGAAAAAGTGCCAACACCCTTATTTTTTGTACTTGTGAATCATTTAGCAAAGCGGGATAAGCAAATTAACTTGGAAATGCTTGCAAAATTGGAAGAAGATTTAGAAATTAAAGAGGTGAAAGAGGTCACTTTGGAAGATATACAAACAAATCCTATCATGGTTGAATATTTCAAATCTAATAAAGAAAAGTCATTGGTTAGTTGAGTTCTTTGTTCTTGCAATGTGTGCCATATTTTATTGCAATGTGTGCCAATTTATTAATAGTGATAGATTTTGGGTTATTGATGTGTGTCTCACTTTTATTGTATCCTATTAGTGGATTTAGGATTATTGTGTTCTATCCATGTATTTTAATTTGAGATTAGGAATGATTTGATATAATAATTTGTGCAAAAGTTTTCTTACCACTTCATAGATGTATATAATAAGTTTTGATTTGTTAATTTAAGATTATACAATGTTGTTTGTATCAAATTATAATTTAATTTTAGATGCTTGAATTGATTCTCAATACTCAAAGGAAAAAAATTTATTGAAAAATTAACCACATTTTTGTTTTTATTTCAAAGTAATAATTGAAAGAAAATTCATATTGACTTTGCATATATTTAATGCCTCAAATAAGATTATAATATCATTGCAAATAACCAATTGCATTTGTTTTGAAACTACTAGTATATACTCTATAGTTTGTTGCTATTGAACTTTAATACAATATTTGAATAGAAAGATTAAGATAGTCACATAAGAAGTAGGATAGGGGGAAAGAAGTGGTTGTAAAGTGAACAAATATAGTTAATCAATGCAAAAACATGTATGATTTTATGTATATGAAAGTATAACATTTTATAGGATCCACTTGGGTATATTAGAAATTCTTTATATCCTTCATAATTTTGAATATATCAATATTATATTTTGACTCTATGGTAAGATCTATTGATTCATTATTGATAAGGATATATTTTTTAATTTAATAATTTGTGATGTAAAAGTTTTGTTTCATCCAAATCTATTCTATATTTCATCAAAAAATATTATTAATAATATATTACAATACTTGTGAAGTTTTTTTTATAATTTCTTGCAAACTATGTGATTCACTGACATAAAAAAAAAAAACTATCTAAAACAAATACAATTATGTATATGAATTATTGTTACAATATGAACCAAAAAAAATCTTCATTTTGACTATCCAAATTATTACACTTACATTTCAATTAATGGATAAATTTATTTTCCTTGTATCAATCAACACTCAATACATGCTTTGTATTGAATGTTGACTATTACAATGATGATTTTTATTTGTATAGTTCCTAAAAGAGATTTGCATTCCAAACATTTTTGTCTCCTTTATTAAAAAACATTCATAATTTAAATGAAATTTGATGATTTAGTCCTCCTAAATATAATTAGTTTGTGCATATCCTACATAATAAAAATTAAATATATGATCATGTACAAGAAATCTTTATTGAGAAGAAGATTTACAAGCAAATATAAATGATTTTATGAAAGAAAAATTTACAAATATAAAATTAAAAGGTACAAAATATTTTCTATCAACAATGCACTCAATGACAAATGAAAGGGATGTATCAATTGAACTTTGTTTTACAAATTTTGATCTATGGACAAGGAACTCTTGACTTTTAAATGTTTTGAAAAAAATTATTGAAATAGGGAAAAACAACTAACAATTTTCTTACATTTATTTAGATTTTATGAATGTGATGATGTGTCTACAGGAATGATATGTATACTATTCATGAACAACAAAAATTTATAACCAAGATCATGTTAAAATTTTTCTTTAGGTAAAATTTTCAAAAAACAACTTCAATAATTGTATTGCAATCATATTAATTTACTTTAAAGATTGTATCCATTTGAAAAACTTTAGTTGTAATCACTAAATTGATTCTTCATTAAATTTTTGTATTTGCCCCTTCATAGTGAAAACTACTAGTAGTTGCAAAATGAAAAAAAGCCTAAACATAATAAATATTACTTTGTAGTGCAAAATTTTTCTTTTAACCCCTAACGGATTATTTGCCCCCTTGGTGGACAATTCACATTTGAGTAGGTTCCTACTGTCTCAATTTGTAGTAAATGTTTTTGAAACTTTTTGAAGATGTGCAGTTTTGTGAGAGCTTTGTGGATATATAATTTTTATTTCAATCAGTGCCTAGGAAAAAAAGTTATGGAGACAAAAATGGAGGTCAATAGGTAGCACAAAAAATATCAATATATATATATATTCTAATTTTTTAATATTTTTGATTAAATTTCAAGATTTGATTCATTCTATTTGAACTAGTGATGAGAAAGTTATGGACAATCTTATTTTTTCAAGCAATCTAATCAGCTTCTTAAATAAATAAATTATAGGATTCATTTGTAAATTCATTTTTTATGTTTTTCCAAAAAAATTGTTAGATGGATTTAGGTTTATTTTTAGAACAATCTCATCGTTGGGGTTATTGTATTTCAATTCCTCTTAGAGCTATTAATGATTTAGATTTTCCTTCAATTTTTAACCTACTTCTACTTAAGAATTTTTTAATGAGTGAAAATTGAGTGTTTTTTTGTTGAGTTTTTTTTCATAGATTCTCAACTCAACTATTCAACATAAAAACTTAGAAAATTAAACTCAATTATACAAAATATTTCAATAAAAACGATTCAAAACTAAAAAATCTAGTCAAGCAAGTTGCAAAAAAAACTTGTTTTCTTCACTTTGGATGCAAATATCTTGCCATTTATGTGGTCAAATTTGATAAAAATAAACAAACAAATTGTACCACATATTCTCACTCAAGTTAAATACAAGATCCTACGGTTAGATTTTTTAAAAAGATACTTTTGGATTACTTTAGGTGAATGCAATAGAAGTGGTAATTTTGAGTGATTTTTAATAAAAGAAACATCCTTGGGGCTTTAGGAATTAATCTCTGAAGGACAATCCTACTAAATTTGGCTATACAACAATTTTAGGCAAGTACATGTGATTGGAGATTTTCATGTTTTTGGTCCAAACTTTAGTAGAAGATGTAGACAAGGAATACCTTTCATGTGCACTAAAATTCAAGACGTTTGAAAACATGAGTCAAAAGTTATGGCCTAATATATTAATTTTTTTATAAATGGGTAATCTGGAAAAATAAAAAGATCACTTTTTTTTAACATTTATATACACATGAAAAGCTTTGAATCATTCTATTTTGATCAATGAGTCAAAAGGTGTTTTAGTTTGCGGGCAGTTATGGATTTTCTACTCTAAAATAAACTTTGAAATCCTTTGTTTTAACTCAATTTTCAATATTTTTTGAAAAATAAAATAAAAAGATTAGGTATAGATTGTTTATTATAACATTACAAACTTTGGGATTGTATTTTTCAGTTCCATAACTAAATTCTTAACAATTTAGTATTTTGAATCATTCTCTACTTCTTTGTACTTACTATTTTTTTCCTATATGTTTTACAATTCCAAATGATCTGAAAATTTTCAAGCATGTAGCCAACTTGATTTGAAGAATGAATCCAAAAAGCACCAACATTTTGGATATTTTCCCATACCAATGTGACCTTGTGAAGTGCAGCAACCCAATTTTTCGAAGGGCCAAATAAACAATTTTTGTGAATTCAAAAGTTCATATCTTGCAATCCAAACAATACAAATTTTTGATATTTTTTCCTTATATTTTCCAACTTAGTATACTACAAGATCCTATGATTACATGTGCCTAAATTTTTTAATTTTCAAAATTTGATACTTGTACTAGAAATGGTAGGTTTGAAGCATTTTTAGTGAAAACATAGATAAAGAACTTAATGGGTTAATTTCATTTGTACATGAAGCTTTATGATTCACTTTGCTCCAAATTTCATATATCATTCTATTCATATTTCCACTTCTATCTATATTATATTTGTGAATACTCTAAAAATTTATCAAACTTATCTATAAATATCTACTTTTAATTAGTTCATTTTTATTGAATAAATTGTTTATTTTTTAAGAAGTGGTCTCCATACATCCTTAGATGTCATGTTCTAATGAAAGAGAGCTTTCTTAGAATATTTTATATCAATCTTTTTTTTATGCAAGAATTGGATAGAGGTTCGTATCCAATTTGTTAAGGCTTGTATGCAATAATTTGGCATAGCTAAAGACCTTATATTCATGTATTTATGTGGGTTTGTTAATGTATTTTTTATTAAACAATTATAAAATTTTCATTCTTTCATTAATTTATCCCTTTAAAATACCAAATTTTTAAAAACAATCATTCCTACAATATTTGGTAGTGGGATATGTTAAATCTTAAAAATTTGGGAAGCCTAAATTTTAGACATAATATGATTTTTTTTGTAGTAGACATCACTAGTAGAAAAACATGTCCACGATAACTATAAAGTGTCCACATTGACTCATTTACAATCATTGTAGGCACTTTTTAGCCATTGTGGACATTTTCTAGTAGTGCATTTAAATATAGAAGGTGCATATATAGTAGTGACAAAAGTTTGTATGACATAACACCAATGAATATTTTAACTTTTATGCTTGGTAGAGCGAGACGCTGCCGTAGTTTGGGAGGAGTAGCTTCGTTGGCTCCTGTCATGAGTTTTTACTTTGCCATCTGGCTACTGTACAAAAGAAGTGGTGGTGTACGTGGCGACGTGCTTCTGGTGGCCTTGTTCCACTGTTGAACTAACGCTGCGAGCTTTTGAACTCACGTTGCTACGTTTTGGCGATGCTGTGGTTGTGACAGGGTTTCGGTGTGGCTACTATAAGCCAAAGCATGTCATTGTGAATACACAAGCAACACAAAGAAAACAACAATGCAATTACTCAGGGGAGTTGAACCCCGGCCATGAAGGCCTTGCCCGGATGCAATGAGTAATCCCACCCACCCCCAACCTAGTTAGTAAACTGATAAAAGAACTTAAAACTTGAAACTTGCCGATTTAATGGAAACAAACTTATACATCTATTCTCCGCCGTGATCTCTCCTCCCGCCATGAAGTAATTGCCTTATTTATAGGAAAAGATTCCATAGTGAAGAACTCTTGGGAGAAGAGTTTTACACAAGTGTCCACGTGCCTTGTAAGGCGATTGCAGAGTTTGGACTTCATGAAGCTCAAAGTGGAAAATGTATGTTCATCCTCCACGTAGCCCAACACCACACAAATGGCAATTTCTGCCACCTTAATGAACTCAGAGAGATAGTTCAACATTAAGGCATTTTGCCCAATGCGAACCCAAACCTTCGTAACAGGGTTCTGATCCATCGGTTCCTCCCTGGCCCCCTTCGCATGAGACTTCATCGTCAATTTGAACAATGACATCTGCAAGGACAACATCCTTCCATCAAGAATGGGATCCACTTGTTGCAAATCTGGCTTCTCCTCTAAACCAAAATCCACCGTGCACACAACAGCGAAGTGAGACCGCAATGTCTTCACGTGCAGGGAAAAGAGGTCATCACAATTAGGTTGCAGTCAGTATTGAGGGAATATTATGCCCAAAGTATTCATCAACTCAACCTTCGGAAAACGAACATCAAGCTCAAACGTGAGCATCTCTGCAGCATCACGACACTGGGCCTTCACAGAGCTAATGATAGCATCGAAGTCCTCCTTATTCACGGGCAATTTCTTGCCATTAACAACACAAATGGAATGTGCAGGATATGTATGCCCTGCTATGCGGAAGGCAAGAGACTCCCCACCGATATTCAAATCAGTTACCCACTTCTAGCTGATGGAAAAAGACTGATCATGCATGATGTCGTAGATCATCTCGAAGTGTTGCTTCTACCATGTTGTGTTGTTGTCTGAGTACATCATGAAGAGCTCACTTTGGCAGATCTTCACTGCCACAATGTAATCACTCACAAAAACCACTATAAGAAAACTGCGTTTTTGACGATGTTTTGACAAAAACACGTGACGTCCAGAAAAACGTCACATGTTTTCAAAAACATCCGACGTTTGCCAAAAAACAAGTGCTGGGTAATGAGATTTCAATTGATGTCAACAACAACAAAGCAACAAAATTTAGAGAATAAATGAATGTCACTTGCAACGTCACATGTCTTCCATGACGTCAAACACAACAGAATATGTTTTTTTTGACATCACAAAAAACATGAGAAATCCACGTCAGCAAGTAAACTTATTTTGATTATGGCTAAATTAGTAAAAATTGTTTTGAAATGTTGACCACATATAAAAATTTAAGGATAGGGCAGCCACGTGGCATACCTTGCAAAAAAAAAGGACATGGATGGATGTGCACCATGGATGAGAAGAGCTGGTTTTTATACTAGTGGGGTGATAGGAAGAGAAACAATCCATATGGGATAAGTACAACAAAACTTGTGTTCAATATAAAATGTGTAAAAAAACAAGACTCGTTGATTCTGATGTCTAAATCAACATGTCACATGTCTGAAACAACATCTACATGTCTAAAACAACGTCAAAATGGACAATGTTCAAATTCCCATTTTCCATTTATCCCATATCTTTTGTCTCATCATGGACAAAGAATGAATATAAATAGGACCCCTTTACCTTCATTTTTAATAAATTTTAATGACTTATTTCCTTCATTTTGCCATCAAAAATCCTTTTGATCGTACATGGTAAGTTTTCTTTACATTTTTTTGAATTAAAATTTTTTATATGTTTATTTTATTTTATTTTTTCAATAGTTTTTTTTGTACTGACCTTGTTTAGGGTTTTTTGTACTGACCTTTGCATGACATAAAGGTTGTTCACAATGATGTCAAAATGGACACGTCTACGTTTTATGAGACGTCATGAACAACATGACTTTAGAATTTCAACTCACCCAATATTGCTGACGTGGCATGTCCATGTCAAAAAATGCCACATCAGATTTGAAAGGGGTCCACGTCACCGCCCCGGGCAGGAAGGGATTGGGGGAAAAAAAGTACACGTGGCAAAAATTGCCCAAACAAAAGTTGAGTTGGCATTTTGGACCCCTCCACATGTCACACTTAGAGAAGTTTGGAGGCCTTGAATTTTTTTGACGTCACAAAAAATCGTCATGTTATTGGTGACGTTCACAAAAATTTTAGCATGTTTTGGACGTTTCTTTTTTGACGGATTTCGGAGGACATCAACGTCGATGTCAAACTCGTTTTTAAAAACACAAATGCCTGTTTTTTGTGACATCCAAAAAAACTACGTTTTCTTATAGTGAACATTGTTAGACTGAGCGAATTTCATCAAAGAATTCACTGAATCAAAGAGTGGCATGAGGCAGGGCAACGCTAACAAGGTACCAACATCACAGAGGAACTCATAATTGCGGCGGGCAGCCTCCTTGGCAGCAACTTACTTCGCAGTAAGCTCCGGCTCCTTGATAGCTGCATCTTCACACATTTTCACCACAAGGGTCTTGTACTCCCCCATGACTCTCTTCAAGGGCTCCAATAATGATAACCACCGTGTCTTCACATTGCAGAGCATGCGACGTCCCTCTGTTTCCACTAAGTTGGCAAGTTTTTGAAATTCTAAGTGACGCTTAGGATTGTGGCTAAAGTATGCATACATGGCTTGACACAAAGTCTCTACTTTTGCTACAATCGGCAAGTTTGACAAGGGCCCAACAGCCAGGTTTGTACGATTAGCCATACAGTGCACTCCAAGCAAAAAAGGGGCCATCTGCTGTTTCATCAACATCGTCACCCTATTTCTACGACCCTGGAAGATGGACACCCCATCTGCCCCAAAACAGACAAGGCGGTTTGCCACTTCGACTTCACAGAGCCCAGAATGATGAGACAACATTCCCTGAATCGTCTCTTTCACAACCGCAGCCCCATTCCCATTTTCAAGTCGACTCAAGGATAGTAAGATGGGGACTCTCTTGAAGCCAATGCAAACATACAAATAAATGGACAACCAAGATTGAGCATCAATTGTGCTCACTTCATCTACACTTAAGGAGGAAAAGCGGGCCTTCGAAATAACCTGTTTGGTGTGTTCTGCCAAAGCAATGGCAAGGTTATCCACCATCTCCCACCCGACCGAAATACTCCAGTGTTTCGTTGGAAAATCTGGCACGAGGAGGAATTGAAACAACTCTCGCATTGTCTCATACTATATGAATGCCCGACCTTGCATGAGGAGCCACAAAATGGCCCAGAACTGCACGATTTTCCTCCTCCGCTCTTTGACTGTCCCCTTCACCACCTGCTGCATAATAGTATCCCCACCTTTCCCCAAGGATGCATAATATATTTTTTCATTTTTGGCATGAATGTTGTTGCTTAAGAAATAATGTTGGCCTACCTTCACCTTCCCGAAGGAAGTAGTGGCCTTCCTTCTCCCACAATGCTTCTACAGGGAATCGACTTTGGGAACCAGTACCTTCTCCCTCCACTCGACCTCATAACAAATTTTACAATGTACCTACCGAATTGTGCCATCTGCACTGACAACACTCTCGGCCCAGGGCATTCGAGCAGCCCACACATCTTGCCATTGCCGATTTTGCTCGTAAGACTGACGCCATGACCAGGCCAATTTATGGGCCACAGATGCTTCTTTCGAATCAAGAACAACGACCTCCAGAGCTGCTACGGGAGAAGGAACCGTGTCAACATCACCATCGTCAATGTCATGAAGAGTAGGATGGATGCCACGAAGCACCTATTCAACTGTACTCCTTGCCGATTGAGGCATTCCATCGTTGCTTCCTATAACATGCGTGGTACAATGTGCATCACCATTAGACTGTGAACCTTGAACTCTCCCGTCATACAAAAATTTCAGCATCATGGACTGATTTGGAGCCATGACAATCACCGAACGCATCCACCACAAGCAGAAATCGTGAAGCATCGAGAAATACTGTTGAAAGAAAAACGAGAAGATGAGAACTCATATATGTCAAAGCGAGGCCCAGTTCACAATTTATGCTTTGACGTCCACCATCCAGTAAACCTCCGCAATTTACAAGCAAGTTGCTGCCAACAACCATGGACATTCCTAATTTTCCCTAAAACCCAAAATTGCACACGGAGAATTCTTGAATTTCCGAATCTCCTAAATCCAAACCACAACTAAACCCTAAAATCCCTAAAAATCCTGAAGCCATGCACAACTTTGTCAGCTAATCCTTCGCACTACACACATTCTAAAGCAAATCAAAACCACACATTCCCTAGAATTCAATGCAAAGTTCACATTCCCAACTCCCCGAAAAAGAAAGACAGCCAGAGACATTACTACGCCCACCAAAAATGAAATACAAACAAACTCTGCAAGTCTGCGCGAGCATAAAAAAATTTTGACGCCCAACTCGGGAGACAGAGAAATCAATTGGTGAATCCAAGGACGATAAGCTAAGCAGCCAACTTGCTAATGCTGGAGATGGCTTCCAAATTTGCAAGATGAAGGCGATAGACGTGACAACGACCTAGCCGCAATGGCGATGAGGCCTGTCACACAGATCCTTCTGCCGACGACGTTACAGGAGCCAGGGTGGCTAACAAGGCCCCCCCCCCCCGAACTGATTGTCAGGCTATGTCAAGCGACAAATTAAAAAAATATTATTTTTTTACCTTTGTGGTTTTCGCCACCTATTTTTTCGGGGGGGGAGGCGATTATTTGCCAATAAAATTTTCACTGCATAACACCATATTCAACCAATGACTAATGGCATTTCTAATTTAAATCATTATTGCACCTTCCACATGTTTCAAAAGCTAGAAAACTTGTCATTTATTTTACATCTACATATGGTGCCATATTTGAGCATGATAAGGTTTACATATTAAAAAAACATTTAAATAAAAAATGTTCAATTATTGAATTATCAATCCACTAGTGTATGTCTTGTCATATTTTAGTGCATAATTAGGAATCAAATACAATATTATAAATATGGCTATCCACACTCTTTAATGGAGGATCAAGATTGTTGGACAAGGATTTACATGCTTATTGTTCATATAACCTAGGCTTCATTCAATTATCCAAAAGTCAATTGTCGTGGTGGAGACAAGGATGAAGTGTCACTTACAAGAATAAATTTTTTCAACTCTATATTAAGAGTTTTATTTGGGGAAATCTTGCATAGTGGGAAAGGTAAAACGCCTCTCCTACAAAGGATTAAGAATTGTGAAAAGCTTGTTTTTGAATTGTCATCTATTTAAAACTTAAAACTTAAATGCAATGGCGATTTTAGGATTACTAAGTGTGGCAAAGAATGAATGACATTGTATGTTCATATCTAAACATGCATAGTGAGGTAGAGGTTACATATGAACCTCTGCCTCAATTAAAATTTTAATCCAATTAATTTTTTTTAATTCCCATCCCCCATGCCCATCCCAAACCTAACCCAAATTAAATATTTTTTAAAATTCCCAACCCCAACCCCATATCCAACCCAACCCTAACCTTGAACCCTCCCTCTAAGTTATAATTTCAAATTGATATGTGATTCTACAATTGATATGGGATTGTGTATCCCTTGTCCATATTTATAGTATGTATTTGTATACATCTTATGTATCCATATCTATATCCGTTTGTTTGTATCCATATGGATAAAACATATGGTACCTTACATAAATCAAACAATTTTATACTTTCTAGATAACTTTAAATGTCAATATTATCCTTATTGTAGATACAACTAATTGCTTAAAAAAATTTAATTTTTTAATTGAAATGGATGGAGAAGGGTGATTGCTAGAAAGACTAGTCCTATTTTGTGCCACATTTAAAGTGATAGAGTTGGTTTTTGCTAAAACTTTTGATGGTAGAATCCCATAAACTTGAAATTTTTATTGGAGATGGTTAACTTGCCTATAATTATATCCCTTATTTTTGGAAATTTAAAAAATTCATTCTATATTTATAAGTCAATTTTGCTAATTTGTCACACTTTGAGATTTAGGATTTTTAGTATTAGGGAGTACCCAAAATTAATGATCTAGAGCTACATTTTTTTATTTCTATTTCCACAACAAGAAAAAAGGTGCCTACTAAAGAAAATCTAAAGATATATTATTTTATGGCCTCCATATTTATACAAATAGGTCTCCCTTGCACACACACTTTTAAACATTGAAGATGGTTTTGACTTCCATATTTTGGTGAAATGTGGTCACTATCAAGTCTTTAGAAATAGCGAGTTTTGAGGGTTTTTTGTTTGTGATTTTTTATTATTATTAATTTTACCTAGTTGCATCTATTTTTTGTGATAAATTATATTTTTTTAATAGTATTGTTTTAGTACTTGCAAGTGGTCAATGGTACTAGTAGCAGTCAATTTTTCAAATCAATGGCTAAGATTGTTCTATTTCACAATACTCAAAACTATAGTTTTGGCAAAATGCTATCGAAAAGGTTTGGTCTTTCTTGCAACCACCTAAAAATTTGATTGAAGTTATAACATATTTGGATCTTCAAAGTACTATTGAAAGTCAAGGAATATAGCTTCAAAGTAAGGAATCATCTTTTGTATAGGCCAAAAAGACTAGGTCACCTCATCATATCAAAGAACATTTGTTTTTGATACCTAATACTCATTCAAATCAAGAAAGCCTTTCTATTTGAGTGCCAAAAGATAACAAATATACAACAACATTTCTCTGAATTTTAATTAACACTCACAATTTCTTCCTTCAATTTCCTATAAATTATAATTAGATATATATTATAAATCTATCAAATTTATCCAAAGTCAAATGAGTGACTTTACTTGTAGGTCGTTAACCCTCAGCAATTTATAATTCACTAAAGCTCTCAAACTATAAATCAATGTGTTGTAGATTAAACTTCAAGTTTTCTTTCTAAGGAAAATATACTTAGCACCAAAATCTTAATTGGTGACTATATTTTCAAATTTCAAAGTCCTTTTCTTTATATGCTCCCATTTTGCAACTATATATGAATAAAAAAATTATATTTATTTTCCACAAATGTAACTATAAACATAAACCTCTTAGACTTTTTTTGGTGGAAGCTTGAAATTACCATGAAATTTTGAATAAGAAGTGTTATACTTCATATCATATACAAAATATGCTATTTTACCATGCAATCAAAGTAAACAAAATTTGTTAAACAAAAGAATAGAGAAAATGAATTGATATTCTTCAATCTTGAGGATATTGTCTCCCAATAAGTGAGAAATACACATGGATCAAAAATCTTTTTTCACATTAAATGTAGAAGAAAATGAATATTGGTATCAAACTTCCAAGGGTAAGATCATGCATTCAAATGCACTACCCATGGCTCATAGGTTCAAAAAAGAATTACAAGAAATTGAATGTAAAATTTAATTTTGAACAAAAACTAGTGTGACCATAAGGCTCTATTTACTTCAACCAAACTCTAGCACGATACTAGGTGGGGGCCTGATAGCAGACCCCTTCAAAGATCACGGGGGTATTTATAACTAAAAACACATTCATTGGACTTTATAGCAACTTCAAGCATGGAGAGAATTGTCTCCATTTTGCAAGCACAAAACTTCCTAGAAAATCTCCAAAGTTTGTCGGAAGTGCTCTAATCTTGGGAGAGACCCTTCATTGCAGGTTTAAATTGCACAGGCCCCACACAATAGGATTGTGCCCCAAACCCTAATCACATTGTGCGATGTGATTAGATTAGGAAACTAGGATTCATAAACAAAAGTGAGATGCCATAATGTATCCAAATAATGTGTCCAAAGGACAAAAACAACACAAACACTACCTACAAGAGGGGGGGTTCTGGCGATTTGGTGCAAAATTGCACCAAATTTTTTTGGCCTGGCACCTCGCCTATAGAAAAAAAAATGAAAAAACCCCCTGTAAATCACCAGAAAACTTCAAATTGAAAAAAAATCTTGGA
Organism: Climacium dendroides; assembly: GCA_950106755.1. Classification (NCBI taxonomy): domain Eukaryota; kingdom Viridiplantae; phylum Streptophyta; class Bryopsida; order Hypnales; family Climaciaceae; genus Climacium; species Climacium dendroides. The sequence continues at coordinate 41,013,193 of OX467082.1, read as the reverse complement.
TGAAATCGCCAAATTGTGGATGAAAATAGAACTATGGATATGTGATATGTGCTAATGTGATGTTTTCTATTCATTACATGGATGAATGTTGAAATTTGGAGCACCACTATTACATTTAATATCGCCACTATGGCACTTCATGGAAAATGAAAAAAACACAAACTTGACTGCCTACCGCTACTAAAGTACCCACACACGAGAATGAGCGAATAAAGGTATGTTCCCACTTAGTGTTAAATGTGTTGTTACTAAGAGTTTTAGGAATGAATTTAGAACTACTTCTGGACCAAATTCAGATTGCTAAGAACACCTCTAACACTAAGTGGGAACATACCATAAGCTTGTAAGCTTCTAATTAAGACGGAGGCCATGAATTCTTGATTCATGGGCGGCACCAACAACCGTGCTTGTTCCGGTTCCAAAGCTCCTCTTCTTCTTCGTCTGACACCTCCTCCTCTTCCTCTACCAGATGAGTCTCCTCGTCACCCACCGCAAAGTGTGTCTCTTTTTCTGTTGTTTCACCTTCCTGCAGCACATGCCCTCCGAGTCCTTCTTCTCCAACTGCAACTGGCGTTTCAATCAGCGTTTCTTCTGCTGCAACAGCACGAGTACAGATGTTGATCCGCATTACAGCTTCATCACCTTCTTCCGACGCAGCTCCAACACCTTGATCCAAAGCAGCTCCAACAGCTTGGTTATCGACAACAACCCCAACTGCTTGATCCAACACAGTCGACCCAACAGCTTGATCGACAACAATCCCAACTCCCTGATCATCAAGTATCCCAACACCTTGCTCCACAGCAACCCTTGCTCCACAACAAGAACTTTGTGTCTCTGGTTTTGGAATCGGAACATCCATATCTTCAAGTGTGATCATCTTCTCACCCATCTCAAGATTACAAGACTGTGGCTCCAAAGTTCTGACTAACATATGCACCATTTTGAATAAAAAGTAAGCAAAATATTATATGTATTGTTGCAAATATAAAAAGTAAGTCAAATGTATGTATTGTTGCAAATATAAAATGTTAGTCAAACGTATGTATTGTTGCAAATATAAAATGTTAGTCAAACGTATGTATTGTTGCAAATATAAAAGTAAGTCAGTTTTATACTTGGAATATCTTTATATATCTATCAATAGAAGCCTAGTTGTCTTTTACATTAAATGAATTTTTAATATAAAAGGATTTTTTAAGTAAAAGGAATTTTATAGCTTCTCTTAGAGCTTCTCAACTTATGAAGTAAATGGACTCTTAAAGTAAAAGGACTCTTGGAGTAAAAATCCTTTTAAAGTGTGTAGACAATATCTTCTTGTATTGGGTCAATGTTAATTATGAACAATCACTTTATTTACTTGGGTCCCATTTGAAGTTTGGAGTATCTACCAATCTCTTTTGTCTACCTATCTCTTTATTTATCTATCTGTATTACAGTACTCCTTTTAAGTCATCTTTTCAATTTTAGATCTACTTCACATTAGAACTTGACATTATTGTTGGCTTGAATCCAATATCCAAATAATTGGGTTCATGGTATTTGAGGTGGTAAAAATGTGCAATATCTAATGGTAAGGTCCATTGGAGGAACATTTGACCATATTAATATTTTTGAATTGAATCAAACTATTGGTGCCAAATTTGGACTATACATATGGCCATTTAGCCTTCTTAGTATGCAACTCCAAATTTATATGAGCTTGATTATAATCACAAATAATGCATTTTAGTCCAAATCTCAAGGGATATAATTTGTTTTAACCCATGAAGTTCTTTCATGTTTTAAAAGTCCAAAATTACTTCAAAATACTAGTCTCCAAAGAAAGGCTAAAATCTTCATCTCTCTCTCTCTATATATTTTTTTAAATTCAACCTTAGGACCCTTGTTAAATTTCAAAATAAAAAACCTTAACAATTGCAAGATCATGATGCTTGAATTTCAAAAGAAGTATTTTTCAACTCTTTCCACATGCATAGATTTAATCTTTCAAACTTTTAGTCCAAAAATATGTAGATCTTACAACTTGCAATTCTTCATAATATATTGAAGAAATAACCTAGGAATACATGTAAAAAATTTCAATTAAAAAATTTCATACTCAAGCTTGAAAAAAATAGTAGGTAAAAGAAGTAGAAAATGATTTTAAATACTAAAGTGTCAAGAATTTCATTATGGAATTGAAAAATGCCAATATCAATGGTTGTAATGCTGTAATAAACAATCTACATCCTATGCTTTTATTTATTTTTAAATATTAAAAATTGAATTAAATAAAATACTTCAAATTTTATTTTAGAATGGGCATTCTATAACTAGAATCAAATTATAATTTCTTGTAACTTTCATCTCATTAATCAAAATGGAATGATTCGAAGCTTTTTAGAAAGAGACACTATAAGAAAACAATGATTTTGGTGACGTCCAAAAAAACATGCTTGGAACAAGATTACACGTTACTGGTGACATAGTCCAAAATACATTTTTTTGGGTGACGTGCGAAACGGCCCAAATTCTGTTAAATGTCATGAAAAACATGCCAAATTTTGCGTGACATCACTTGTAATCATGGTCCTTCAAACTTCCCAAAGTGTGCCACGTGGAGGGATCCACGTTGCCAACTCACCCTTTTTTAGGGATGAACATACCATGTGGTTTTTTTGGAGGGCCTGCCCGACATAGTGACGTGGACCCCTGTGAAATCTGACGTGGCGCTTCCACGTCAAATGCCACGTCGGATGGTTTCAGTGAGTATGTTTTCAATGACATCATCAACAACGTTTTCGACAACATCAACACATTCTTGTATTAGTTAAAAATTTAATAAATATCTAATATAAATTTAAAAATAAAATAAAATGAACAAAAAAATTTTGAATTAAAAAAAATTGAAAAAAACTTACCATCCACCATTAAGAGAATTTTTAATGGCCAAATGAAGGAATTACTTTATTAAAAGTTAATGGAAATGAAGAGTGAAGAGGTTGTATTTATATCCATTATCTGCCCATGGAGAGACAAAAGATATGGGATAAGTGGAATATGTTCTTTTTGATGTTTTTGGTGACGTTCTTCGCGACGTCTTCAGTGATGTTTTCTTTTGTACACAAGTTTTTGTTTTGTATATCCCATATTCATTATCTCTCTTCCTACCACCCACTTGTATAAAGACCATCTGTTTTCATCCATAAAACACGTCCATTTCCTTTCATCTATTTTCTTTATTTTTCCAAAGTATGCCACATAACTGCCCATTCCCTAAAATTTTCACATATGGTCAATTTTTTTTCATAGACTATAGTAATTTTTAAAAGCTTCTTCATAGTCAAAATGAATTTTTTGCTGACATGGCAATCTATGTTTTGGGGGATGTCACCAAAAAACGTCTTATGTTGTGTCAAATGTCGCAAAGGACATGTGATGTTGCAAGTGTCATTAAGATGTTCTTTGAATTCTGTTGCCCTGTTTTCGGTGACATCAACAATGACGTCATAAAAAAACCAACATTTTTTTGGGAACATCGCATGATTTCAAAAAACACGTGACATCTTCCTGGACGTCGCGTGTTTTTGTAAAAACATGAGGAAAAACGTAGTTTTCTTATAGTGAGAGAAATCCAATTTAATATTTTTATTTCAGAAAAAAGTTTCTTTTAGCTACATAAGCTACCAAGGCTCTAAAAAATAAATACATCCTTAGATGATCTTCACATAAATGCGCCATTCCATCCTCAAACACCATTATGTTAACCTCTAAAGAGCCAAGTTGTGATTTTTGGCAATATAGAAATTTTGGGCTACTCACTACAAATGGAGTTTTGTTTTTTGTCTTTGAAATTTTCACACAAAATGTTGTTAAGAAGAAGCTTTGAGGCCCAATAATTTTCATAACTTTTGACTACATGATTAAAAAAATTATTGTATGATAAGTAGTTTTTTTTTCAATTTGGGCAGGCTAGATCTTTTTTTTCAAAAAAAAAAATTTGAATTTGAAAAAAAATTTACATACAAAAAGCTTTGAATCATTCCATCAAGATGAAAGTTATGAGGACTTTTTAATTTGCGGGTAGTTATAGAATCTCTACTCTAAAATAAACTTTGAAGTTCTTTATTTTAGTCAAGTTTTAATATTTTTGAAGAAAATGAAATCATAGGATGTATATTATTTATTACAACATTACAACCATCGGGATTGGAATTTTTCAATTCCATAACTAAATTCTTAACAATTTAGTAATTTGAATCATTCTCTACTTCTTTCCACTTATTTTTTTTCCTATACATTGTATAATTCCAAATGATTTAAAAAAATTTAAGTATGAAGTCAACTTGTCTAGAAGGATGAATCCAAAGAAGCACAACTACTTTGGACATTTTTATATACTAATATGATCTTGTGAATAGAACTACCTAGTTTTTGTAAGGCCCTCCAAAGGATTTTGTCACTTCAAACACTAATATCTTGTAATTTGTACAGTGGAAATTTCTAAAAAAGTTCACATCAAATTATAAATATATAATTTTATAATAAATAGTTTTTAAAAATTATTTTCTAATGCCTCATTTTGAATGGATGTAATCATTAAGTTCTTTCATGAAGATAAGTTTTGTCTTTCAAAATTTGAGAGAAAACATTAGTCCCACAATTTTTGAATTATTAAAAAAAATGTTAGAAGAAGAGATAAAAGTACATGAAAAAATCAACATAAATTTTTATTTATTTTATCTTTAAATATGAAAAATATATAATTCATTCACTCAAAACTTAAATTGTTGATAATTTTGGAATGACTTTAGGAATTTATCAATGTTAGTTGTCAGAATGTTTGAGTATACAAATTCAAGACACGTTTCAAGTGGTATAGAATTAGAGATCTAGAGATTGGAAGTTGATGAGATCATTTAACTTTGGAAGTTGCATGAGAAAAAAAGTGAAACATATTCTATAAGATTATTTCCAACCTTGCCAATTCAAGTAATATCCATTTCAAAATCCTTCCAAAGGTATTGGAGATCTTTATAAATAAACCATTGTCTACCAAAATATGGAAGATTGAGCAAACAAAAGCATAAAATTCAATAGGACTTCTTTTGATTTGAGAATCGTGCTTTGTTTTAATATTAGATTTTATATAGACATCATTCAAATATAATTAAATAATCCTTAGATACTAAATATTTCTAGTTCCAAACTTAGTGATTGCGATCAAAATTATCCTTACAACTTTTACAATATATATCAGAATCACATGAAGCAAAAGCTTCTCATAAAAAGCTCTGATTAAGAGCTATAATAAACATTCCATGCAAAATTTCAAAAATAAAATAGAATTATTGTTTAAATAATTTGATAAATTGCATAATGCAAACTCCCATTAAGTAAAATAAAATCCACAAGGTGGTATTTACAATAAAGAATGTCATCATAAATAAAAATATCTATATCACCTAAAGCAATAAAAAATATTTAGTTTCCATGTAATAGGTGATGAAATAACAATCACTAAAAAAACAATAAAATTTTAAAAATTCCTTAAAATTAAAAAAAGTGTAAAAAGGGAATTTTGAAAGCTATCTTTTGTTAAGTGGAATCAAATGTATTTTGTTAAGAGATCGATTTGATAGCCGAATTTAACCCTAAAAAGACCATACCTTCAAATTTTAAGCAACAATTGAACATAAAGTAAGATGTTGCAAGCACATATATTCTTTATTTTTCATCCATCTTAAGCATTGTAGATTCTTGTTTTAGCTCTTTTACATTTGTAGCATATGGGTTTTCACAAATTTCCTTTGTAAATGTTTTTTAGTTCAAGTAATATAAACATGCCACACCTCAAAAATAACCTTTTTTTATTTAAAAAATATAACATCTATAAAAAAAATATAAATATATATAATGATCAATTTAAAAACCTTAAAAAGTCAACACAATTAAAAATTAAAATTTTCAACTCAAAGATTACAAACATTCAATCATTAGTCAATTTAGAAAAGAATTTTCAATCACTTTGTTTCAAATTTTATTGAAAAAACTTTGTAGGTATTGGAGTTGATTTAACTATATGGATAAAATCTATGGATCATTTCTTGAAATTCATCGTTAATTTTTTCTTAAAAATTTGCATTTTTATAATACCATACATCTCCACAATTTGGGAGATTTGGACTACCCCATGATCCTTAAGGAATTAAATTTTAACCCAAAAGACATTTTAAAAAAACAAAGACTACACGGAGGTCCATTTTCACTACAATTTTGACTGGCCCTTTTTTTGGCACCATGGGGCCAAATTGCACCATTTCAAAATAAATTTCTATTTTTCGCTAGAAAATGGTAATCTTTTTTTGCCATAAATTTTCCATTTCTATTAAAAATGTGGATGAAGTCGCTAAATTTAGATGAAGAAGTGCATGATTAAGATTGAAAAGTGTTTTTTTTTGTCCAAAAGATGGATGAATGTAGAAATACAATGCTTCAACAAATTTCAAGTAATTGCCATCGTGGCACTTTTTCAAAAAGTAAGGAAAAAAAGGGACTAATTCTGACAACTATGACCCTACATAAAATCCAACAAAAGATGGATGAATGTAGAAATACAATACTTCAACAAATGTTAAGTGATTGCCATCCTGGCACTTTCTCAAAAAGTTAAAAAAAGGGGGGGTGACAACTATGACCCTGCATAAAATCCAAATGTACTTTAAAGGTTTAAGGAACTTTAAATACCTTAAAATGTACTTCAAGGTTTTGCAACAGTCCCCTAAACCCTTGGCATCATATGCTGGATGGAAAGCATTCATTTTCATATTTGAAATTTTGAAATCAACAATCATATTCATCCAGTCCCACCTGCCAGCAGGATATTAGGGTTCCTAATTCTGTTACACTTGATGCCCCACATCATGACATGCTCTTCATTTGCAAAGTGCATCATTTTGTACCCAATCTCCATAAGTTACACAGGTCCATAAAGCACTCAGGCTCTAAAAGCGTTCTCTAACACAAAGGTAGATTTTGCTTTCTCATTGCACCAGAAAATGTACAACCAATGTACATTTTTCAGGAGGTGGACGTTGATCATAATGACCAGTGCAGTGCATTCCAATTTCAAAAATTCATAACTAATTCCACGAAGCTCCAAAAAATATGAAACAAATTGGGTTAGATGCCAATTCCATTTGTCTTTCATTAAAAATTTACTGAAAAATATTTTTCAAGAATTTTAACCTCCCAAAATTCATATTCAGCTCGCAAATGGGCGCTTTGTGGAGGTTGTACCTTAGCATCAAAGTTGCATATGGAACAACAGCTTCTCACCATTCATATTCATGGAGATGGTTGAGTATGTACCATTTCGTATGGTATGTACTCCAGGGCTACATCTACAGAATGCTACCGGAGCATTAGAGTACTGAATGATGAGGAATTGATGTTGTATTGAACCAAATAACTTAATAACAGCCACTCTGCAGTCCAAATCAGCCTTCATTCAACTCAACATTAATTGTTAAGAATTCTGTTGGCCATTTCAGAAGGAATTGAAGAATAAATTGAAGAATAAATTTGGGCACCTTACTCATAAACAATGATGAATCCAAACAAAACTAAATAGGATGATTATTCATTTGATTTTCAATCATAACATGAGACAGAAGAAAACTTGCTTGAATGAAATAAGCTTTCATAACCCACAGTAATTGGTGTATTTAACTCATCATTACCAATTTCAAATTTGCAATGAATCATCATGCTCACTTCAAAATAGAACATTCACTTGTCGAGCTTTAGATTTTCACTGTGAACATTGGATGAAATTTGATGATATTTTTTTGGGATGAAATTTGATGATATTTCTTTGGGATGAAAACGTGACAGATTTTGTGGTATTAGTCATGACACAAGAAGTTATACCAATTGTAGGTCTTTGAAGCTTAGTCTATTCATATAGGTTTCCTCATTGTGTAAAAATATATTAATAGTAGATATCTAGTCCTATAATAAAATATATTTAACCCCCAAAGGACAAAAGGATCCCAATTTTTTTTTAAGAACTTTGACAAGTTTTATTGACTACATAATTTGAAATTTTTGAATGAGATTTTAAGGATGGATACTAATCATTCTAATCTACATGTAAAGTTTTGTTTCAAGTCATTCCAAAAAATATTGCAAAAGTTATAAGTTTTTTGGGGTTTCAATGTCAACAAGGTTTGCTAAAAATATATTCTAGAAAATAATTAATTGATTTTATTTGATTATATACTAGATTGACACAAATGTTGGATGTAGGTTGGATTTTAGAAATACTAGACAAGTAATGATATTCATTTTCAAAGGATATCATTAACTTTGAGGTTACTAATTCTAGAATGTATTTGAACAGAGAAACAAAGGTATCAACAAAATCAAGAATCATGGCTTATGGACATCAATGTATTGTTATGAGTTTCAGCTTTTGAAAATGTATACCAAACTAGTATATCTAATGTATCAATCACAAATGCCCAATTATTGAACAATTAGTGATGAATAATTTTAATTTGTGTGTACTCGCATTTAAGCTAGTTTATGACCAAATTGTAACAAAATTGTTGTATATGTAATTCAAGAATCTAATACAATACTACAAAAACTTCATGATCTTATACTTGTTTAGAACCTCAAGCATTAAGTAAATTCATTTTACTTTAGTTATTGCAATTCTCCTACTCCAATTGGAATTCATGAAACTGTAGCAATTCTACTCATAACTACTATTGTAACTACTATTGTAGCTACAAGCAGATTCCAAGTTCTTGTACTACATTAATGATACGCCCAAGTCATTCTAAATTGGACTCATGTAAACTATAAGAGGTCAAATTTTTAAAAATTGAAATCTCCATGGTTAGTTAACAACAATAATACTTCACTTGAATGTTACTATTGCAACATTTACATAAAAGATAGTATGATAAATTTGAAACTAACCTAGTTTGGGGTTTGAATAATAATATTTAGAACCAAGATAATACTTGGATTGCAGTGACAACCCATTCAACACTCATTGATACCTACTTAGATACATTAGAACTATGCATTTGATTATGGAGAAAGACATGAAAGTTATGATGAGTTTTATTTTGTGAGCAATGAAGGTAGGAAAAACATATCAAGTAGTTTTTTTAATGTAATTTTGAAAATTTTCAAATATAAACAAAAAGAATGGATACAATATTTATTGCTTACTACAACATTCTCACCATTGGAATTATTTATTATTTATTTTTTATAAAAATTAATTTCAGTTTAGTTTTTTCTTTCATCTAATACCACCTTCCACTTTATAAAATTTTCAAAGATAAAAATGAAAAAGAATTGTTTAAACTTTCTTAATCATTTTCTAGATATTGGCTAAATTACACACATGTAGACATACATGTTTTTTTCTTGAAATGTTAAAAGACAAAACTACACTTTTAGGAAGGTTTGGAAAAAATCACCTTTTGAAGTTCATGCGCATTCATCTTGTAATTGGAGGGGGGGTTCACTCTAAAATTTAGGAAGATGTACTTGAATAAGTTAATTTAAAAGATCCTATGTTAGATATGTTAGAAAATAAGTATGAATGAAGATTTTAGCCTTGTTTTGGATACAAGTATTTGGAAGCAATTTTGAGCCTCAAAACAATGCAATACTCTTGTGATCAATTGTGATTTTATATTTTCTTGTAAAAATTTGTGTTTCTTAACCATGATTTGGTAATCTCTTTATATCAACACCTTCAAAAAAAAATATAGTTTCTTAATTATGGTTTAGAATTTTTTTATGAAAATACTCTCTACAATTTATTTTCTTTTAAATTTCTTTGATAGGGTGTATTTTGGTCATCCAAAGTCCAATTCAAATTCTTGTATCTACTCATATAATTCTTTGATGTGCTTTCCAATGATACCACTCTCAATTTTTACTTCCATATCAATCATTCAAATAGCTAATTAAATTTCCATGATGTGTTGTGCCCATTTAGAAATTACCATGTGTAACTCATTTTGTAATTTTGCTTATGAATATTATCATTATTAGAGAAACACAATTTTTTTTTATACTATGAGAAATTCAATGGACATTCCAATATGCTTTATTATATAATATTTACAATTACAATACAACAAGCTTGGTTGCCTGAATAAGGCCTCTTGTTTTTATATGTCATGGTTTTAATCTCCTATTAATAATGTAAGTTAATGCAATGGCAAGCGATATAATTAATTTTAATCTAGCAAAGACAATCCTGCAAATATATTATTTACAAAGTGTGAGTGGTGTACCCATACTTGGTGAAACCAAATACCAATTGAACAATAATTCAAAATTAATTTAATTGCCTTAATGCATAAGACAATTTTTAGAATAATTTAAAATGGAATAAAGATGATCGTTTGCTTTTAAATAAATAAAAAATAGGATTCAAAAATACTTATTTTGCTTAAAACTACCTTTTGGACACAAGGATGAAAAATTTATTGATAAAAATGCCCAATTGGTGGTAAATAATAGATTAATTCATGAAACTATTTTGTTGGAAAAAACATTTCAACTATCTTTTGTAAGTACCACTTTTGACTTGCACAATACTAATACTTATAAATGAATGTTCAATTGTGTTTGTAAACTAACTTTGGTCCAACATTGTACCAAAAGTCAATCATTTTTAGGTTACTAGCTACCAACAATATTTTACCAATGTTCATTACAACACAAACAATAGAAAGAAGTTCATAATCCCTCACCGTATTTTTCAGTTCTACAATCAATTTTAGGGGTGTCCATGGATTGCTTTTGTAAAAAACATTGCTTGAAAATGTTGTAAATTTAATTGCATCGTGAAATAGAAATGACCTCATGGCTCTTGGAGGTGACTAGATTCCCCAGTTGTGGCATCCATTCATTTTTACTTCCACTTCATTTCTTAGAGAAGGACATTTATTCTATATTAAAGATGAAAACAATATATGGATTTTTGAGTTGAAAGTGGTTTGAAGGTAACAAAAATGAACAATGAATGAAGGTTGTGCTAGTCATCCTTTGAAAGTGCTATAACCTCAATACATCCGGGTAAGTTGTCATGTCTTGGTACCCCATCCCACTTTAGCCTAAATTCACATGCTTCATTAAATCATAATGTTGACTTGACCCAAAATACGAATATATGGCCACTTAATAGGTTGTAAAGTACATCTTCAAGTCTCTTTTTACTTCTAAAAATAAGACAATTTGTATCATGACATGAAACTTGCACACAATTTATCCAACAACTGAAGGTGAAAGCATCTATAATCCGAACTTCAAGCAATTTTGCATACTTTGAGGCGGAATCAATACATGGAATCATTTTTGACACATTGGCAATTGAATAATTTGAATTTTAAAAAATAAAATAGGTTTAAGTATGCTATAAATTTGCAAATTTCAAATACATGGTATAGTCCAAAACATTTTTTAATGCAAGTTATACATTTTAGACTTCCTATATCTACAAGATTGGTTTAGGGTACAATGTTGGGAATTGGCGCCTCTACCTTACATTGGTTATCCTATCTATTTGGTTTTCCTGGTGTTTTGATGCCCTTACTAGTGTGTGCTTGTATGCTACAAAGAATTGATGTGTATCAGAGTTCAAAACTATGAGAATTCACATTCGGTCTATGAAAATTAAACTTGGAGTGAACTATAATTCTACATTAGCTATGTTCTTGAAACACTTACTACAAATTCAATTTCCACATTCTAATGTTAGTATTCAAACTTTGATGCTTATTGGTGCATTGGGACCAAATAAATAGTACATTATTACATGCAAATATCTTCATTCTTAATTCCTATTGGGAATTACTCTTTAATTAAAGATCTAAGAAGCCCGATTTGGATTGTAGCACAATTTTTTTGTGTATTTGATATATACAAGGTGTATGAATTGATGTATACAATATGTACAAAAGTTTGTATTCATATTGAGCTACATTCAATGACACATGACACTTCCAATTTAAATCATTTTTGCACCTCTTGCACGTGTAAGAAGTTGCAAAATGGCCACATATTCTACATGATTGCAGAATACCATATTTGAGCATGATTACGTTGAGATATTAAAATGACCTCCAAATGCAAGGTCCTAGTTGTTGAATTTTCAATCCAACAATGTATATCTTTAAGTGCAAACACACCTATTGTAAACTGAGAACTTCTGTAAGCAAACCTCCACCTATCACCAAATGTAAGTTTAGTTTAATGACTCGAGCCACCACCATCCATCCAATTTGTCCGTTAAAAACGTGGAGGTCCGATTCTACAACTATTTAAGCCTTTCTTTTTGGCAGAATTGGTAGCCAGCATAATCGGCTAAATCTATTGATTCGGCACCTGTATTTGGTATACTATATTCTCATACCATATTCTCATACCTCCAAGCTTTTATCGCTAGAGAAGCTTCCACATATGGTGGATTCTGCAGTGTGGTTCAACCAGTTGGCTTGCTAATGGCCTCACCACATTGCAAGATCTGCCAATATACGGAAGGTTCTCTAATACATCAAAATTGGTATTATTGAGTAGCTTTAGCAATCCACAGTCACACCCCGTATTTCTAAATCCCTGACCACTTCTAAACATGCAAACCATATATCTTGTAATTGCACACACAACCGCGAGAGCAAATCTACATGCAATTTGTCTGAGGGACAAGGGGATCTTTCACATACAACAAATGAATCCCAGCAGGTCACGTTATCAGCCCATTCCCATCGTCCTCTCCATTCACAAAACCCATGTGAAGCCCACCCAAGCAACGTACGTACCCAGCTGCAGGGGAGAAGCTAGCTAGGGAGAGAGAGTCTAGTGGCCAAGACATGTGACTAAGCTGAGAGCTCACAGGCGCAAACAAAGTGAGTTAACATCCTTGCATTGGACCTTCAATAATCAGTTCACGCCTGCCCCCTTCCAATTTCCTGCTGGACTGTACCTCCTCCACCTCCTCCAAAGGGAGCTGAGATCGAAAAGACCTGCACGCAGCTGTTGGTGTCTAGCATGTGTGAGACGTCACAGCTCAGCCACCATTGAAGAGCTAGTTGGGACAATTCGTCACTTGACAACGATCCTCCTTGTGTCGTAGACACTCTTGAAGCACCCCAACACCAACCGTAGCTTGGCTTTGTGTTACCAGATCACAACTAACGATCCATCACGGGTTTACTTAGATTTCTGGTTGTAAGTTCGACCGCTACGTTAACATCAACTGGTTGACAAGAAGCTGACATCAGGTGGTGGATAAGCTCTACACTAAAGTGTTGGTTAGCCTATGCCATTCCTCATTTTGCATTAGGAAAAATTGAAGCGTCACAGAGGCTGTGAGGTTTCCATCCCCTGTGGTGCAATTATAGAATAAAACAAAACAAAATATATTTTTTAAAATTTTGAATCTGATGTGGCACTATTGATGCCACATCATGACATATCAGATTGAATATTTTTAATTATTTGTTTTCAAAAAGTATTTTTTAATATTATTTTATTTTTTTCCCGTACTTGCACTGCCGGGGTGCCAAAATTCAGAAACTTTTCCTAATGGGTGCTCTGCGAAACATGCCAAATTAGCTATATGAGCCTGCCATTGCAGAGGTAAGCTCAGCAAATTGAGAAATGAATGTTCTACTGAACAGTGCACAATCCTGACCAAGCTCTGTCAGTCAGTCTTAAAAGGCCTGACGAGAATTTCAAAGTTTGAGCTTCACTTTAACTTAGCGGGCTCCCACGTCCCCAGTCTCAACTTATGATGCGTTCAGAGACCTTATCATTACACACTTTGCTCATGGTTGACCTTTTTAAGTTCTGCGACTGAATCCGTGTTGTAATGGTGGTTGTCAGTCGGTGCAGGGGGGATGCAGGACCCGCTGAACTACTCAGCCTAAGAAGTTAACATTCCTGTCCAGAAAGTGAATTTGACCTGAATTCAAACCTTCAAACTTGGTTGATGTAAGCCTGGTAACTTATCATCTTCAGTTACAGTAGAACCTCTCTTAGTGCATGGTGTTGGGACTATGCATGAAGAGAGGTTTATGCATTTGCAAAGGTGTAATAATGGATAGTAACTAATGTGATCTCTAACCAAACTACTGCTGAGAAAATATCTTCAAAATTAGGCCCATGTACTAACCTCCATCAATGCATATCATGCAATATCATGTACTAAGAGAGGATGCACTAAGAGGATTTTTACTGTAGCAGCAGCCTTTGACCAACAAGAGAATGAAGTTACCAAGCTGATTTTCATCTAAGCTTACAGTAACAGTAACTGGTGAGTAGATCTTGCTCTCTGAACAGTCTGAAGGGTCTGAGCAAGGGACTGGATTGCCTATTAAATGATGATAATTATTGATTTGTCAGGCCTAAGAAGAACTGGAGATCAGCTCTTTGCCCAGCGAGTCAGGTTGCCCCATAGTTCTGGCAGAACACAAGAATGACAGTGCAAACTATGGTAGTGGTACCCATTCCTACCCAGAGCCCCATGAGCAATCAATAGGTGTGTTAAATTTGGAGAGACTAGGACTCGTTTCTGTTTTTTTTTAATATTTTAAAGGTTACAAAAAGCTTCCTTGTTGATTGGCTGTCACAAGAACTACAGCATGCCATATTTTCTGTAAGTAGCCTCTAGTCTGTTAGTGAGCAGTTTTGGATGACTTCAAGCATTTGGCCATGGGTCAACAAGAACTTTGGCCATTCAAAAATCATAATAATTTCACTTTCAGTACAAAAATGACCAAATTTTTAGCAATCCCCATCATTCATGTCACTGCACCTAGTTGCAATATTTGCTTCACCTTCCACTGCTCCTCATCATGTTCCAAATTCCTTATTTGATCAGTTATGGGTGCCTTCACTATAGATACAGGAAACTAGATGATGCAGGCTACAAGATACATCAATTTATTGCTTCAAGCATCTACGGTGCATACTCGGCCTACAAGCCCTGTGACAGCAAATGGCAAGCCATTTCACGAGGCCGTAGAAGTGTTGGTTTTTTCTTTGGATAAATTGACCCAATCCAAAGCCATCGGTCCAAACTTCGAATGGATTTTTTTTATTAAAAAAGAAGAAGAAGAATTTACATTAAAAGATTTTTCATGAAAACAAAGGAAGGTTGAATTAATTAGCATGCCTACCAATGTTTGAAAAGCATTGGGAACAATGATTATTCCTACATGGGCCAACTTGGAGGCCCTTCACATTTTAAAAATTAGCCAATTTCCAAGGTATATATTGAGGCCGTGAAATTGGAGTTCCCAATAACGTTTGTATTGGAGTATGATTTTAATTGAAAGAAAGTTTAAACTAGACATAGTGCCAATACAATCTAGGATACCTGGTGCATTGCAAATGCTCTTAATCCTTAAAGGACCAAAGCCTTTTTCATTAGAAAACACTCAAAATTGCTATTTCTTTTGCAAAGAGTAAAAAATTAAAAATTGTTGCCAAGTCTCCTTTTATTTGAGCTTATATGGACATAACTTTTATTCTTGGGTACCAATTGAAAAAAAATTATATTTGTATAAAGATAATCATATTTTCTATCTTCAAAAAAAGTTTCAAAAAATCATGACAAAAATTGAGATTGTAGATACCTATCTAAAATCTAATTTGTCTCTCAAAGGAACAATGGTCCTTTAGGGGTTAAAAGCTATGCAATTGTTTTGAAGGAATATATTTTGCAATAGATTTCCTATTTTCAATGGATGAAAATGTTCAATTATTATAAAATTTAGGAATAATATTATTCCATTATGGATAAATATATGCATTAATCTACATTTCATATATTTATCCTTATCAATGGATGTAAATACAATAGCTTCACTACTCCATTAGAGATTATTTTTTTAGCATTGCACCAAAATAATGCAAAATAAAAACAACTTAGTATATGAATTGCCTTAAGGGCGAAGGATGCTTCAGTTGTACAGTAAGGTGAGTTGACTTTAAACCCTAGAGAGAGGTATCAACTCATTGATATATGTTAAGAAATAAATATATTATTTTAATATGCTCGCCAACTCATCATACAAGGATAGTCAACTAGGGAATACTTACGACCAATGGAAGAAGAGAACTATTCATCTTTTCTCTCCTTACTTATGTTTAAATACTTTTTTGAATACACACTTAGCTATTATTGCATATTTTGCTTGTTGCTATTTTTTGTAGTTTGTTTTAGGCTTGTGTTCACAACAATATGGAACAACACAACTAGTTTTATTTCATATCAAGGATCCCTAGACTAGTTATTCATGCTGATTCATCACCTTGATTATGCTCAAGAAAATGGTTGAGGATATTATTCCGGCTTGATGATCCCATTCTTGCCTTCACAAGGATGAATTCTATTTGCGATGATTGAATCCTTCTTCCCCAACATCACAAAATTTAGACCCTATGGTTTGTCAACAATTATCATGTGGTTATTGTTGTTTCATGGGTTCGCACATTAATTACGATTTATCGCATCGTTACAATGTATTACTTGCAACTACATCGTAATGATGCGATAAATTATAATTAACATGCAAACCCATGAAACAACAATAACCACATGATAACTGTTGACAAACCATAGGGTCTAAACTTTGTGATGAATCCCAAACTTTGATCCTAGCTAACAAGCTCATAAAAGTAACAATTGGATTTACTTCTAGGCAATTTTCTATCCTTGTAGTTTCCACCAAAATTACAATTTATACAAGCTTTGTCAATAGGGTTCAAATTTTACAATTCAAGAAGAAAAGTAATAGAACATTATATCTATTCCTTTCTAGGATTGTCTCATTTTTGGCACTTGATTTGGCTCAATGGCAGTGAGATGAAGGCCACTAATTGACAACATACACTACACCCTTAGGTTACAATTTCATTACTAGAAATTGTCAATTAAAGATAAGTATCCCTTTAAAATGGTTCGACCATCTTCCTCATGTATTCCCACCACATTTGAATAAAGTTTGGCACAAGACCTGATCACTGAAAGATGTGGCCTTTATGTGGTCAATGTAGCATAATGCAGTAGCAGTATATTCATGGTGTGTGAGGATAGCCCCTAGCATTGACACTAGGTGTGACTGTTGTTTCTTAGGTTGTAAAGAAACCCCCATCCACAAACTTTTCTTTTGTCCATGTAATCAAGAGATTCAGGACTATGCCCAATCTATCTTCTATCACATTCAAGGTGCTCTATTTGGACCCCACATCCATTTAAACTTTACCCAATGTATCTATGGGTCTTCAACTCTTAAACGTTTCCATGATCTTTAAACCATCTAGACTCTTCTCTGAGGCTCTTCACTTTAGTTGATTTGGATTTCCTGTAATATATGTTTTTTTTCCATAATTGGTAGCCTCTAGATTTCACTCGTCACGCTTTGTAGAATGCACTCCTCAACTTTAGACACATGCCACAATTGAAGACTTGAATCGGGACTTAACAATGATTCCAATAGGCCTTTAGTATTTGGGCTAGATTTGATTGTATCTGGATTCATTCTTTGGTTCTTGCTATTAGGGTAGAGTCTTCTATTATCTAGAATGAGAGGGGCCCCCTTTTTTTTTTGTTTTAGTAGTTTTTTTTTCTGGCTTTTGCTGGTCCTTGCCCTTATCTCTTCATTGTTCAATTCTTGAGCTTGGTTGTTGTCCTTGGTTCTATTTTTTTAATACAATAGTTTACTCCATTTATTCAAAAAATAAATAAATTTAGAATCAATTTTAGATATACCAAAAAAAACTAAAATTTAATAATTCATAAATTATTTGTACTATGTCCAAAAAAAATACATACCAAGTAAAAGTATCTTTTTCCAAACTATCAACAAAACCAAACCAAAACTAATATACTTTAATAACACTACCCATGTTTAATCACTCGCTGGGATGCATCCATGTGTAGGAGTTACCTTACATTATTAAATTCTACAATCTTCATCCAGTATTAATAAACGGCTAGAATGAATAGAAAACAACAGAATACCTCAGCTATTTCAGAGTAACTACTTGTTTTAACGCAAATACTGCAAGCACCTACATTCTGTTACAATCAAGTAAGTTAGGTATAATAAGCCTAACAGCCCCAGCCCATGCATAGCATCTTGACATGGGTAATGACGTGGGTAATAGACAAAGCCTTGATTATTTCAATGAATTTTTTTTCCAATAGCTCACTGTAGAGACTAGAGTCCCATAGCATCAGACAATGCTTTGAAAGCAAGCACGCAAGCAGAGGTGTAAAACTACCTAAGCTAAGCTTGTGTACCCAGCTAGGCACTTAATTACAATTGCTTGCACTTGACCCATTGGAGTGTTTTCTTGTCAATTAAGTTCACCTCGATCCTGCCTCCACTTCCACCTCCTCCATAACTCTGGACTAAACTTAATAACCTTCACAGTTCACATGACCTCCATCGTAGCTTTCACGCAGAAAGAGGCTCACTCCACGGAAACAATGACATCATGGATTCATAAACACACACAACACCAGCTTTCAATACGAAAACGTTCATGTGCATATGGAGATGCCATTCAAGTTGCATTTATTCACAAACAAACATGCAACACTAGTCATTACTGTGAAAATTGCTCATGTGAGCAGCTGAAGAGATAGATGCCGATTGGCATGCCACCTTTGTGGATTCATAAATTCACAAAGTTTGTGCCACCATCGAATCTCTGCACAACACAAATCTCAACTGGCCAACTGAGGGAAGGCATCTCCACTGAGGTAGTAGGTTCATAAATTGCCCACCTAAGAGCTGGAATTGAATTTTGGGGAAGCGAAGCTTCTTGAAATATTTTTCAGTAAATTTTTCCTTGGAGGACTAAGAAGAGGAATTGGCATCTAACCCAAGTTGTTTTGTATTTATTGGAGCTTTGTGGAATTAGTTATGAAAATTAGAAGTTGAAATGGCATAGGGCTCTAAAATCGTTCACCTCCTAAAATGTACATTATTTGTACATCATCAAGGGCTATGAAAAAGCAACATGTACACATAGTGTACATTCAGGAGGTGGATGGTTTTAGAGCCTGTACACTTTTAGAACCTCTTACCTTAATAGCAGGCACCTACTTCACAATGATACAATCCACCTAAGGTAATTGACTCCATTATAGACACAACTCTGGAAAGGCCCATTGTAGACACGATTCTTCTTGTGAAGTACATTTTTTTTGGAACCCAAAGTTTATTTCAAGAGGAATCCAAGAACAAATGGTGGAAAGCCAAGGGTAGGGCCGAAGAAAATGACAACAAGGACTTGTGAAGTAAATTTCACATGATACATTTCACATGTACACTACAAGAATTTTTAGGCTTGTGATAAACTTGTCTACACTTGCACCTAGAATGGGTCAATTACCTTAGACAATATTGAGTTACAATTGAGCTTTGGTCTCAACTTGTCAACATAATAGGAGACAACTTCATCACGATTTTTTTTGTAGTATTAGCAATTGAAAGTCTTGAATTTTCAAAGTAAAAGCTCCCTAGGCCACTGAAACTATCATATAGGTTGGTCGTAAAATTGAAATCTATATAATCAATAGTCAAACAATTACAATTAAGTATGTGAATGGCTTAAGTATGTTTCAATTCAAGGATACTTTCAATAGAAGTATGCTTGTCAATAATAGGTACCTGGGTGTTGTTGGGTGTTTTCACCTTATAACAATGGTTTTTCATTGAAAATTCATAGTTTGTATGTTTATATAGTGTCTAAAAAATTCATGCTATTAGAATCTTAATTCCTTTCTAGCTCCCATGAGACCTAGCAAAAATTTAGATTTAGTGCAAAGTATGCTCCAATGCTTATTTGAATATTTAGTTTCAATTATTTTAACAACATCATTAAGAACCTATTTGGAGGTAGAGATGCCTTTAGCCCTTGAACATCCAAGATGTCCTTTCCAATCACATATTTTGTTGGTATATCTATATTTTGAACTTTGACACCCAAATTTGACCACATTGTTGTATTTAAGTACAACTTCAATCATAAATATGCAATGTATATAGTACACATTAATTGAATTTTAAGTACACTATGTGGATTTAAGGGTTTGCATGTGGTTTAATTATATACATATGAGTCCCTACAAATGAATTGTGAAGTGTCAATGTTTTTAGTGAGGTATGTGCATTCATCATTACTTCTAAATGCAACACCTATGTATGGATAAACAAAAAAAACTAAAACCTACATATTGATGACACAAGATTTACACAATTAGAAAATTCGATCAAACTTGCAAGAGTGAGTGTCGATTTTTGGTACAAGGCTTTCAAATTCCAAATACAATGTCCAAATAATGCATTCTAAAGTGTGTTGGAATCCACTTCCACTTGCCAAATATAATCCAATAAAATTACATTATATTTAATAATAATAAGTATGCTTAGCTACTATTAGTGTCGATAATGGGTGCACTCAACTTAGTACTAAGAGCGTCGCCACCGCTGTCACGCCAAGGAGGGCGCCAAGTGCAGCTTTGGCGTGTGGATTTGGAGAGTGAGGCTTCTTTGCTAGTACCTTGCCCCACAGCTGACGCGCCAAGCCGGGGAACTAAATGGATATTAAATGCAAAGAGTTTAAAGGTTTTGAAATAAAATTTATAAAAATTTAATTTTCAATGTATTACCTCGTATTGTTTCAAAAGCACTCCCAACTTATTGCAAGTTTTTATGAAAGAAAAGAAGCTCACTATATATACATGGGGTGGTAGGAGGTAGAACAAACAATGTGGAATAAGTAGAATTAAAGTAAGTAGGAGCTCAACACTCATAGTTAGCGTGGGCGTGTCACTTGAAGTGCAGCCGTGGCGCTGCTCTAAGTAGCATTGTTTCATAAGTGGCACTGTTTCAGAAGCTTATAAAGAGGGCGGGTTTCTGGAGAAGAAACAGCGGCCAGATCGAGGACCGAAATGGGAGAGATGACTGTCAGCGACGGAGCCATGACAGAGAGCGACGAGAGCGACTTCGGAGCACCCTGACTTCAGCATTGCCGTGCTCTGACACCAGCCCGCCCTTGCAACATAGCCATTGCAGCTCCTGGAGAGATAGTAACTCCAGTTTTAATTTGGTCTTGTAGGACTGTATGTGTCTGTGCCAGCCATCATGTCCGTATTATTGTTGCAGTAGACTGAGGAACCACGCGTCGTCTCTCTCATGGTTCTTGTTCACGATCTGCTGATCCGCACCTGGCGGGGAGCCTTTAAAGTGGCCTTTTGGCCTTTCATTGGAAGAGACAGCAAGTCAGTCTACCTGCGGCCAATTGGTAATTGCTCTCGGTACTGTCCCGTTACTGTTCTTGGAATGACTTGCTGTAAGTGAATTAAAAGAGATGGAAGGTGTACGAGGTCTTGGTTTGAGATCGGAGAAGAGGATTAAGTCAAAGTCAGGAACGAGAAGTGGAAGAGATATTGCGTAGCAAAGTGACAGAGAGGGCTATGAATTGCTTGCTGGAGCTTTTGGTTATCGAATAGACGACGAGGCTGCGATAGCGAACGATGTGATGAATAGAAGGTTGTAATTAGCATCTGAGGCCTCGAAGTTGCATTGAACAGAGCATTCTGATGGTTAAGGTTTGTATCTTGTGTGATTTCGTGTCGCTTCTTGAATCTGATTCTCACTTTCTGATTGCTCGAGAGAAGAAGGTTGTAATTAGCAACTGAAGCTTCAAGTTACATTGAACAAAGCTACGGAAGATTAAGATTCGCGTCTTACTTGATTTCGTGTCGCTTCTTCAGTACGATTCCCAATTTTTGATTGTTCGAGCGATCGTGGCTAGAAGGTTGTCAGTAGCATCTGAGACCTCAAACTGCTTTGAACAGACCTTGCGGACGGTTGAGGTTTGTGTCTTGTGTGATTTCGTGTCGCTTCTTAAATCTGATTCTCACTTTCCGATTGCTCGAGAGTAGAAGGTCGTAATTAGCAACTGAGGCTTCAACTGAGTTGCATTGATCAAAGCAACGGACGATGAAGGTCCGTGTCTTGTTTGATTTCTGAGTACGATTCAAACTTCTTGATTGTTCGAGCGGTCGCAACTATGTGATGAGTTGAAGGTTGTAAGTAGCATCTGAGGCCTCAAGCTGCATTGAACAGAGCTTGCGGACGATTGAGGTTCGTGTCTATATGATTTCGTGTGGCTTCTTGAATTTGATTCGCGCTTCTCTGAATTTTCTAAAGTAATTTGCAGCGCAATTCTTGAACTTCTTAGGTGGAGATCACGAGGTGATGGTACTGACAACTGCAGAAGTGATAACGAGTCCATGGAACACTGGGACTTAACGAAGTCACAAAGGCAGATACTCGGCTTCAGTGTTCCTGTAACTGCTTGTCTTAACTTGAGCAAACTTGGAATTAGTTTGATTGGACCTTATCCATGACCTTATCCAATTAGGATTGAGTCGCCACATTGTGGGTGTAGCAGGTGGCCCGACTTCGTTGTCTTTCTTCTTCAGCGTGTCAGCACTTGCCCCAATATTCACTTACATCCCGTTTAAGACTTTTCCCTGTGCGGTCTTGTATTAACGAGTAAGAAAAAAATCTGTGATCAAGATCTAGTCATGGTCATGTGTTAGAGAGCGCACTCATTTGAAATATGCTTTGAGCTGCGAAGTGCTGGCTCCAATTTTCGAGGAATGCCTGGTCAATGGCGGTCCTATTTGTGATCTGTGAAAATATTTCCAAATACTGAGCTACTCTTTTTTGTGCAGGTTGCAGAACTCAGGAGCCCACATTTAGCAGCAGTGCCACAGAGTTTCTGTCTCCGGAGAAGGATTTTCCTGGATTCTTATCCTTGTTTTCTTCCTTTCAATGAACCTGTTTAGTGTCATGGCAATATGTAATCGTAAGAAGCACTGGCAACATGGACCATAAGCCTCTCCTCCAAAGCACCTGTGACGTGAGCTGTCTATTGAGTCCTTGTTGCCGCTACATTCCAGTGGAGAGAAATGAAGGACAGATCATGGGGCTGCTCAGTGACGAGAACGTGCCTGAAGAACACCGTAATAGATCCTGTGGGAATACCAGAGCGTTTACAAGAGGTGAATCCAGTATCCTCAAAAGGAACTACTCGGCAAGCGGAGGCCATGCCTACACAAACCATTGATCAGTCAGTCATAAGCAAGGAGGGTGTGGATGCACTGAACAAACTTATGCTGAGAAAGTTGGCTAAGGAGTCGTTTCTGAGTGGAGTTCCAAGGAAATCAGGAGACTCAGGAGACTCACACTGTCACAAGAAGGCCAGCACATGGGAGGCTTTACGAGAGGCAAAGAGTACCATCGTTTCATGCAAGTGTGGCTCGCATTCAGGGAAGGAACTCATTTCTACATCCCCTTACCATCATAATAACACGATGTGTATGGATCCCACGAAGAGCTATTCAGCTTCCTTTCAAGGCGGAAAGGTTACTGAGGGAGTTGGTTCGCTTTTATCCAGAATAGG
This sequence comes from Climacium dendroides, assembly GCA_950106755.1. Classification (NCBI taxonomy): domain Eukaryota; kingdom Viridiplantae; phylum Streptophyta; class Bryopsida; order Hypnales; family Climaciaceae; genus Climacium; species Climacium dendroides. The sequence goes on along the minus strand of OX467082.1, from coordinate 40,989,673 downwards.
TCTTGACAACAGGAAAAAGCCTGAATCAGAACTGCCCGTATTTCAGAATCTTAGCAGGATTGACAGGGGGTCTCAATATAAGACCATCGTTTCGGCCCAGGATTTCACCAATTCCATACCTTCCAAAGATGCTGGCGAGTGTCAGAGTGCAGTATCTCATAGCTCACCGAGGGATTCTCTTTCAATTTCAGCCGAACAGGTAACATCAACTTCCAGAACGGATCTGGTGAATGGATTTACGGAAAAGAATATTTCCCACTGCTGTGAAATGCCAAAGCACAGGTTTTTTGAGGCTGAATTGAAAGAAGGTAATCAGAGAAACAAACATGTATCATGGGCTATAGAGATTCCTGTAAGTATGGGTTCGACTGGGAGATCGAAAAATGAGGACAAAGACCAGGAGCTCTTTTATGAATCTGGGATGACAGTTGGTGCTCACTCTCCGATATTGGGGCGGAAAGTTGATGCTAACGAAGTGATTACAAACCTGCAGGCCAGCAATTTCAAGAGTTCCATGCATGCCGTTGGGCACATGTGGTGTATTCCTGAGGCCAACTCTATGGCGGATGCCATGTGCTCCGAATCTAGCCCTTCGCACAGGTCAGTTCTTATACTTTTCTCAAAACATCTACTTGCTTCATGTGTAAAATGAAGCAAAATCTTTCTGTTATTAGACACTGCAGGTAGTAAGATCCCCAAACATTACCGCGATAAAAAAAAGCAGTTCATGTGTTTTCTGTTCATTCGTGTAGGCTTATCCATGTGTACTTATGTAACCCTGAAGGTCATTTAGAAATAAAATAGTGGTGTTTGTCCCCCAGTAACGCAAATGTGCTGAGATATATCACCAAATGTTCAGGCGAATCCATGCCAAACGTCACAACTATAGTCGAAGTGTAAATCAAGGAATGACACCCAGATTTTTAATTCAGCTGAGTGTCTGTGCATAAGTTCAGCTAAACAAGATCCAGTGAGTATCTTCACTCTGGGACCCTTGTTGAGTATAAAAGACTCTTTCTTTTCCCTTTGAAGCAGCCATCGTACTAGTAATGGTGATATTGATTAGAGTCATCGTCCATTATACATCCACACTTGAAGCAGAACTCGTATTTGGATTACGGACAGTCCGTTGTCACACTTTCTGATGCTCCGAGACCATTGCACTGGCCAGCTTATGTAAACTTATACTGACATTATTCTGCTGCAGGTGTTCAACAAGGGGTCACGAGGGTGCCACAGCTTCGAGGAGTACTCTTGGATGCTCTTTGTCCACACATGATGCCCTTGACAAGCTTGCTCCTCTTGAGAACAAACTTCTGAAACTGAATCTCAACTCTCCAGCACATACAGAAGCTGCATCGGAGGAGGTCATCAACCAGTCATCACTTCCCATTGCAATCTCCAAAGAGATGCAACTCCGGATTAATGAAGCCTGGAATCTGTTGTTCGAACATGAAGGCAAGAAACATACTGATTCATCACTTGTTGACAGTGGGCTTATCAGAAAGATTTTCAGAGATGAAGGCGAAGTGGAGACCGATTCATCGAAGACTTCATGGCCTGAGGGATTGAAGGCAGCTGCTTATGTTCACTGGAACCTCAGAGACTTGATGCAGCGAGAAGAAATAGAAGAAGACGTGGAGGCAAATCTGAAAGCATTGAGAACTGCCCATATCCCAAAACAAGGACACGAAAAGCTTGACAGCCGGGTCGAGGAACTAGCAAGACGCCTGGTTGAGAAGAAAAACAATGCTAAACAGGAGGATGGAATACGAGGTCGTGGCAATCCGCCAGGATTGGGCATGGCCAAGTCGAAATACGAAGCTTCCCAGCTTGATGATGTTAGCCGGGAGAATTCAAAAACAGATCCCACTGCTACCTCGAGGAGCCAATTGACAGAGGAGAGAACTTTCCAGGGGTGCCCAGTCCTCGAAGAGAAAACTGCAAGAAGGGTTCACTCATCTTGTCCCGGTGACAGAGTCAGGGATACTGATATGGATGCAAAAGATGACGAGATCTTTCAAGGAAAACCTTCTTCGCCTGTTACTAAGAAATTGATCAAACTACAAGATTCTGGTGGCGATTCTGCAGCTGTTCAAGAACTTGAAGCGGATTGGGTAGCAGATCGAGATGACCTGGAAGTTCTTCTAGAATTTTTGACCATGAAGCAGCAACTCAGAGAGAATAAACAAACCAATGTTGAGGTGGTTGTCCAAACAGAAGCCATTGTACGTGAAATACTCTCTCGAATGAAACTAGACAGCGATAATTCAAATTCTGTGGATTCAGATGGTTCAGTTTTCACTCTCCCAAAATGTCATATTGGCCAGCGAACAGTGGATGATGGCCACTGTGAAGGAGGAAGGAAGCGCACAGAGAAGAGCAGATGCGCACTGTCGTCTGGTGTCACAAACACTTCCACAGAGCGCGATATGTTGGAGGACAGTGATACTTCTCAAGCGGTTTCCGTTCACCAAAATCAGAAAGTTGAACGCTTTCGTCGACCACCATTTGTGGTACCGTCATCCTCTAAACCATATAGCTTTCAGCGAATGATAGGATCCACGAGTACCAGAAAGTCGACATCCTGTGCCCGAAAGTCGACATCCCGTCATGAGGAGTACAGAATTGCAACAAGCCCTTCCAGGAATCCTGAAGAGATAAAGAAATGCTCAAGGTTCTCAAGTGGAGGTGCACGTCAACCTGAATCTCGTAGAAGCATCCAGAGCGTTTTTAGAAACGTGAAGCACGTAACTGATGTTGCCGCGAAGGAGTTCGCCAGTGTTGCCAGTCACAGCAAAGGTGGGAAATCGACAGTCAATGGGATGGAAACCTTGGACGGGACGAAAGGTAGCGCGCAACTGTTGGAAAATGCTGAAAATGCTGGTATCACACTCTCTAATGAGTCTAGTGCTTTGAAGAACTCGCCGACAGAGGTTCCACAAGGTTCTCCTGTAATGTCGTTACAATCTGCCAGGAACTTGGAAAGCCGGACATTCGCTTACAATTCTCCTGCAAGGACGCCATTGAATTACCAGCGAGAGCAGCAGCTGCGTGCATCCCCCGTCAAACGATCAACTCCGAAATCACCGTCCTCCCCTCATTGTAGGCCATGCCGTGGCAGCCCAACAAGGAAATCTTCGCCTATCAACCGACCTTCGCCCCTGTCTTCCCCACTAAGGCAGCTGAAACCGGCAATATTAACATGCCAGCTCGAATCGCCGAGGCCCACCAAGACTCTCGTGGCAGACGAGATGTCTCACACGCTCATCAGTAAACCCACTCAGGACGATAACATTTTCCCCACAGGAATCTCCGAAGCTGTGGTTCAACAGAGTATTGCCCTGGCGAAGGACTCGAGTGACCCCTACGCAGACTTCTGCTATTCGATGCTAGAAATGATGCAAGAGAAAAACCTGTGGCAGAGGGAAGAGGAACTGCAAGACCTACTCCAATGCTTCCTGCATCTAAACCAACCAGTGCACCATCAATTGATTCACCGAGCCTTCTCCGACGTCGTCTCATACGGCAGCCCCATGAGGTATCATCAGAAGAGTTCCAGAAAGGAGCGTTCCAAGGCTCATCTGAGGCACAGAGCTTCCCCATCCAGGTCTCCATCCACTCAGGTTTGGGATGTTTCTCTAACCAAATCTCCAGCAAGAGGAGGTGGGTAACTGCAACTCAACTAACCCAAGGCGGGTGGCCAACTTGATCAAATTCTAGCTGAATGCTACTTCGGCAGGAGAATCTGTGAAGGTCCGACATTATTATCTTGTTACAGCATACATAGTTCCCCTTGTGATTGCAGAAGTCATAGAGATTGTTTACCGAGGATTGATTTCTTTGGCCACTTGTTCACATTCTGTATTTCTATGCTGAACATCCATAGGTTGATAAAGAAGGAACTTACCTTCCACAGACGCTCATGGAGCTGGACAGGGACACCAAGAGCTCAGACGACCTTGCAAGCTGAACATGTCATACCAAACGGATAGGCACCAGTATCATAGTGTTGTTATCACACTGGCTTCAGAGTAGAAACACAGCATATCCTAAGAGTGTGCTTGTATGTATTCCTTATCCTTTATTGAAAGGCTGCAAAGTTTGAATGACCTGCCGCCATCTTACATGGCAAAGGTTGTATACATATTTCAACTTGCACAGCCTTTTATCTTAAAACTTCCCTTTGTCATGAGAATGGATGTTTGAAAATACAATTTCATGTAACTTCAAGCAATTGTTGATGGCATGCATATAGAAATGTTGATGTTAAACTGACGTTCATTTCATTGCCTTGAACAAAGCCACCATAAATGATCAGATTTTCTATCCTTTTTTCTTGAGATTGTTTGTGCCAAGGAAGTCATAACATCCATGGTGTCTTTTGACTCTAAAAACAATCAAATTAGTTACAATGATTTGTATTATTATTTAGTGAGGGAGAAAAACAACTAAAATAATTTGTACCAATTATTGTAGGCCAAAATATAATTGTATTGTACTAGTTTTCTCAAATATAATTTTATTAGTGACTGATGAATTAGTGCCACATCCACTAGTAGACAAATAAGTGGATTGAAATACTTCTAAAAATAAATGCCATGAATTTTAAGAATTACTTTTCAATTTTTTCCTGTGGAATAAAATCTTTAAAATCTAGACAATGAATAAGGATGGCACCCCTAGATAGGACATTACATAACAAAGAAATTTTGTCATTTCCATCTACCTAGATTTTCCATGTATTATCTAAGATCCGCTATGAGTAGTTTGCATCCACCACCTACTTCAATCATTTGCAATCAAAAATGTCAAAGACTTTTGGATGGAAAGTCCTTTGAGGTAGATGATATACTGTTTAGTATTCCTTTTAAGCAAAAATGTGCTTTTTCATCATTTTGTACCATTTTTCCTACCCTTAAACTATTGTTTTAATCATCAAACCTATAAACCTATCTACTTTACCCCTTAAATGCTCAATCAATCATTTTATTGTCACTATTTGAATTTGAACATTGTTTTAAAGTAAAAAAAAATCTCTATTTAAAAAAAATGAAAACTAGATCACATTGTCTTTCTAATTTATATTCAAAATTAAAATTGCTATGGTCAAACAAAAGCTATAAGAAAACAAAGCAAAGTGTTTAATATTTGGATGTAGTTGGAAAGTTTGCTGTATTGATGTTTTCATTATAAAATCTTATGTCTTTTCACAAAGCATTTGAAAGTAGAATTTTGACCAACTATAGAAAGTATTAGGTACTAAAAGATAGAAATTTTATTATTGACAAGTTTTAAAGTAAAACCTTCAAAATTCATTTTTAAAAATCTATAAATATTTAAAAATTTTAATTGTATAGATAATTTTTAATCTTAATGCTTAACATTACTTCCTTTTATGTAAACTTTAAAAAATTATGACACTCATACTTTATAACACATGTGTGTTTTATTCAATATGCTTGAGTCTTTACTAGTTCAAGCCTTTTGTGAAATCCTCTTTTCTTTAACCCCTAAAGGACCAATGAATCTACTTTAGGCTATTTGAAAACTTACCTTTATTGCCTTCATAATTTGAAGAATTTGCATGAGATTTATAGAATCAATGCTATCCATTATAATCTACATGTAAAGCTATGTTTCATTTCATTTTGATAAATATTGCAAAAGTTGGAAGGATTTTAAAAATTTCAATGTCAAACCAGATAACAAAAAATAAATTCTAAAATAATATTAATTATTTTTTTGGAATTTTATGGATTGATACCTACTAAAAAAACATTTGAACCATTCAATTATAAATAATGGGGTAAAATTTATGAAGAGTTTTATTTTGTGGGCAATGAAGGTAGAAAAAACATATAAAGTTGTTGTTTGCTCTCAATTTTGAAAATTTTCAAATGAAAAAACAAACCTAAAGGATACTAATTTTTAATGCACTTCAAATTTTGAAAAATCAAAGTAAAATAGAATGTGTTTAGAAAATTGAGCTTAAATAGGTGTTTTCTAAAACATTTTCACCATTGGAATTTTTTTAAATTAATTTCTTTTAAAACTTATTAATAGATCAATTTCTTCTTTCATTTAGTACAACCTTGTACTTTTGAATTATTTTAAAGGTGAATATGAAAGTATTTCTAGTTTTGATTTTTTATATATGTTTTCAACTCATTTTTCAACATATTGACTAAATTCATTAGTTATAGGACATATGTTTTTTTTCTAAAAGTATTGAAAGACAAAACTTCATCTTTTGGAAGGGCTAGAAAAGCTTATATTTTGAAATCTAGGCATATTGAAATTGCAATTGGTAGAGATATTCATTTTAAATTTTGGAATAATATACTTGAATAAGTTAATCAAAGAATACTATAATTAGATTTGTTAAAAAATTAATATTGATGAAGATTTTAACCTTTTTTAGAGGACACTATAAGAACACATCTTTTTGGACAAGTTGAAAATGAAGTGATATATATTTTTTATGTTAGGCATGTCATTGTGGATGTACAACAAAATCTATCTATTTTAACATAGCAAAAATATGTGAAAATTTGAGTAAACATGCTCTGTTTTTAGTGTGACATTTGCTTAGATATGGTCAAAGAAGGTGCCAAAAGTGTACTATGTAGTAGCCACATCACCTCTACAAAAGCATCATGTAGACGGGTAGTGCCATCTCATTAATTTCTTCATCCAAGCCCTTACTGATATGACATAGCACACGATGTGGCACCAATGTGGCTAAAGAAAATTCAATGATGTATTTAGTGCACTATACCCTAGATCTTGTCTATTTGGACATCTATTGTCATGTGTACATATTTTTCCGGATGTCTACTATAACATGAGGATAATTCTTTTGAATGTCATGGATGATGTTTGCCTAATGTGCATGTTGTAGTCTTTTGAGATGTCAATTAGATGTGTACCATACAAAATAGGTTATACACAATACAACATATGCCATATACAATACATTACATATGATATTTTTGTTGCATGGCTTGAAAAGCCACTTATTGTGAGTATGTTGACATGAGAAAACAAACTATTTATACAAGTGTGGTAGTAGTAGGGAAGATAAACCATATAGAATTTATGAATATTTTAAATTATATGAAGTTACCAAAGTTGAAGTTGCAAAATAATTTGGATTTTTCAGTTCATGTTGCAAAAAACAACTCCATGTTTTAGTTGATGTCTAAATAAATAATACTAAAATTTTCAAATGGAGCATTGGCCTTATTGAATGCCATGTCACTCAAATGCTACGCCAAGTGCCACATGTTTTTTCGCAAAAGTATGCCATGTGACTACCCTTCTTCTATTTTTTCCACATCTAGTCAGTGTTTTACCTTGGCCCTCAAGAACTTCTAGAAATTTGTCCACAATCAAATCCAAACCCCTTCCCAACACAATGGGTCCGCCTTTTCTTGGATGTTCTAGAAAGTAGGCTTGTGTTTTTTTCAATGTCTCCCATAATATTCATGTCACATAAGACATGAACTCATTCTCCTTGTGACATCCACATGTTTTTTAGAACACCCAATTCAATTTTGCATCCTATAGTTTCAATTCCAATTTTTTGTACTTTTGTTTAAAAAAACATACATATTTACTGTTAAAGTAAAATAAAGCATTTTTTTAATAGTGGGACAAGTATTTTGAAACAGTTTTGGGCCTCTATTCATATTGGTCACTTTTGAATTTTAAATAAAATGAAATGAAAAAAATATGAGTAGATTTTCCTACTTTGAAAGTTTATGTTTTTTAGGGGTTAAAGTTATCCACCGCAAAAGTCATCCATTCATTTGTTGTAGATTTATAAAAAAATTATGATTTCTCTTTTTTACTCTTTGTTTGAACAAGAGTTCAATGTTTGGAAGTTTTTCTTTTGAACATGATTTGTCTATGAAGGTTAGGATTTTAATTCCTAAAATATAAAAATATTGTAGATTAATTCTATTTTAAATATCTAGATATTAATTACTTTTTCTAACTTTAATTAATTATTCAATTACAATAATATTATGGCCAAATTCAATGCATGAGACCTAATCTCATGACTTCTATTAGTTATTTATTGATCTTCATTAAGATTTATTGATCTTCATTAAGATTTTACAAGGGCAAATAGGAACTTCCCACAAATCTTAATGAAGATCAATAAAAGATAGTCTTTTAATTAGCTACTTGCAAAATCTTGCAAAGGTGGTTTCAGATAATATAGATTATTTTAAACATACGAAACATGGATTGTTTGCACAAATTCACAATTTGCGGGCTCTGATCCTTACAATTTATACTTTTGAAAAAATCTCCCTAGTTGAAAATCTTGGTACCAAAATAGAATTACACGTGCCTTTTGTTAGTGAATAAATTAAAATCGTAAATAGAAACAAAAAAAAGATGAGCATAAAATAAAAGTACAGGGTATAATGTTAGAAGTGGGAGTTCTATATTTAAAAAATGAAAAAAAAAATGAAAAAGTTGAATTTTCCTTAAAATAGGCTTGTTGCAATGTCTTCAAAATTTCAAATCTATGCGTGGTCTAGATATATGTGACCCCAAATTAACACCTACCTCTCTTGTTTACAAATACAAATCTACCATTGATGGATTGAAATGATTTTGTGTTAATTTTGTGTTTAAGTCAAAGCAATTTGTATTAATTTTAACATAGATTTAGTACAAAACCATTTTAGTTCCTACGGTGGATTTGTATCTGTATTCATTGTTATTCAATAATAGAAAGGTTTTAGTTAAGTCATAAAATTAGCCTCTAGTGTCATTTTATAAATTTAATTTTGTTCTTGCTAGTATTATTTAAAAGTTTTTTTTAATTATATTTTTTTGTATAAGTTTAGTTATATTTTTTTTTATAAATTTAGTTGTATTTTCTTTTCAAATATATTGTAGACAAAAACTAGTCAAAGATTTTGGTGTTTATTGTAGAAAAAAGCAATGACTATCTTCAAAAGCATTTAATCTAGATATGCTTCCTTATTATATAAAGAAGTAATTGCATTGGTAGTATTCTTTTTAATTTTAAACAATTGCTTGGCACAATTTCCAATTCCTAAGCGCTACGATGGATTTGTATATACTACAAAATATCAACAATTTGGACAAGGTCCTATCCAGTGGGAAGCTTTTGTTGACCCCATGTGCCCTTATAGTAAGATGAGTTGGCCAATTGTGAAGGAAGTAAAGGAAAAATATAATTCTTCTTCACTTGTCCTCATTGTGCATCCCTTTCCGGCTTCGTAAGTCTACAAATTCACCTTTTTTTTTAAGCCTACATAGCTTGATGTTATTTCAAAATACAAGGAATCCTAACACAATGTAGACTTATACATTGTCCCACCTTAAATTAGTTACTTGGAACTAACCTTCATTTTTTTTCATGGATTTGGCTTTCATGTCCTTCATCATGAAAAACTTAACAAACTAAATATACCATTATGCATTCTTTGCTCCATCTTGAAACTTTAACAGACTTAAAATACTATGGCAGGTTTCATCATAATGCATTCTTTGGATCAAGGGCACTTCATATTGCACAAATGACAAATGCTTCCTTGGTGTATCCTCTTCTAGAGAGCATATTTGAAAACCAGGTATGCAGTTGTTGATGAGATTTGAAATTGCCTTTATTTGAGTTTCAATGTTTGATTATGAATGGGACCTTACATGAACAAACTCTTCATTTATGTCAACCATGATTGGTAGAAATTTTTGATTAAATTGTTTTACTTTGGATGATGAACAAAAATGCATCAAGGTAATTTTTTGCCCAAATAATAACTACCAATTCGTATAAAAAAGTGTTTGAATCTTTAAAATCACCTTTCTTTTACAATCAACTCAATAAAAACTAAAGTATAATTTATACAAAGATATAAATAAATATATCTATTAATTCAAGAAAGATTTAATCATTGAAGGGCAAATATGATGTGAGCATTTGTACAGGACTCATTTTCAAACTCCAACACAGACAAGGAAACTCCAGCATCTGTCAAGAGTCGGTTTGCATCTTTGGCAGGTGCCCTTGGAATGTCTATAGATGGATTTGAAGCTGGTTTTAATAATAGGACCACCAATGAAGCTACTCGTACCTCTTTCAAGGTAAAAATTCATTTTTCAATCATCTTAACTCTCAATTTATAATAAAACTTTTATTGCACTTTGAACTAGATAATGTTTGACAATTTGACAGCTCAACGACATTATTAGATAAGTTTTTCTATATTTGGATTTTTGGGTTGATCAAAGGATTTATAATGAAGAATAAGGATTGTAGATTTTAGTTCTCCTTTGACTAGCCAATGATATAGTGATACAATTGTTTTGAACATCAAATTAAGTATTGTGACAATTATTTTCATATGTAATAATGAACATTCTTATCTTCATATTGGTTATATAGCATCTAATAAATGATTTTAATTGAAAATGATAAGCCCATTACAAATATAATTAACCAAAAATTAAACTAATAAAGACCTCAATAGACCCTTGAAAGTCATTACTTGAGTCCTCTATGATGTTATAAGGCTACAAGGTTTTAATTGGTTTTTTTTTAAGGAGGTTGCAAGAATTTATATTAAGGATTTTTGTAACACTATAAAACATGGATAATGTCATCCCTTCAATGCCACATCATATATGGCACATCACCAGGGTTTTTTTTTTTGGCAATTTGTCGCTGTTGTCAAATAATTTTAGCCTATTTGAACTAATCCCTCCATAAATGCGCCACTAGTGTGAGGGCATGCAAGCCTCTACTGTTCCAAAAAAAACACTGCACATCACAAAAGGATAAAATGCCTCTTTTAGGGGTTATAATTAAAATGTTCTATTTCATGGGAGATCAACCCTGTTTGAACAACAGTTATGTTATCTATGGTTCTGTAAGCTTGAATTGGTTGGAAATCCTGGAAAAGGAAAAGGAAATACAGCTCTCTTGGAAAAAAAGAAATTTACATCATTGTTGTGGGTTGGTGCAGTATGGATGCTCAAGAGGTGTGATCCAAACACCTTCCTTCCTAGTGAATGGTGTTATGGTTTTAGGAGCCGATGCCTCATGGACTGCAAGCAACTGGACTGACATTTTCGACCCCATTATATAAGTTAAGACATAAGATGTCCTTCATCATGTAGCAGAATACGACAACAACAGCACAACAGCATCCTCGCTCTGACCTAGCATCAACATTCTTAATGTTGCTTTTGATATGAAGGTTAGGTGTACATACATGGTCCAACCACTTTTGAAAAATATGCAAAGTTTCATCAGCTAGGCAAAGTTATAACTTAATTCCCTCATCTTACCAGGTGCAGGGATTGTATTCACTTCCAAGTGGAGTGCAAACAATTATAAAGAACACCTTTTCTCTGGGGTGCAAACCCATTTTCAAGTCATTGCAAAATTGTTCAAGATTTTTCACATGCATCTACCTGACCACTTCTGTATTCTAGTGTTGCGAGTACTGCCCGATACAAAGACTCGAGAGCTCCATATGAGTGTTCCAAGTCCCCCAAATCAAAATAATTTGAGAAACATTAATGATCCCTCTTCATCATGGAGTAGTAGTCCGGTTACCAATCACATATGATAAAAAAATCCTACCATGCTGTTTTGTAATAGTTTCCCTGAGTTTGATTCATTCACTGCAACGGGAAACAACAACAGGGCTACCGCTTTCAGTTCATGTTTGTACATCCTACCTCCCGATCCTCACCTCAAGGAATACCGTTCCATAGGCACATCCGAAAAAGATCAATTGAGTTGCTGTGAGCTAGACTCTTTTATCCTTTCCTTCTCCTGCTGTTCCGCCTTCAATTTGTCAAAGTCGATGCCCTCAAATCTGAGCTTTGAGTCAAGATACTTGGTTCCATACGCGGCACCGAAACCCCATCCCAACCCTAACCCTACACCGCAACCTCCACCAGCGCCAATGCCAAGGATATTCAACGGTGCACCTGCGAAACAGTGCCAAAACGTCAGCATGGCATAACTGAACTAGAGGTCATTAGCAACAGCTGTACCCGAACAAAATAACACCACTGTGGTACGCTCAGACTATTTGATTTCTCCTTCTCTGATATCACAGCCTTGGTTCTCTCACCGAACCCTAAGGAATGAATGTATCCAGTTCATATCAAAAGAAGTTGCACACACATGAAGTTCAGCAAGTGTGGAATGCGTTCTAGATCCTAAACCTTCCTGACTATTTTAATCCCAAGTGCTTCTCTAATGTCACTTCTCTAATGTCACTTACGCCGTGACAGGAAAGAGGAGTGGAGTGCAAAACAGTCTAGAAACCGAAAAGAGGTGCAAAGCGAAACTCTACCTCCGAAACCCCAGCCAATCCCGAATCCACACCCAATGCCGAAACCTGCACAAAGCACCACAGAAGCCACAATTTCAGAACAAGGCTTCCCCCTCGCATCTAAATTTCCGGCACCGAGCGTGACATCCCCAAATCCAGTGAATTGCATTCCGATTCAAGCAAACCGCATAGTATCGCAAAAGAAAATTCCGTCACACAAAGTACCGAAATCAGTACGTAACAGAGCGATTAGAAACGAATGCGGACGTGAGAGAGAACCCTAAGGGTCAATTGGGAGCGGGAGAAAAGACGACACACCCAAGCCGACGCCGCGGCCAGAGAAGGGCGCCACACCCATGACGGCCTCCGACGAACGAAGCTGGCAATTGAGCTGCTGCAAAGAATGTATGCGAACGATGAGTGGGATGAGGAAAGCTTGGCGACAGAGGCTGAAGTCCGGCAATTTTTGCGAGAGACGACGAGAACTCGAGAAGGCTTGGCAAAAGCGCAGAGTCGGGAAGCTCTTGCGAAGCTCTTGGGGAAGCTTTGTCCTCAGCATGGAAAAGGGTAACTAACCCCTAAATGACGGACCCATGACCACTGATTTCAAGCCTCACCACTTGTCGTTCAGTTTGCTGCCATTTGGCAATTAGATGTGAATGAAAAATTTTAAATTTATTTTTCAGAGATGGAGATACATGTCTTCTTTACTTCATAAATTTTTTAGATTTTTTTGTGGAAAATTGATTTTTTTGAGAATTTTTGAAGAAAAAGTGAAGGAAAATCATATCAAATAGAAAAATACTTCAAAAAGTTTCAAAATTTCATCATTTGTGTATATTATAGTGACAAACATCATAGTGTAAACTCAATTTCCGTGTCATTCTACAATTAGAAAATAATAGACATTGAAAATACATCTAAAGTTTGCATTGCAATAAAATATTCAGTATTGGAAATTTTTTCAAAATTCAAATTGGGGTAGAAACTAGAGTAGATGACCTTCATTTTGTTAGTTGGGTTCAAACTCAAAAAACATCATTTTTGTGGAGAAATTTCAGATTTAGAGCAAGGAGCAACAACTTCCCAAAATACTCTAAAATAGCATATTTTGTGATCCATTTTTTTTAATAACTTCTTGTTTATATGAAGACAAACACTAGCAAGACTCCAAACTGAATTGAATACTCTTCATCACCCAACATGAAAGGTCAACAAAAAACTTTTTGGATGAAAAAATGCTTTTGGACTCTTTCTTCTGAACAGTACTGTCATCAAAACGCCACGAAATGGCGTCCTCAGCGCTCCAGGGCTAAGGTAGGTACACCCAAACCGCCACTTTTTGCTACTGAGCCTATTTTCTATTATTAGACTGGTCAAATTTTCATTATGTTTTTGGGCAAGTGAAGGGAGGTTCCAACGCACCAGAGAACGTGGCATTTGGATACTGTATGCAAAAGTTATCAAGGAATAAAGTTTGGTTCTAAAGGCGTTTCTTCCACATAGGTACAAAACTGATTTTGGAGATGTACAATACATAGAGTGTAGATGGCGGTTTAAGGTCAGTGGCACATTTGGATGTACCTACCTTAATTATTTGCCATGGACGATAAATTTGAAATTTCAAAAAAAATTAACCAAAAAACTTTCATATTCATTTAAAAAGTTTTTTGGTTAAATTTTGAAAGTTGGTCTTAATGCAAGTTGAAAGTTGGTCTTAATGCAAGAAAAAACTGGAAGGTGGTCTTAATGCAAGAAAAAAATGAATATGCTTATAACTTTTACAAAAGATTGAGAACTATCAATCCCAATAATAAAAATGTTCTAATAAACAATTGGTATCTTTTTATTTTTATTTTTATTCAAAAAAATTCAAAATTGAAAGCAAAAGATAACTTTATCTACCTTCATTGCCCGCATAATTAATTCAATAAGGATGCTCTGGACCACAATGGTTGGATGGATGACTTCACTATTGAATGTAGAAAAAGTGAGTATACCTATTGGTTCAATAATAGGAGAGTTTTGGTTATTACCTTGGTCATGGAGGGTTGTGTCCTTATAGGGTTGTGTCATAACTTTCACTTCAAATTTGAATGGTTCAAAACCATCCATTAAGATAGGCTATTTGTTTTGTTTTGTTTGTTTGATACAATAAGATTTCTTGGATTGTGCGTCCCCTAGTTGTGTTCTTGGTACTATTGCAAAGGTCATGGTGAGGAGGGATGCACAGGCTTTAGTTTGTGACATTTGGATCTACAATAGAAAAATATTGAATTTCAAAGTTTTTATAAATAATTTTTTTTAAATTAATTTTAATTTGCTTTTGATTGAAGCAACTATTTTCAAAATATAATATTTATATAGATTGACATTCATTTTTTTAGAATATAATTTTTATTGCTTGATTTGACATTAAAGTAAAAACACCCTTCTAATTTTTATAATAATTATGGAAAAGATATGAAACCAAACATATGATGATTAGCATCTATTAAAAAATTTCACGCAAAAATTTCCAATCATGAAGTCAACAAAGTTTGCCCAAGTTCTAACAAAGCCCAAAGTGAACTCCTTTGTCCTTAGAGATTAATAAACTTCATTTCATTGATTTGACTCAATTCAAATAAAATGCTTTGTATGGCTAAAATTCAAATCAAAAGCAAAGAGCTATGAAAGCATTTTTGTGACTTTTGCATTAGAAATCTTCTTCACATATAGAAAATCAATAATAATTCAATGAGAAAAAATTGTTGCAAACACAAGTAAAAAACACTCATAAATAAATGATGAAATTTTATAATCCTTCATCTAGTATTCAATTTTTTGAAATCATTTACAAGCCACTTTTTGACTTCGTTGATGTTGCAAGGTTAATTCAAGTATCCTAGCAATTTTTTGTTGTTAATTCAAGAAATAATATTTAAAATAATACTATTGGTGACTACACATGATTTTTTTTAATGAACATTTCAGCTTATAAATAAATTGTCTTAATTTTGTTTGGATCTTGTTGGCAATTGACAAAAGACTCTACACTCATAGCTTATATTTTTAAGACATTAATATATGAACAAACTATAAATTTTTAAAGTGTTGCATATACGTTTATCTAAATCAACCCAAGGGATTCAAATTCAAGTTCATATAAAATTTCAATTTTATGCAACAATCTAAATGGAGTAATTTTAGTAATATGGTCAAAACTAGATGTAATTACCTTTTATGCAATATTTTTGAGTAGGATTGTATCTATATTGGTTATAATATCAATTATATAACAATATGTAATCACAATTAAAGAAGAACTTCTAAAAAATAACAAGATTATAAATTGTAATAGATTTTCTATCTGATACTAGTATTTGAATACCTTTTTTAGTCATTGCATTGATATATTGATTACTACAATCATGAATATAGAACATTATTACAAAAGAAAAAAAAACTAAAGTGTACTTTGTATTATTTGTTACATGAAGTTGCATTGAGGTTGTATTAACCAAATGAACATCTATAAAAAGAATTGATGAAGAAATATTTTCTAAATGTGATATTTATTGTCATTATTTAATTCATAATAATTGAAACTCTTTTTTGTTGTATTATTTGAAAAATGGATGCAGCTATGGTAATTTAAAATCATGATTATTGCAACAATAAAATTTGAACCATCCTTCATTAGATCCTCATCTAAAATAGGAATGTCAAATCTTGCAATTTCCATCTTCCAATATGTAGTTCAATTACCAAAATTGAACATAGAATGATTATTCTTCTCCTAAAATAGAAGCCCCTCATCAAGTTTGGTCCAAGTGCTTTTCTAAATTTTTACAATTTGTCTAGTTAAATCTTTTTACTAATATATTATTTACATCAACTTTGTCAAGTTAGTCATAAATCCCTAAAGGACCAACATGCATTTTTTGGCAACATAGAAATTTTGAGTAGGTAGATGTGACTAGAGATTTGCATATTTTTTAGGCTAAAATTTTAGTAAAAGGTGGGGACGAGGAATATCTTTCATATGCACCAAATTTCATGACATTTGGAAAAATGAATAAAAAATTATGGGCAAATATGTTACTTTTTTTCCATTTAGGTAATTTGGAGAGATCAGAAAAAATCACATTTTTCCAAAACAAAAATTTGAAATTATTTTTTTAGAGTTTTATACATGTGTAAAGCTTTTGAATCATTCATTTTGATCAATGAGATGAAAGTTAATAGGAATTTTTGTTTGGAGGCAATAATGGATTATCTACTCTAAAATAAACTTTGAAGTCCTTTATTTTACTCAATTTTCAATATTTTTGAAAAAAAATTGAATCATAGGATGTAGATTGTTTATTACAACATTTCAACCATTTGGATTGGCGTTTTTCAATTCCATAACTAAATTCTTAACAATTTTGAATTTTGAATCATTCTTTACTTCTTTCTACTTACTATTTTTTTCCTATATGTTGTACAATTCCAAATGATGTGCAAATTTTTCAAACATGTGGCCAGTTTGTTTAGGAAAAAAAGTACAAAGAAGCACCCTCATTTTGGACATTTTTTCATAAGAAAGTGAGCTTGTAAAGAGTAGCTGCCCTGTTTTTTGCAAGGCCCAAAAAATGATTTTTGTGATTTTGAATGCTTAGATCTTATGATTTTGAATGTAATCCACATAGTGGAAATTTCTGAAATTTTTACCACGTGTTCTCAAGTCAACATACTACAAGATCTTATGGTTACATGCGGCAAAAAAGTGTTTTTTTCGAAAATTTGGTACTCGCACCGGAAATGGTTGTTTTGGAGCGTTTTTGGTGAAAACATAGTCAAGAAACTTTAGGGATTAGGATTAGGATTAAAGAAAAATTGATTTGTAAAGATTCAAGCAAAATTCGCTCTTGATCTATGGGTTCAAGGCTTTTGCATTGGCAAAAACTACCTTGAAGAAATTTGACTATAGGTAGCTAAATTATTTGAAAAACAAACCACAAAAGACTTTAGGAACAAAGCCTCTTGTAGTATAATTCCTTATTTTTACTATTACGGAATTATTTTTTTTAGAAAGGAATTATTTGGACGAATCATCATCCTAAAATACTAAAAAAAAACTCAAAAAAGAACTCATCAGAGTATTATTATACCGACAACCTAAAACATGAACTAAGCCATCACCTAAAGAATCACGACAGCGACCACCACCGCCACCGCCACATTCATACCGACAGTCGAGCGCGGGGCATTTGCAGCGCCCCGATCATACGCAGACGGAGATGACGCAAAAGATGCTTTGATCGTGTGCGTACTCACATCCTTCACCGTCTCATTCCGAAAATAATTTTCATCATAATTTTGTGGTATCGGCATTTCGAGTCCCTGAGATGGCGAATTGGGACTCACGATCGCAATTGGAGGTGGAGGAGAATTTACGGTTTCGTTTGCTCCGGGAGCGTGCGCTGGTGCCATTGACGATGGCGCCACCTGTGGAGCTTCCGAGGGTGGAAGCTGAGCTTGTGGAAGAGGCGGTGGCTGTGGAGAGTATGGTGGGGGTGGAGAAGGAGGAGGAGGACAAGGCGGTGGAGGTGGGTGCTGGTGCGGGGGTGGAGGGGAGGATGGTGAGGAGGATGGTGAGGAGGAGGAGGGGGTGGAGGGAGAAGCTTGGGGGGCGATGGCGGTCCTGCACCGACGGAGACCTTCATCAGCATTCCTGCTTGGCTGCAATGGCCGATGTAGCCGCAGATGAAGTAGTACGTGCCGGCTTTGGTGAGGGTGATCACGTCTTCGCCCGTGCCGTATTCTTGGAGGGCATGCGTGGTGTTGCAGGTGGTGTAGTCACGGGAACTCACTTGTTGGACGTTGTGAATCGTGGGATCGTAGCTGAAAACTGCAGGGCAGGGCATGGAGTTAGGGTTGTCAGGTGAGGAGTGATGAACCTACTATGGATGGATTAGGGTTTGGTGGTGTAATTGGTTGATGGTGGTCGTTGCGTGATGAAATCGTTAGCAACATTGATTTTAGTTTTTTTCAGAAAGTCAAGGGTGTGGTTAGCAAGAATATTTTGCATGCTTGTTCCAGTTGTAGGTACTGATATGTGATTTATTTCTGGTAATTGTGACTTTGGCTGTCATTGCAGGACATCACGCCAATGCAATGGAGTTTTTAACTTGCAATTAAAATCTGAAAAAACTGCGAAATATATGCTTGGTAAGTAATCTACAAAAATCCAACTGTAGGATCTTGAAGAGCATCTTATGTTTGTCCTGCCCTCGGATTTTCAACTGTTTATTGGTAGTGTGCTAAAAAGTTTTTTGACCCTCAACCGTTTCGTCTTGAAAAATTCAGCACTGCACTTTGACCTTGAGGGTAAGTGTGTGCACTTGAATCTCATTTGTTACATATCTTCTAGATTATGTTTTAAAGTGGGGTTGTACTATTTATGAGTTCAAATCCTCCTCTCAATGCCAAAGTAGCAGAGTCTATTTGGTTGTGACTGTTAAATAGCAATTACACTGGACAACTGGATGTATCAGAAGATGTTGTTTACAAAGCTGGTATGTTGATTGATTTGGAGTAAGCAGGTAATCAGTATTCTTACTTAATCTTTCACCAGCGACGAATTTCTTCGCTATAGCCCAATCTGAGTAATAGGAAGGGTAAGGAGCGAAGTCCCAGTCCACTGTGTGCTGCACTGTCATAGCCATCGCCACCGGTGGAAGTAGAATAGCAAACACAAGCACCAGAGCCTCCAAATTTCGGTATTTCATCCTGAAGAGTCTTTTACAATCTCTCCTGTGACATTGTAGATGTGCGAATGCAAGCTAACCAGGTTTTCTAAGCACTCAATAACTGTATTTGATTTAACACTGTATTAGAGGTTTGCTTAGTCACCTGAAAATTGGGGGCTTGCTGTAACTGTCGGATGTTCACAATCCTCCTTGAAAATCGGTTGGGCTAGCGATGTCAACATAGTTGTATCACAGTAATCTTATGGGGTGAACAACTTTGTGGACATTTGGAGCCCAATTCTACAAAAATAGTATAATGAAATGCGAAATGGCATCCATATCGTCCTTCATTGGTGAAGACTTTGTGATGTTCGACATAGTCAGATGTCCGTGCAACCAGCGACTTTCCTTGTAAGCTTCAAACACCGGTATCGTAATGTATCATAATGTCCTCCAGGTCTGCAGGTCCCTGTATTCATCCTCTCCATCAAAATGCACAAGCTTCAGACTCAGAGGGCTTGGAGCCGGAGATATATTGAAAAAGGAATATTGCCGCCATGGAATTACGGACTAGAGTATGCCCGAGATCCAGGAGTCTCAAGAGCATTATCGGACATGATTCCAAGCCATTCTTTGATCGAAGGGCTTAGAGTGAGAAGAATTATGAGTTTTTAATCCACTTCTGATTAGCCAAGGAGACAGTGATAAGTTGCTTGAACACGAAAAGTAGAGAGTAGAGATCAAAGTGAGAAAGGAAGAACCGCTATGGAGAGAAGGTGTAAGAGTGAGGAGATCATACCAGTGGGTCCATGACTTGGGGCATGTTTCCATGAAGATACATGTAGCTGACCAGTGGGGCACAGTAGAGCGCTGTTCACTGGGCTAGTCTCGTGGCTCGTGTGATTGCAACTGAGGTTGGGGCAATTGGGGAGCCGCTGCATTTGTACTAGATGACCGATGGAGGGCCGGGAGATGGAGGGCCAAGGTGATTATCAACATTATCCTCGCCTCCATACCAAATCAGGTTTGCCAGATCTTGAAGA
The DNA here is from genome assembly GCA_950106755.1 of Climacium dendroides. Classification (NCBI taxonomy): domain Eukaryota; kingdom Viridiplantae; phylum Streptophyta; class Bryopsida; order Hypnales; family Climaciaceae; genus Climacium; species Climacium dendroides. The sequence continues at coordinate 40,969,570 of OX467082.1, read as the reverse complement.
TGTACGACTCCCTGAGAGCGCTGAGAGCGCGGGGAGGACAGGGATTATGACTCTAGGGAGATGAAAGCGAAAGGAGTCCCGTAATCACGCGTGCCACCTATATGAAATCGCGCTACATACCAGCACTGACGATTTGCTTCACAAGATCATCCGACAACCTATCCATTCGATTTGCTTCCCTTCTTTCTTCAAAAGACGATTCAGTACTGCTGATGAAACACAGGCAATTGTACCCTTCTGATTCTCCGTCTGGACTTCCGAGGTAACAATCCATGTACTACAGTGCAAAGCTTTTGCGTACTGTCCACCTCGGCAGCCTATCACAGTATGTGTTGGTTGGTCACGGGTAAGTGTTTGTAAGACACTTGTCCCAAGCTGCCAGGACAAGGCTGCTCCCAAAGTGACACGTAAATGTTGTATCACCTGCCCACCATGTTGTATTCCATGACTTTTCCTTATATCTTCGAGAGGAATAACTGCTCTCTCATCTTTCTCATTTGTTCACCGTAGCCCCTCTACAGTTCTTCCTTTGTAACTCTCCTGTGCACTGAACGGGGCCAGTATCTTCCAGCTTGCAGCAACTGATTCCATCAGCTTGATCTGGTAAGCGCTCTTTCATTTATGTTCTACTTTTTAAGTTGCATTCAAGACCAGTATCTTCACTTTAATACTATTCAAATATGTTTGTATACAAAATCTAACAAAATTCTATTGTTTCCTAAGTTGAACTCTGGTTTTGCTGTCTCTACCCCCTCAAGGGGAGTAACTAAGCAACAGTTTGAGAATTTAGGAAGTTATGATTTCCAACGAAACTGAGAAATGTGTTGAAAGCAATACGAACATGTCGGGGTCCATCTTTCCAAAGAACAGATTTGTTTTGTTTAACAAAATTGTGACATATGGTTACGTGAATAGTGGCGTTTTAGGATTGTAGAATAGGATTTTTGCAGTGTTTCAAGTAGTGAAAGAATGACGAGCGACAGTTTTGACATTTCTGTGGCACTGGTGCTTAGCTTCTTGTTGAACTTTTGTTATGAAATTCTCAATTTTCTCAATTGTACAGGTGGTTCCCGTCTCTTCAAAATGTTACGCCACCATTTGATTCTGCATCTGCTGGGAACGGTAGCTACTGCTCTGCTCCTCTTAACGACAGCGAATGCAACGGACAACCCTTCAGGATCCTCCGTGAATATCATCAACGCCCTCAACGACACCCTCGTGCTGCACTGCTCGTCCAAGGACAACGACTTCGGCCAAGTGGCCGTGAACCCCAAGGGCAACTACTACTGGAAGTTTGACCCGAACATTTTCGGCCGCACCGTGTACAACTGCGAGTTTCTTTGGACCAACAAGAGACAGGAATTCCCGGTGTGGCAGGGCAGCTTCTACGACGAACGACCCAAGTGCTGCGCCCGCGGCCCTTGCGCGTACAAGCTCAGCCCGGATGGCATCTACTACGGGCTCGTCAGTGACACGGACGACGGCGGAGCGGCCGAGTCCTGGGAGTTTTACAAACCATGGTTGCCGAATCCAGTTCCTGCCGACAAGTAATTCGGGTATATACAATATGTTTCAGATGGTTTGAGGACTGACCATTATTTTAAGTCTCTCTGTGCACCCAAACCTCGTCACTCTTACCACCTGGGGTCCCAACTTTTCACTCTACATAGTTTGAATGTGTGGCAAGGTAGTGTGCTGGAATCGACGATAGTGTGGCAAGTGTGCAAGTCATAGTTTAGAGGTCACAATAAAGAGTTTTGAGAAAATTTGGAAGCTTGGATTTGGAGCTACTAGCAGATCAGGACATTATGAAGCTGGTCCTCGGATATGAAGTAGAATAATCAATTGCTAGATGTAACTGTCGAGAAGCATCTGTTTCGGTGATGCTGTACCGACACTAGCGGTGTTTTGTTTGGTGTTTGCAAGAGTATAATGCAAGAGTGTGCAGTATGATGTATCCATGCAATGTAATGCCGATAGTACAGTATGCATGGGAAGTGGATTTGCATCCTCTCCTGTACCCAATATGATGGAGCATTGTTAAGTGCATCCACACCCTTGATCGCCAAACTTGGCACACTAAAATTTTCTATCTAATTTGGAAGGGTCCTCAATTTCCTTGTCCTTCACTCTTGCTCACCAAATACAACTCATACATAGGCAAGTGACCACTCATCAAGTAGGATATAGGATAAAGCAACCAAACTTTGAATGAACAATGCATGTAGCACTTTTCATCCATATTTGAAGAGTGTCAAACTCCTAGCTTGTAAGGGTGGTCACACTTTAACCTTATAACATTGGCAGGACTAAAAATTAGTCTTTTGACAAATGGAATTTACTAATAGTGGACAAAAACAACAAACTTTCTTCCAAAAAACATGTCATGCAATTTCTTGTTAATTTTAGAAATGCAATTAATAGAGGCTTTATTTTTTAAATAAATCATGCAATTATTGGATAATATTCCCTCATGAAAGTATTTTCATGTCATTCTTAGCCAATCTTTGCATTCCAAGTCATAGCTAAAGCTACACGGATATGGATCTTCCTTGTTCTATTTGCCCACAATCAAGGGCTTGTCATTACATGGTTAACCTCTAAAAGATAGATCCTATGACCATGTAGCCAAACTTGAAAGTACTTTACTTTCTATCCTCTAAGTATCCTTTCACTATTTATGAGTTAAATTTTTTGGTTAAATTTTTTATATTTTTCAAAGTTGTAATCATGTGTGTAATATTTGACATCAAATTTTCAAATCTTTTTGAGAAAATTTCAAATGACCATGAATTTTTGAAAAAAAAATGAAAGAAAATTCAAATCAAACTCACATTATATTAAAAAAAAAATCTAAAATTTTCAAATCAAATCAAAACAAATTACCTCAATGCAGATTGGGTGTCCGCCGGAGGAACTGTTGCATGCTAGTTGTTCCTTGCCGGTTCCCTCGCCTGCTTCCCCACAGATTGTTTGAATTGTTGAGCCTTGAATAAAGCATGTAGTATTCTAGAAGATGAGAGCTTCAGGAACTCAGGGAAGGACTTGGGAGGTGAAACAATTTACTCCATGGACGAGCGTTATGAAATTCGATTCTTCCGTTGGATACAGACACGGTGACAGAATCCTGTTAAGCACGTCAAGTGATCGATACAATAGATCATCAGTGCTGGAAAAAAGGCAAGACTGATCAAGTACAGTCAAGTACAATAATGTAACAAATTTTTCTTCTCAGGCAGATCCAACAACAAGAATTCAGTACTCTTCACTAAAATTTGAACGCAATTTGCAGTTTGGCAATCTGTCCAGAGCTTCCGAAAGTTCATGACCTTTTTGTTGAAATTGTATGGATACTTAATTTGTAAGATTATTGGACCCAACTGTACACTGACTAGCTTGAACCAGTGCCGGACACAAGGACGTAGTAGTTAGAAGTGCTTGCACATACGCAAGAAAGAAATTTATTCTTGTATTAAAAGTTTTCCTATGCACAATACATAAAACATTTAAGTGATACAATTTTATTTGATATACAAGCACATAAAGCAATAATGTGGTTGAATGCAAAGCTTTGTGCCAGATAAAATTCAAAATAATGAAGTTATCACTACATTTGGATGAACTAATTTACCAAAGTCACACTATTTTTAATTAGTGTGGTTGAAATAGTGTTATTGTACTATACCCATTTCCAAAAAACAAAATATTGTGGCAACACTACACTAAAATTGGTAAATAGTGTTGGATGATAATTAATGTTGTTCCCTGTTTTTTACCCCCAACACTATTTACCTTAAACCCTGTTTTTTACTCCCAACACTATATTTTGTTTCCATCTAACACTAAATGCACTCTCGTAGAAATGTTGAAATGATCAAATTTTACTATAAAGCTAAAATAGTGTTAGAATGAATAAATAATGTTCTAACACTAACCTTGCAAATCACAATTAGTGTTATTGTTGACAATTAGTGTAGCCAACACTATTTACCAATTTTAGTGTAGTTTTGTAGATGATGCTAATTCACACACAATAATAGGGCAAATCAGGGACATTAACTATCCTCAACCGGCCGCAGCTGCAGGTCCCATCTGACAGTTTAGGATACACGTCCAACGCCATCCCACATGAACAAATCTGGCAAAACACACAACAGCCTCAAACAACAAATCGCAACATGATCATACCTTTCGATAACTTTCGGGTGCCGGAGACATCCCCGACGATGAAATAAATGCAAATCACAACACCATCATAGCTTTCAGCTAACTAGCTGAGAATTGAGAAAGTGCAGACGAAACTTTTATCGTTCACACTTTGCAAAAGAAATTGAACAGCAGCCTATCTAATTGCATAAAAGGATGCACGGCGTCCGTCAATGGCTTATTAGTCAGTTTATCCTGTAAAATTTGTCCTGAACTGCCTAGGAGGATACTGAGCGCCATTTCTGTGAATGGAATCACCTCTAACACATTATGCAAACATTCCATCAAGCGGAATACTACGGACCCCTCGTATCCAAGAGAATAACCCACTGGGACCAGATCATCCGACTAAGAAAAATATCACTGATCTTTTCACGCAACTGTGAAAGGCACCGGTAGACGATCCAGATGTGGATTCTTCGTTGCATAAGCGGAGAACTCTGCACTAGGTCCGTGGGGGATTAAGGAATAACAGCAAGAGAAACAATTCACAAGGCTGATTACGAACAAGACCTAGGAATCCTTCTCAGAAGGACAAGCAACATACTTCGACTTCCATACCATCACTTGGAACAAGCTCATTCAGTACCTCATCGACACGATCTCCCAAATTAATAAACTTTACGGAACCCTAAACTTACTTTTAATACTAGAGTAAGACATATCCTGACACATCCACAATTTAAACAATTGATTCAGCAAATGAGAAGAATACTAAAAAGAAGAAACTGCACAAATGTCCCAAAATTTTCAAAGCAGCATGTGGAGACGATTTGAAAGAACCTCAAGAGTATGAAATGCAAACGTCTCTGCGAACAGATTTTCCATTTCAATAGGCCCCGAAACAATGGCTTAGTTCACTTTACAAACCCTAAATAAAGCTGCACCCTCAAAACCCTAAGCAGTCAAGATGACCGCGCCCCCAGCCTCCTTGATCTTCTTCTCTGCAAGCTTGGAGAAGAACTTCGCCTTCACAACCATCGGCTGCGTGGGCAAGCCGCCCTTGCCGAGAACCTTGAAGTATCCATGCTGAGTGACGTCCAAGAGAGGCGCACTCTTGTTCCCGTCCGCCTTCTCCTTCACAGCCTCCGGCACCAATGACCACAACTTGTCGATGTTGACGATGGGACAGTGAAACTTGTTCATCGTCTTGTGGAAGTAGCGCATACCGACCTTGCCGAAGTACCCTGGATGGTACTTGTCGAACAGGATACGGTGGTGGTGCATACCTCCGGCATTACCACGACCTCCTGGATGCTTGCGGTGCTTGCCCACACGCCCGTGACCGGCGCTCACATGGCCCCTTTTCTTCCTGTTCTTCTTCAGCCGGGTCGTCATGGTGCCGTTCCGTTCGTCGCTCCTCGGGGGCTGGCTGCACAGCAACACAGACAAAAGAGACCGGAGCGTGAGCAGCACCTCAGGCTTTGTGAGCTTCAAACCCTAATTTCTCCTTTAAGGGCTGAGATCTATCCGTATTCAACGGCCCAGATCTAAGAGAGAGAAAGTGGAATGATGGATGGATGAAATTTACGACGTCGTCATTCGTCAAGGGCCTGCTTCCTTTTGCACGGAAACGGTCATGGGTGACCGAATGTCCAAAGTGGGCGATGGCGTCGAGAAATAAGGTGGGTTTTTTTGGGGTGAGAAGTGCTGAAGTGGCAACATACAAGAAAATTATTCATCTATATTTTGGATATAACTATCTTTTCATCCACGTATTTGGATGAATTTCATTAAAATTTGGTGATTTCATTTTAATTATTTTCAAAAATTATAACAACTTGGCATCATCATTCAATTTTTCTTCAAATTTTTTGTAAGGCTTGATGTTCCCCAATTATTTTTGGTGCTTTGCATTTAAATGCCTAAAAAAACATTTGAGGTAGCTACATCCAAAATTATATAACCACCACATCACTTTGGATACATCTCCAACATCAACATGTATATATCCTTAAGAAATGGTTTTATGACATCTACCAAAAAATACTTTGAACCTTCATAATTTATTTATACAATATTCAAATGTTATGTTCTTGTTTAAGGAATTTGAACTTGTGATCATCGGAGGCATGAAATGAATGCCTCCTGTACATTTAAGTTGGTGATTTTGTACTATTTACTTTTATATATTTAGTAATCACTCTTATTTAATTTAGAATTCTTATTTTGATTTTAAATATGTTCTCATTTTGATTTTATTTATAAAAGAACATGGATCATTATAATATGTATTCTATTTTAGGATTAAGACAAGATCACCTAATGGTAAAAGAGGTACCTTAAAAGACAAATCTCATATATGTGTAATCAATTTTAGTATCCTTTACTTTGTAAGTTCTATATTGCCAATATACATGAGGAAAAATCATTTTATTTTACTTCTCAAAAACAAAATCACATATCTTCTACATGTCAAATGTTTTTTAGATTTCTTTGTGAAAATTTGAAATTATTGAGAATTTTTGAAGAAAAAATGAAGAAATTTTAGACTCAAGTATTAAATTAAAAATATGCTATAATAATCTAAATTTTTTGCAACCAATATACATTATAGTGTAGAATGAAGCAACAAACCATATGTCCAAAGAAAATATACCAAACAAACTAAATTGTAATGATTCCAAGGATGATTCTAAACTTTTTTCCAACTAGTATTTTCAACTACCTAAAATTAAAATACAACAAAAAATTAACTTCAATTGATAAAATTAATTTCACTATAATGCACTTATTTGTCCTATTAGTGAGGTGAAAAAATTAGTAGTGTCCAAAAAAACTAATGTCCTTTTTATATCTTATTTTTGTAAGAATTCAAAACAACAATATTTTAACTTATGCTAATCCTATTATACGAATAGTATAACTATAGAAATTAATAAAATATAGGTGAAGGACAACATCAACACATTTCTACCAAATATTTAATTATTTATGAAAATAGAATATTCTTTTAAAAAAAATATTTTTTTGGAACTTTTGGCGTCTACTTTTGGAGTTATTTTCAGTCTATTTGCCGGGCCAGTTTATCGTGTCCATTGAGGATGCCTTCACCTGACGCCAAGTCACACTCCATGCCGGCCGGGCTTCTTTTTCATTCATCCAAAAAATATCATTCATCTAAAACTAAAATAGTTTCCCGCGACAATCACATTCGGAGAGGGAGAACGATCGCTTCAGCCAGACGCGAACCCAGGTCGCAGGATCTTCCGAATCAGAAACTTGAGTCGTTACTGGCAGAAATCTGTTGCTCAAAACACCGTGGGAAAGTAAATTTTGCATTCGGAGTATCGCTGTCGTTTGAAATCAGTGAGTTCGGTGGGTTTTCGTGTTCCTGGCCCATTCATGTTGAGTTTCATACGAGACATTTGAGGAAGCTGCAATGCCAGTTCTTAAACTTGTGTCGTTGATTAATGGTGAATGAGAGGTTTGGGTATGGGCTGATGATCGCGATGATTGCAGGGAAGGATTCAAGGGATGTGAAGGCTGTGAGAAAGCTATGGCGACAACTGTGGCTGCAACTTCTCTGGCGCGCGATTACGATTTGCCATGGGTTGAGAAATACCGGCCTCACAAAGTGGAGGACATTGTGGGTAACCACGATGTGGTCGCTCGCCTCCAAGTCATTGCGCAGGGTGGCAACATGCCCAATCTCATCTTCTCTGTATCCGATATGGCGTTTATGCAATAGTGCAAGTTTTTTTTCCTTGCTCTCGATGATTTTCAGTGACGTAATTGTAACCTACTCTGTGATGTATTGGCATGTACACTTTTGCGCAGACCTGCCAGGGTTTTAGGGTTTAGGGTTTAGGGTTTCGATTTGTGATGTAAGTTTTCAAATAGCCATGTGTCTTGAGGAGTAGGGATTTTTGTTTTTTCGAAAAATGATTATAGTCTCGCTGCGTTTCTTTGACCTCTGAGAAGGGACCTCCTGGCACTGGTAAGACAACAAGTATTCTTGCGCTGGCTCATGAGCTGTTAGGTCCGAATTTCAAGGAAGCTGTCCTGGAGCTCAACGCCTCTGATGACAGGTGAGTTTGAGAATCGTATGGCGGAGTTATTTGAATTGGATCTGTAAGTTAATTTTGGGGAATTTCGTTACATACTCATACTCTAGTGATGTCTTACGTAGTCACACCTTAACGCAACTGTTCAAGCGCTGTCAGCAATTTTGGGTTTAAAAGTACTTGAATGTGACTGAGAAATCCTTAACAAATTGATGAGGGAGTCCTGGGAATTGAAATTAGCTAATATTGATTCAATCTGAGTGAATTATTCTCTGTCAAATATCACAAATTAGCACTACATGAGCAAAGCAGTTTATTGAATGTAATGAATTCATACCCAAAGTGACTAAGTTCTCACAAAATTCCACGTTTTGGAAGATTGAGAATATTCAATTTCGACTAAGAATTTCACTTAACGCGTTCTTTATTGCACCCAATATTGTCACACTGGCATGTGAAATCCAAATGAGCATTTTTACTGAATGAGGTCTTGCTACCTTATCCCTCTTTTGTATATGACATGCCATCTCTGATACTTGCGAATCCTGTTTGTCTTATTTTCTGAGCGGGCTGTCGGTTTGATTGGCATTACAGAGGGATTGATGTTGTCCGGAACAAGATCAAGATGTTCGCTCAGAAGAAAGTGACTTTGCCTCCTGGGCGGCATAAAGTTGTCCTTCTGGATGAAGCTGACAGGTAATCTCTTCCATATTCGAAACGTGTAGATGGAGCTCAAATCGTGAATTTTGTAGTTCATTTGACAATAATATGGGATGAGGAATATGACGTTTGGGTTTTTGTTGAAATGGATGTGATTATCTCTGCAGCATGACAGCAGGTGCCCAGCAGGCTCTGCGAAGGACTATGGAAATATACTCCAACACGACACGATTTGCGTTGGCTTGTAATTTGTCGTCAAAAATTATTGAACCCATTCAAAGTCGATGTGCCATAGTTCGGTTCTCCAGACTATCAGACTCTGAAATTCTGGGTCGTCTTCTTCGAGTTGTCGAAGCAGAGAAGGTTTCCACTTACGCACCTTTCTATCGTGTTGCTACTATGGGTTGTCTTCCCCTTAGGTTGAACTTGAAGTAAAATTTGTTTAAGAAGTTCTATACAAAGCATTCAAGGGTATCTAGATCCACTCTTTCTGTGTTGTCTTCCTTTGTCAATCTTGTGAGACTTGAGGAATTGGTGGTCATCTGCTGACCGAGTACCGGTATCGCATGTTGCAGGTGTCTTATGTGCCAGAGGGGCTGGAGGCAGTGGTCTTCACAGCTGATGGGGATATGCGGCAGGCTTTAAATAATTTACAAGCCACATTCAGTGGGTTTCAGTTTGTAAATCAAGATAATGTTTTCAAGGTACACTTGATATCCTGTTTTTCATTATAATGTAATTCATACGGTATGATTATGAGGTCTATCTGTTTGGGAAAAGTAACAGTAACATCTAATGATGAGACGAGCTCTTGGAAGTATCTGAAATGTCAACAATTATTTTTGTGTTTTTGGAACTGATCAATGTTGGGAGATACATGCTTGCACGATCTGGCTTTGATATGATCAGGTCTGCGATCAACCACATCCCCTACTGGCTCAACAAATCATCAAGCACTGTATAGCAGGCAACATTGACGATGCCTACACAGGCTTGAAACAGCTTTACGACCTAGGCTACTCTGCAACCGACATTATCACCACTCTCTTTAGAGTAGTCAAGAATTATGAGATGGTGGAATTCTTGAAGCTTGAATTCATTCGGGTAAGCTTTATTGTCGTTTCTCCAACGGAGCGTGTCACCGTTCGTCTAGCAAGTACATATCTTTGTTTCGTTATTTTCGTTATTTTCGTTGTTTTCTGCAGCTTACGTGTCCACCATTTCGTTTGGATCAAATAATTTTTGGAAGTAATCCTGGTCTAAATTACCCAGTTACATTTCCCTCGAATGTGTGCAGGAAGTGGGTTTTGCACATATGCGCATAGCAGATGGAGTTGGGTCACTACTGCAGTTATCAGGTCTCTTGGCCAAACTTTGTAAAGTTAGAGATAGATGCAAGGCATAGTGTTCCATGTTATCATGAGCAGGAAGCGTCTTTAGATTGAATGTTGTATGAGAGCCCAGTTTTTTGACAGGTTTTACTCTAGAATACTGGACAACATTTTGTAATATTGCTGGTGTTAGTAGCTTCAAGTCTTCAAGGTATGCCTGACCTATCAAGAGGTTGATGACCGAAGGATTTGGGCTTCATTCCCTGCTGCAACTTAACATTTCCTGTTTTTTCGGGGATACTCTTTATATTCTCATGTTCCTAACTGCTTGTCTTACTTCCAATTCTGTTGTTATGCCCATCACGATCACTCATACCCATCACGGTCACACAGCAAGGTCAACAGTTTACAAATCTGGTCTGCACCCAAAATGGTTCAAGATGGAATACTAAATTTAATCGATGAGAATTTTTTTGCTTCATCTCCAATTTTGAGAAGTTCAGATATTTGCCAACTTTGAAGAAGCCAGTCATTGAGATGAAGAAATGGAGAGCACACAATTGTGACTCCCCCAGTATAAATGCATTCCTAAACCTATGCATTCCCTAAAACCCTAAATCCATGCTGAGTCCACTATGAAGTGTATTTCTCTGATTGTAACCTCTACGAGAAAATGAATACCTAGCAATTCTAATTGAAGAGTGCAGGGTTGTTTACATGTACAGTACAACCACATGGCCATGTATAGAACGTCGACTTTTCCAAATACAATATGAAACAATCTTCCTAAGGGCCATTTCACACTTTCAATGAGGCAAAAGAAAAGCCACCCAAACCTTAGTCTTGAAGCCAAAAACAATCACCTTCCGATACCTATGGACTTCCAAGTACAGAAACGTTTCCATTTCGCTAAGTTGATGCAATGACATCCCAATGCGCATGTCGAAGAAGCTGGAGGTGTGGAAGACCAATTGCAGCAGTTACGAATGAACCGCAATCTGATTCAGTTCCTCTTCGTTCTGTTGAAGTAATTTGATTCATTGACAAGTTTCCAGTCTGTGTTCCAGAGTGTTGTCAAGTTTTTCAGTCCGTGTTGGTTGAAACGGCGCCATCGCGGTTTGCGGGGGTACACAATATTCAAGCAATCCCTTGAGAAGTTACTGTACAGTACAGACACCTTGTGAGCGTTATCACGAATGCTACGATTGGAAATTGTCTTTGAGAATGTCCGCCACCGTCAAATTAGAGAATCGTTTCTGACTCCCTTTGAGAATGCGTCGCACTTGCTGCGCATCGCGTCGCGCCGACCTGCCGAAGCTCTCCGTGCCTTCCACGCTCTCGTCGTCGCTCACGTCCCCGCGCCGGATACGACTCACCTTGAGCGCCAGGCGCTGCGGCCACGAGAACAGCCGCCCCGCACACGGCATGACCACGCTTGTCCTCTCCCCCGTCGCCTCTCGACACCTCCGCCACCTTCTTCGCGAGCTTATCACCGAAGGTTCAGCAGTCTCGCCTTCGTCGCCCTCGCATTTTGGCGATTCCGGTGGTTGCAAATGTGACGACCTCCGCCATCTCCTTCTCGGTGGAGAGATTGTTGATGCGACCGTGTCTTCCTTCACTTCCCAGCTCTTCACGCTCGGGTAAATGTTCTCGTCCTCGTCTTTAGGGTTCAGGGGTTCGAGACGAGGAAGACGAATCGATTTAGGGTTTGGTGTCGGGGTTCGGATTGAACTCTCTTGCACAAGCACCGGTGCGAATTTTACTGAGCGCTTGGGCGGGTGAAGCTTTTCCTTGCTGGAGGATCGACTATGGCGTCGTGGTAAGCGAATTGTTGTGTCGTCGCATGGGACCCAGTTGTTTTGGGATTTCGGGTTTCTTGGATTTTCAAGTAATGTGCTGGGATGTGATTCCTCAGAGATTTCGGAAATGTCGTTGTTTGGGATGGGAGTTGTCTCTGGCGGGAGCAGAAACTCCAAGTCTGTGTCGTCCAGTACCCCGCCATCTTTTTCAAGCCAGGGCTCCCGGTGGTTCGCTTCCTGGAAATACCGTAACTCATCGACGCCATTCGCATTTGTGAGGTCGCGCGCTTCATCTTCGGAAGTCGTGAGCTCCACCTCCTTGTCGGTGTAGGTGAACATCGAGAAGGAGCGTCCGTTGCTTCCGGCTGCCGGGGACTCCAGGTCTGATGATTCGTCATTGTAAGTGGACGAGGACGCTTGGTGGCGATGCCCTGTTTCCGAGCTGTCGGATGCGAAATGCGAAATCTCATCAGAGAGCACTGAGCGGGGAGACTTGCAGGTGGTTGTGGCGTCTCCGAATTCGGGGAATTGCTGGAACCTCGAGAAGATGTTGTCATCATCTGAGAATAACGATGTGGGGGAAAGCTCACATATGAACGACGAAGGTGATGGATACTCATGCTGGATACTCTCGTCTTTGCAATGTTGCACATTCACGGGTTCCAGTGTTGCGGCTCGAAAGGTTAGTAATGGCGAAAGCTGCTGAGGAGTTTGCTTCACGATGGACTCCACTTTAGGGTTCGCAGTACTGTGTCCTAAGGTCTCGAGGTCAAGGTCCTGGAAATCACTGGAAACCGAAACGGATTTGCGTTTGGGAATGCTCTCACGCTCCCACACTCGAAAGGAGAGCTCATCTTGAACATCCGACTCGGTCATTTTGGGCGAAGAGTATCGCAGCTCCCGTTCCTCCATTAGGGGCTCACTGCTCACGTCCAGCGTCGGCAGGTTCTGAAATTTTTGGTTCCATAAAGGTTCTGGCGATGCAAGCCCTTCCATCTTTTCCATCACGGGGCTCCCGAGTGATGGTTTCTCTCGATCTTTCGCTTCTGGTTTCGGTTTCCTGGGCTTCGTGATCGGTGCCCTGCTATCTCGCGGTTTCGCCCTCTCTCGCTTCGGTGGCTGCTTCACGTCTATCGTCGATTCTCTTACAAATTTGCGACCACCCGGTTGTGGCTTCGTCACCACAGCAGGTTTTCGTTCTTTTCTCACAGTTGGTTTTCGTTCCTTCGGAGAATCCTCATCTATTCTTTCGAGAGGGTGTTGTAATACTCTCGCAGGGCGGTCAATTTTCGCTCTCACCATGTACTCATCTGAGTGCTCCTGCTCCGGGATCACTTCCAAAGGGTGGCGCTGCACTCTAGTGGAGACCCCGCCATCTGAAAGCATTCGTCCAAGCTTCGGCGTCACTCTGATTTTCCCCTCTGTCTTCGTGGTGCGGCCTGCCTGCTTCATCACCTTCTGCTTGTCGCCCCTTGGCAATCCCTGATCCTCCTCCAGTTGCCTGGACGATGCATCCTCTAATTTTTTTTCATTTTTTTCTGATTTTTTGTTTTTCCCCACCATATCCTCAGAGATCTCTTTCATGTTACCAATTAGTGCGTCACCACAATCCGAGGAAACAGATGAGGCTAAGAACAGGGGAACCAGAGGCTCCATTGACAGGTCGGCGGGTTGAATCTCTAGAGCATGATGTCGTGGGCTCGCACTGGATTTCGGACTGCGAGGAGGGCCATTTGTGAGGGCCTTGTGCCCCTTGTTGTATCGCTCCTGTGCCGCCTTCTTCTCCAGAGAGAGATCCACAAGCTCCACATGGTCCGTTGCTCTCCTTGCTACGAACGTTGAGTTGACGATCCCCATGAGATACATCTTGAATTCGCCAGGGTGATCGGTACGCTCAGCTATCACCTTGCTTCTTGCACCCTGCATGTACAATCATACACTCTCAGTTTCTCGGAAACGCAGGTCTTCTCTTACAGTGCATCACTCTTCTTCGAATGCTTAAGTGTTGCTATCTACAGCAGGGTTGATCACGAAAGCTGAACTCGGCACAACGACGGAAAATTGTTAGAAACGAAGGATATAGCCCCACCACGAGAGCTGCCTACTACTTTCAAAAGAGTGCAATTTCCTTTCGATCTCTCCCCTAACACATTTCCTGTCACTCAATTCCCGCAAGTTTCTAATGCCGAGAGTCATAGTCCTTTCTGTCACTTCTTGGGTCGAAGATCTACATAGCTCCTGCAGCTAGAAAGGAAACGAAGCTTGAGAAGGAAAAATGGTTGGAGACTCGGACTCAGAGTCAGATCTTGGCAAGTGACGAGACGTAGAACTCGTGCAAAAATTGACTAATTGAACCGCAGGATTTTATTGCCACAAGAACCGTCCAAAGAGCTTTCAAGTGAGCTTGCTGTGCTCGTACTCAGAGTGCAATCTGGACAGTCGAACTGGCCACTAGGTGCCAAACTTCTCCATCCCAAGCAACAGGTCAGGTACTCCTTGTGTACGTGTCATCACATCTGACAAGCCCCAACATGAGTGTCCAACAGGAATGACAGGTAAGTTAGAGATAAGTCACCTCCGCCAGCAGAGATCGAAATTGTGTAATCAAATCCGATGTCGGGGCGATCCAACTCTACACGCTCTTTGGTACAACTCCTGCCAAAGATTGCTCTGTTCTAAAAGTATCGTGTGTGTGATGCAGCACTCTCAGAGAATACTTGAGAGTAGAGTATCTAATTTCCCGTCTCTATTGCCTGTGTCTATGTCTGTGTCTATTCCTGAGTCGGTACCATCCTAGAGAAGAGCTCGTGTGTGTATGAGAGCGAGGATCTTAAGCGAATTTATTGAAAATTTAGCCTCTTTCGATCGGCTCTGTTTCCGCTGACAGTAGACGTGCAAGTGGTGCAGGCACTGCCGAAACCGTGCTTGCTGAGGCGCTCGTGAGACCCACGCTGAAGCAACTCTCATATCTCACGTCTTCTCTGCTAACTCAGGTTCTAACAATCGTCACCCCTCCACTGCCCATCTTCACCAGTTTTTCCTTACACATCCCAATTCATCACTCAACACTCTCTTTCACATGGTTTTCGCTCGCCTGTTCTAATTACGCAGTCATTACTTCACATCTAGATTTCACAACCTTCGCACAATAAAATCAATCTTCAATCGTATCCGGACAAACATTTTACTCACAAATCAAGTCGTGATGACGATCGACTCTTTAGTACCGCAAGGTTTCCAATTAATTAGTTTCCGCTAAATTCGATGCACTGGTTTGACAATAATCTCTCGTGACCATCACGTTGCAAAAGATGATCCTTGGCTAAGATCGAGTTCCCGAATTAGCTGCACTCGGTGAGCCCACCTGGTCGGCCCTCGACTCCGCGTTATTGACAGAAGAGCAGGAACACCAGTCACGGGACAAAAGTAAAATGGTGAACCAGTCAGTTATGTATTAATTGAGTTGAACAAGTCATCATCTACGTCACGTCAGGAGAGAAAAAGAGAACAAAAAAAATAAAGGACGTGGAGGGATTCGTGTGATGCTTGTCAGAATCCCCTTTGCGATTGTCCCACCATCGACGATCAGGTTCTGAAACTGCTGCTGCTGCTGCTCCCGTCCTGCTCCTGCACCGACTGCACTGGTGTCCTCTCCTCAAAGAGTTTATTCATCATGTCAAGTAAATCCTTCAACTGCAGTCTCCATTCATTAATATTCAAGTCTGAAATTTACCGATTTCGGAGGAAGAACATGTACTAGCTAGGTTGTCTCATTCCCCTAACTCTTCGATTCTGAAGTTATGATTAGAATCATCCCCCAGCTTTTCATGGACTCAGGAGAATCTTCGAATATGACAACGGCACTGTAGCATCCTGTCATGATTGACCTTGGTTCTAGCTTTCATCAGTAAGCTTGACTACGGTATACCGCAGTGGAGAATGCGGGTGCAAGCTTAGGACTCGGTGCATACTATTGAATACGAATTTTTATGTTTTTTCTCCTATGACTTGACTCAGAACCTCGGAAATTTGATTTCTAGCATTTGTTTCAGGTGATCGAAGTGAACGATTACAGTGCAGGTCGGTGGCTTTGCATTGATTGAAACAGGAATTATTCTCAACTGACGATGGGCAATATAGAGTGCTTCACACTTCTGCACTGTGCTCCATAGATAAGTTCTTGTTAGAGTCAGTGGACAAAAATTACGATATTACTCCTGGGGTGTCACTTCTGGTATAGTTAAATCTATTATAATACTAATACAGTACTCATTGGATAATATTACGAATTACTTTAACTATCCTTGAAACATTTTACCAATTTATAAAATACTTCATACATCATGTAATATGTTAGAAAATTCCTCATCATTGTACAGAAGATGAACTGAAGTTGTTTGGTGGGGGACCTCCCCAGGATGTCAGTATAATAAGAGAATTCTCCTCATCACTGTAGTTACTATACATGCTCACTTGGACCCCTTCGATGTCACACAATAGGCACCTAAAAATGCACTTGTGGAATTCTTTATATTTCTTATTTGTATGCAGTATCATAGTTTGATAGAGAGAGTAAAAAAACAGTTTTGAACTGGATACATCCATTATTTCAGGTTGGGTGAGAGTGGTGGTATTAGAGAAGGTGATATTTATAGAAATCTGGAGGTACATATTTATATTTAAATACAATTGCAGCTCTTAACCATTTTGAGCCATAGTAATTGCCATGATTTCTATAGGGAAGTTACACCAAACCATGCACTCATTAAGTTACCAAATCATGGATCATATTGACTCCCAGGTGGCTTGATGCAGGAATGGACAACTCTTCCAAAAGCTCACACAATTTGGACAAAGCCACAATGCTATGATGGCATTCACTTTCTTATACTGTCCATGCCTAATGTGATGCCCATAAAGAAGCTTCTCAACAGACAGATTTCACCCGGGTTGGTGGGAAGTTTGGTGATTTTCCACCCTTCAAGTGAAGAGACAAACGCTACAAGTTAGGGTCAGTTGCATTTGCCGTACTTGACTGCAGAGTGAGTGGCTTGATGAGGACTTTGATGAGGATTGTTTCAGAATTTTCTAACTGCACTTGCCTCAAATTCGGCCCAAGGAGCTGCTACTGTCTCCAGATGGCCAACGTTCACAAAAGCAGGGAGCCTTTATCTAGTCAGGAGGAGGGCCACTTCTCACCTTGGTAGCAGTGCACACTTTGATTCTTGTGCAACTTTGCACTTTGATTCTTGTGCAACTTTTCTACGGGGCAATCAGACATGGGCCAAGACCAGTGCAAAACTTGGGTTAAGAAGAAGAGCTTTTTTAGTTTGGAACGGCAAACCCTACATGCCCTCTTTACATTGGCCAATATTTGGAGGGAATCTTGAAGGCGTGCATTGGGCAAAATCCTAAATCCTGTGACAAGAGCCTAAGGTGGTCACATCCGAACCTGCCACTTTTTGGTACTAAGACTATTTACTATTATTAGAATGGTTGTACTTTCATATCTTTTTTTTGGCAAGTGAGAGGAGATTCCAACGCATCAAAGAATGCAACATTTGGATACCATATGAATGCAACATTTGGATACCATATGCAAAAGTTATGAAGTATCAAAGTTTTTTTTGGTAGAGGTTCTAACATCGTTTCTTCTACACGGGTATATATTGATTTTGGAGATGTACATAAAGCAATGAGGGTATATATTGATTTTGGAGATGTACATAAAGCAATGAGGGTATATATTGATTTTGGAGATGTACATAAAACAATGATGGCAATTGTGGGAGTTGTGGGTTAGTGGCACACTGGGAGGTGCCCACAGTTGTCATACCGGACGGAATCTCACTGTTCACGGACATAATCGGACAGATTAGGGTTGACCGGTTGCGAACTTCATAGGCTTATAACTTTTGCAAAAATACTTCAAATTGAGCAAATGAGATAGTTTTAGGCATCAACAGTTTCTGTAGATGCCTAAAAATATTTCATTTGCCCAATTTGAAGTATTTTTGCAAAAGTTATAAGCCTCTGAAGTTTGCAATTGGTCAATCCTAATTGGTCCGATTTTGTCCGTGAACAATGGGATTCCGTCCGATATGACAACCGTGGAGGTGCCCACCTTATATCACCCAATTAAAGAAAAAAGTGTTGGTCAAGATTGGTGGTCGTGCACATAAATAAAACTTTGGTCCTTTTTTGAGTTTATTTGTTCAAGACCACACACCAAATGCTCAAAGTTGTGGTACACTAAGATTTGTGTTTAGTGTTTTTAATACAAAATGTCAAATATTATAATTATTTTAGGATAATAATTTTTACCACTTTTGCAATTACTCTCAATAACAAAGAAATGGATTGAATGACATCATTAATTAGGAGAAAATATAAAAACTTGAGCATTTTACAAATTTGTCACTTGTAAAGTTCTTTACGTGACATTGTATACAATATGGCACCAAATACAATTGTTAATATAGTGAGTACAAGAATTATCTTCTTCTTTGGGGAAGATGCATTCTATACTATTCAAAAGTAATCATAACCCAAACCATTCCATTGAACAATGTTTTGTATATTGATGAGGTTGAATCTAAGTAACTACATCTAAAACCTTCCAAATAAGTAGTTGAGAATAATTGGTTCCTGTAAATAAAACATTTTAAATTTATATTGGATCTTATTTGGAGGTAAAAGTAGATTCTAGTTTCTCTTAAAATGTATCTTGTAAGACATTGAATGAATAAACCTTGAAGTTTCAAAATGTTGAAAATTGGTGTATCAAGAACAAACTCTAGACTCTTATGAATGAACTCGCAACCTCATTCATAAAAGCACTAGAGGTTGTAAAAGGTTGTTCATTTAATAGACACTATTTATCTAAATATTATTCAAGCTTAATTACTTCAATCTCATCACTCCTCATTTGTAAAAGGTTGCTCATTTAATAGACACTATTTATCTAAATATTATTCAAGCTTAATTACTTCAATCTCATCACTCCTCATTTGACGTAGTGCTTTTATGGGCAATCGTAGATGACTTACAATTGGTAATAGGAGTTAGTGAAGGGGTTGGGATAAGAACCCTAATACTTTCAATGTTCAAGAATTAAAAAAAATACAACAACTACTTCAAAATTAGTTCTTGGAATTGAGAGAAATCCTTATTGCAATTTGAAAATATGGGAAGAAAATTGATGATAAATCTATAAAATTACTATTTTGAGTGAAAAGTAGAGAAAATAACTAGACTCAATCCTTGAAAAAACAATTCGGTATGGGAATTGATAGCTACCAAACCTTAATGCTTTTAATATCTTCCACCTCTAAATCTATAAGTTCCCACAAGCTTAGTTGGTTTTGATTTGATTACCTTGCAATTCCTAAAACAAGGAGATTGTTAGAGCATTGCTAGTGTTTCTTGGTAGGAGAGGGCAGCCAAGGCTTGGGCACGGGCTTGTCTCATTTTTGTCCCTCACTATGATCGCTACTAAAGAAGAAAAGTGCGTGGTCTTGCTAAATATAGGCCTCCAAACACCAACCTACGGATCTTGCTAGTTTATTGACTGAGTCTTGATTTACTCAATTTTCTTATCATGACCTTGTTAGCTCTCAATCATAGCCCCAATTCAACCTTTGTAGGTGAAGAGTACCCACTTGCAATGGGTCATAAACAACTTGCTAAGTCCACTCAACAAGCATGAGTGGTGAACATTGGCAGTCTAAGACACGTTTTCACAAACGGATCGCAACATATGGGCTTTGCCATGACACTCCTATAGAAAAATGTTGGCAATGAACGCTTTCATATCATTTTGTACCCGACCTATCCACTTCCATTCAAAACCACTAGAATAAACTGACCATTTACCACAGACATCCAAGAATCGGACAACAACCGTTGCTAGTTACTGCATAGTAACCGCACGATTTGACTACAAATTCAATTGTGATGAGAAAAAAAATTTGTATCATTGCCCAATGACTACACACTATGTGATAAAGGGTTGCAAGGATTTTTTTAACTAGATTTCAAGTGCATCACCTTTAAATTGCAATAAAAATCTGTAGGGAGAAATCTTTTTGTGTTTTGTTTTTCAAAGGTGAATCTTAAGATGACATCTAATAATCACACCAAAAAATTTCAAAATCTCTATATTTATGTGGAGAAGGATTTGAATTTTGGTATGTGCAAAGTGATTGGCAAGTTTACTACCCCATGCACTATGTTACAGACAGACAGATCTCAGTTGGATTTCTGCTGCACTTCTACACATGCAAGCTATTCTCATTGAGAATCAGTGTAGAGCACCATTGGAATGAAACCTAAGTTGCATTCCGATGCAGACATTGTAACCAAAGCCCGGGTGCCCCAATTGATGCGTGCGTGATGGCATGCCAACCGCTGATGGAGCCGATACTTCTTATCCTCCAGGTACGATTTGGAGGGTGTGCCTTGCCACTCGTAAGACATAGGCAACGAGTGCAGCTAGTGCCCCCTTTGCAGCAAGTGCAACATGCTCTTGGGGGCTCCTGCAATGTCAACGTCTCCCAGTGATTGAATTAATTGAATGGAGTCTTCCAGTAAAGTTGTTGGACAAGGAATGAACTGTTAGAACATCCAAAACTCGTTTCAGTTTTCAATGGGAATGGATGCTAGCTAGACGGCATTTTGAGTGTGATTGTGAGTAGGGTGCAAATGGAGCAAGCGACACACCATTCATTCATTCCACAACTAGAAAAGATTTTTCTTTATGGATTGAGGTTTGAGCCACTCCATTTGAGTAAGCTAAAAAGGAGACTAGTGTGTTGTAGTAAAAATAAAAATGAAAATAATTTAAGATCTCAAAATAACTCATAAATCTATAATTTTTCCACTGTAGGTCCAAAATGCTATGAAACAAAGCCTATGCACCCCTCTTCACTGAGAGCTTTCTAATGGTACCAAGAACATAACCAAGGGATGTACAGACCAAGAGATCTCATCGTAACAAATAAAACAAACAAATAGCCCAACTTAATGTATGGATGATCCATTCTTCATTAGCCTCCCATTCTCACAATTTAAATTGTTGAATTTATGATCATCTACGTCGTAGGTGGCAACGCACATACAACAAGAGCAACAAAAATGTCATGGAAGTGTGCATTGAAAGCATACAATGATCACTTACATCTATTTTTGTGACTGGCCCATGTGAATGACATGAGCATCATGGAATTAGATTTTGGTGGTGACGGGATGATCTACAAATTCTTTGGGCTAAACACTTCAAATTTTTTTTAACAAATTCATACTTTGTTGAAAAAATACAATTTCAATTGCTCTCACTATTTCTCGCACTTGCCTGTATGCGTGAAAAAAATTGAAAAATTTCAGCAACATGTGGCTAAACTCCTAATTTTGATCACAATAGGCTAGTTTACCTTATATCGAGAATGGGACAAACAAAATCCTTGCAGAAAAAATTCATGTTAAGTTTGCTTTTGAAACAAAAAATGTCAAAAATTATGAAATCCTTTTAAAATCTATTTCTCTAAATGGGAAAAAATTTCCTGCAACTTCCCTATGTCGCAGATGGGCCAAATTGCTTTAAGTGGTCAGAAATAGGTGATTTTCTTGTTAGAAAAACTTGATGCTAATCATTGTAGTACACATCTATTGTGCATCCATATTGTAATCTTCTTTGTGGAGTGGATGATACAAAACTATTGACATGAATGAATGATTGATTTTCTGTTTGAGTAAAGTGAGCCTGCACACCAATAACTGAGTTGACCCAAAATATAAGATATCCACTGCATTCATCCTCACGCATCATGCTCTGATTGTTATTTTATTTTTTGGAAACAAATGAAACTCACTCATGCTTTCGTTTAAAATTGGAATTGGTCAGTTACACATCCTGCCTGTCAAGTCATCATTCAGTGCAAATGCCTTCCCAGCCACCATGGTTGTACAATTAAAGCAAAAGGCAAGGTGGGTACTGCAATAACCACCACTTTTGGCTACTGTGTGTAGATTTTATTATTAGACTGGTCAAAGCTTCATATTTTATTGCTGACAAGTGAAAGGAAAGGAGGTTCCAATGCATCAAAGAAAATGACATTTGGACATCGTATGCAAAAATTACGAAGGGGCAAAGTTTTTCCTTGTTGAGGTTTAAAACTGCTTCTTCCATGTAAGGTGAAACAATCCATTATGGACAAAAGATCCATTTTAGACATCTAGGAATGATTTCATTAGGATTTTCTTTTAGTGAATGAAAATTTGAGCTACAATCAATGTTTTAGCTAATTGGAATGGAGTGATTAGTGACCACATTAGGAACCTTCAACTTTTCAGTGTTAATACATTGTAGGAAGTGACTACTTTAGGACTTCCATGTTAGAAATTATTTTGATTACTTTAGGTGAGTTTGATGAGCATTATGGATAAAGTTTTTGTTGGTTTTGGGGTAGTCTAGAGACCATGATGGGTAGAACACTTCAAAAATTCATAACAAATTCATACTTTGTTGAAAAAAATATAATTTCAATTGTTCTCACCATTTTTGACACTTGTCTTTACGTAAGAAAAAATTTGAAAATTTCACCAATAACATGAGGACAAACTCATCATTCTATTTGTAATGGGCTATTTTATCTTAAGTACATATTGATTTTGGAGATGTACACATAGTGATAATGGTAGTAGGGTGCAATTTTGGGTGTACCCACCTTATATAGAAATACTTCTAAAAACCTAAATTAGTACAAAGGATATATGCTTCATACTTGGCATTGAAATTTGGGTTCAAACTTTTTTTTTAATAAATTCAATTAATTTTTCTTGCAAGACAAATTGAAGTTATAGTTAATTGACTTTGATTCATGGTTTTAAGATTCTTATTGAATTTGTTATGAATTCTTGGTGTGTCAAGAAGGCCATCTTTCTAATATTGTTGGAAGTGGGGAGGTATCCTAACCTTGAAATGTTCACCATTGGTATATTATAAATCTTGGTATGTATTTTTACATTAGAGGACACAATTTTATCTTAAAGATAGTTTTAAAGCATCCAACCATACAATGCATTACTTGCAACTGCATCGTAACGATACAAAGTAATGCATTGTAATGATGTGATAAATTGTGATAAATCTTAGTTTGTTGGATTGTAATTGACTAAACCTATTAGTAGTGTGGAGAATGTTTTATTACACTTGAAAGTTTTCAAATAAGAATTTAATCCTTAAAAGCCCAAAGTGTTTTCGGGTTCAAAAACATTGTTGCTTTTAAAGTGTTATAGATCTAAATGTTATTAAGGTATAAAAATCTCAACCACATAATTTTATAGTGTATGTGTTGTAAATGATGTAAATCGAATTTGGAGTCATTTAGTTACATATATATTTACATGTATTTTCAGTAAAAATTTACTAAAAAGATGCTTTAAAGGTCATTACTTAAAAAGACTATACTAAACCTTGAAGTGCTCCGACGTCCATTTTTTGGATGATGAACAAATTGAAGTTCTTGTTTTTGTCTCATTTCTGCTTGGATGAAAGTCATCCTAATTTTTGGTGATACGTTATCAAGTTCTTGTCTTATCTAATGGTTGGATTTGGTGTTACTAAAATACAAATTTTTCTAAAATTACAAATGCGGAAGTGTGTTAAGTGGTCAAATTGCATTGACTCTAGTTTGAAACTAGATTTGCAAAAATGAGGTCATAGATGTAAAGAACACAAAAATTTCAAAAAATCAGCATGTCAAGAGAATCTCATTTTGAATCCATTCCAATAAGTTTTGCTCAGAAAATATTAATATTTTGCTTGTAACCAAATTTTGAAGAAATTTTGAAATTTCCCTTTCCAAATTTATAGAAAAATATCGGTGATTGCATTGGTGCATCTAACCATAAAGATGGAATCTAAAATTCAAAATCTACAACTTTCCTTTGTATATCACTTCTAAAATATTCTTCCAAATAGCACTTTATAATGATTTTTTCCAAATCATCAATTCTGGAGAAGAGTCCAGACGTTTAGAAGATAAAACACCCCTTTCTCTTGTAGTGTTATGTCTGTCTGTGTCCATGTTGTCTCACATTTTGAGGTAGTCAAATGAGAATCTACCCAAGAGCATTGAAATTCTCTGAGTGAGTGAGTGTTTGTGGGTTTGGGACCCTGAGCCCAGTGAAGCTCAAATGCAGAAAACGAGTGAAAAAGCCCACTTGGGAGGGTCCGTCCATTTTGGGGACGCTGAACAAGGTTGAACTGGTCGGCTCGTGTTGTGCCAACGCCAGTCACGGCAGAGCAATTCTTGCTGTTGAGACTAAATAATAAGCTTTGCACTTGAAAAAAACAAAAAAAAACTCTGAGTGTCATTGGATAAGCTCACTGGGATTATTTCTAAGCTCGAGAATGCTCCAATTTTTTGGATTGGCTGCACGCTTGGAGTAAAAACCACCCCAATAATTACATTTTAAATTCACTCATTTAGTCATTCTTTCCATTCTTAGTTCTTGCTAGCCAGCCCATTTTCCCAAACTTACTGAAGTTTTCAGTTATGGAAGGCAACCCATTCCTGATCACCCTCATTGCCCATTGTGGCAATGTAGGTTGTTCTCTTTCCGTGAGGAAGAGATGAGCATTGATAAATGATGGCATAGTTCCCGATGCAGTTGTGGTGCACTATGATTGACTACAAGATTCTCAATATTGCAACCAACCCTTGGTTGGAAATAAGAAGGTCTACATGACCACTATGGTTTGAACAGAAGCTGCAACTAAAAAATTCATAGTAATTACATTTTGAGAAATTAAAATATGAAAACCTTCTAAACTCTATTTTTACATATCAGAAAATTTCCCCATCAAAGACCCCCGCCCTACAAATACTTGCATACAATTAAGTGGTTAGAAATGGGTTGCCTCCCTTACCATATGTTTATGGGGAAAATAAGAGGTCTAAGTTATATGTGTACTTTCTACATGTGTGCTTTGGTTTCACATTGTAAAGCTTAGCCCTTACTTTTTTGTTTGTTGTGTCCAGGGCCCTTGCTTTCTTTCTTTCTTGAGTATTGGGAAATTATATTCCACAAACTGATACTTTGTCGAAATCATAGACTTAAACAAAGTTCCTCTCTATTCATGATATGGTACACTCAGAGATTCCTTGAGCACAAGGCTCAAATCCCAAGCTGTTTGGGACTGGGATTTTGTATTATTCCATGGCTTTCCTAGTGTTGTTTAGATTGATGAATCCCAAGTGTTGAACTCAGGCTCCTGCTTTGAACACAATAACTGAACCAATTGAAAGTGTGAAATTTGTGCAAATATTTTACTTGGGAGTTAAGTTTAGATGGTGTGGGATATGTGCCAACATTCTCTAGGGACAACCTTTTAAATTACACCTTGGAATCGGTCATGTTCTATGATTTATGTCATACCCATTTTCTTGTTCTTGATTTATAATCCTTGAGCTTCAAGAGCAGCCAAAAGTGGTCATGGTAAGATATGGAATAACATGGAATTGGAGTAGATGTAGAACTTGGTGCAAGCTGCAGGGATGTTAGAAATCTTGCACTGAGGTAGGAGGTCCACAAATTGCCCATTTAAGAGCCGAAACTGAATTTTGAGGAGGTGAAGCTTCTTGAAATATTTTTTTTAGTAAATATTCTTTGAAAGACAAGTGGAATTGGCACTTAACCTAAGTCGTTTCATATTTTTCAGAGCTTTGTGGAATTAGTTGTGAAAATTTGAAGTTGAAATGGCATAGAGCTCTAAAATCGACGACTTGCTAAAATGTACACTTTTTGTACATTATTGAAGGCTAAAAAAAGCAACATGTACAAATAGTGTACATTTTAGCAGGTGGACGATTTTAGGGCCTATATACTTTTAGAATCTCCCACCTTATAGCAAATGAAACAAAAATCATTGCATTTTAAGTTGTGAACAATCTCTAAATATCACAATATATATTAATAATACACTAATAATACATTGATAACATGCTAATAATATATTAATAAGAAGTTTACACATGTCAATATATTAATACATATTTACAACTTATCCAATATACAAAATTTGATTTCATTATGTGGGGACTATTAATTTGATGGTTAGCTATTACAATTGACATTTTGGTCTTGTAATAAGTAAGTGAATTTGTGCTAGAGGTGTGTAGAAGCATATATGTATACTTATAATGTCGTGTTGGAAAAGTTGAAATGACTAGTTTTCACGTCTATGTTTGCTTCACTTGAATAAAAATTTGTTTTGATCTTTGTGTAGTTGTGAACACAAGGAAGTCATTGAATAATGAACTAAAAGTACACATTGACATTCCAACCACATGCCTTGCTATCCACAAAATTTGTCACAAAATATTTTGTTAGATGCTTGTCAAATTTAGCACACCATAAATGCCAATGACATTTCCACAATCTATGGTTATATTGGCCAATTGCCCAAAAGACTAGTACTATTTTGCATCACATTTAGAGTGACAGAGTTGTCATCTGCTTATAAGTTTTGAAGCATGGACCCAATGAACTTAAATTTTTTATTGGAGATGGCTAACTTGATTTTAAAAAATTGTTCATTTTCAAAAATTTTAAAAAGTCGTTTTACAGTTAAAATTCAGTTTTGTTAATTTGTCACACTTTGAGGTTTATGTGGCTTTAAGTACTAGGGAGTATCCAAAATTAATGATCATTATATATTTAAAAGCCAATTTGTGGTCTATTTCTATAGTAGGCATGCATGTGTCTACCAAGGGTCATCTAAAAATATGTTATTTTATGTCCACATTCATGTAGAGAGGGCTCCTTGGGACATGCACTTTTGAACATTGAAGATGGTTTTGACTTTATTCTTTTGAAGAAATTTGATCACCATCAAGTCATCACAAATTGACACTCTTCAGTTTTTTTGTTCATGATTTTCTATTTATTATTAATTTATACCTCATTGTATCTATTTTTTTGCAACAAATTGTCCTTTCTCATGTAGTGTTGTTTCAATACTTGCAAGTAGTTCATGGTACTTGCAACAATACTTTTAGCCGTTGATTTTTCTGACCAACAATTGAGATTGTTCCCCTACAAAGTTCTCATAGTACTCAACATTTAAAATTCAATTTTTGGCAAAATCCTACAAAAACTAGCTGGTCTTTCTTGCAACCACACTATTTTGTATATAGATTTTCATATTTTTATAAATATTTGCTACTTATCAACAAGTATCAATATTCAAAAATATGATTTCAATAGAATGCCCTAGATTGGAATTTTTTTTCTTTTTTGGAAGATGGGGGTAGTAGTTTCCCTAGGTAGGATGCATGTCATTGAAGCTAAAAAAATTCACTCCAATAGCTACTTAAAAAGTGCCAAAACAACAAAATATTCTTTGAAGTTTTTTTCTCATTACAAAACCATTAAATATTTTCTATAGAACTTCTTCAATGACTTCTAAATTGGTGTCTAGAACAAATCGAGGTAGTAAAAATCAAACCAACGTTTTAAGACAATCATCGCAAACAGAAGTGATGAATAGCTTGAAAGCCTCATATACTACTCCACCACGCCAACTTAGCACAGGAAGATCAAAATTGAGTGACATTGCTGTAAAAGTTGAATTATAAGAAATAGTGTCAACACCCAAAAGAATATTAACTTTAAACCATACTTTCGAAAAGAATTACAATTGATGTACAATTACTAGTACAAAAGGGCCATATCAATCTTTAAACCAGAGCACTTCTACTATGATTAAATTACACACTTGTAACATTTATTTGGCATTTCAAAACAAGGTAGACCTATTTCAAGACTTGTTTTGAATAGCTTGAAAGTTGCTGCTAGGGTGGTGAAGCTTTCAAACAAGTGATCAATGAATAGCTGGTACCCTAATAAGCCAACTTAGCACACAAAGAACAACAACAAAAAGATCAACAAGACTATTGCATCATAAATTTTACCAACAACAAAAAGACCAATAAAACTATTGCGTCATAAATTTTCTTGAAAGAAAAGAATTACAAGGATCTACAATTACTGATACCAAAGTACATTATACCTTAAACCACATTCCACTCACCTATATGATTCTATCACACTAACTACAACTTTTGTTTGTCCCATGGACTCAATATTCGTTAGGATGTCGTAAAACATCCTCTCGGTGATGCGCTTGTTGTAACGAGTTCGGCTCTTCATGGTACCCTGCCTGTGAGTTAAGCTGCCGTGCTCCTCCATACACAGGATCCGAGAACACACTGGCATACACTTGGTGGGCATACTCGGAGCTAATGGGTGCTGGTTGAGATGCCCCTTTGTTATAGTCCTCTGCCATATCCAACCTCTCTAATTGATGCAAGCCCCCATACTCGTATCGACCATCGCCCAATGGTGCCACTCCTTGGCCTCTTCCAAGTCCTCTTGCATAACCAGATGACTCTTCTCCATATGGAGGTCTGGTTCCACTTGTAGGGGCACCGTAGCTGTTGCCAGGAGTACCAAGGGTTCCAACATAGCCAGACTCTAGAGATCCTCGCCCATAGGTGTCATTCGATGGAACTCCTTGCTCATAGATATCATTCGATGAAGATTTGTGTCCATATCTAATATTTGGTGGAGCTCCTTGTCCATAATTGTCATTTGGTGGAGTTCCTTGCCTATAGTTGTCATTTGGTGGAGCTCCTCGCCTATAGCTATCATTTGGTGGAGCTCCTCGTCCATAGCTATCACTTGGTGGAGCTCCTCGCCTATAGCTATCATTTGGTGGAGCTCCTCGTCCATAGCTATCACTCGATGGAGCTCCTCGTCCATAGCTATCACTTGGTGGAGCTCCTCGCCCATAGCCATCATTTGGTGGAGCTCCTCGCCCATAGCCATCATTTGGTGGAGCTCCTCGCCCATAGCCATCACTCGGTGGAGCTCCTCGCCCATGGCCATCACTCGGTAGAACTCCTCGCCCATAGCCATCACTCGGTGGAGCTCCTCGCCCATAGCTATCACTCGGTGGAGCTCCTCGTCCATAGTTGTCATTTGGTGGAGCTCCTCGTCCATAGTTGTCATTTGGTGGAGCTCCTCGCCCATAGCTATCATTTGGCGGAGCTCCCAACCTATATTTGCTATTCAATGGAGCTCCTTGAGGAACAAGATTTGGATTTATGTAAATAGGGGGAGGAGCAACACCCCTTCCAACACTCCTACTACGGTTGTCAAACTCCTTCGAACTTTGAGGACCTGGATTGTAGTATCCTGGCTCTATTTCCGAAGGTCTAAAGGGAGCACCCATTCCTTGCCTTGGTCTGTCCTGGAAGTCATGTTCTGGATCATAAGACCCATATGGGCACTCATGAGGAGAACTTGGCAACCCTAACCTACAAAATTTGCAAAAATCCAATTATTGTAAGGGAAACCCAATAAAACATTCAAAATTCTAAAAGATAAAAATCAATCAAATTTGAAAAAAAATTCAAGTATTGAAGATAGAGATTTGTAAGCAACTCATTATGACAAGATAGAAATATGGACCTATGCATTATATTTAATACACTACCTAACATGATTACCAAGAGAGAAAACAAAACATGAACATGTGCTCTATAGGTAGTATTTATTAAGTGTAAAGCAAATGAAGGTGTACTTTATATATGCTCCTAAAAAAGCAAGGCAGATATATATTAGATAACAAAAAGTATGTTATATACTATTATATTGCCATATTAGATGCCTTATTGGACGCATGCTACATCAAAGTCTTGAAGAGACAAGGTAGTGATCTAAACCCACCAAAAGTTGCAACTAACAATACATTCTTCAACACAACCACCAACAAAAATAGCAAGAAGTGTGCTATGGATTGTATTTGTTGAATATAGAACAAATGCAATTCTACTACACATATCCCTAAGAAATTGAGAGATGACTATTTACAATTAGAAAATAGATGAGATAAATAAGATAACTAGTGATAATATAGTGAGATAATATTGACTAGAGAAAGTCACAATGTTTCTCAAACACTACTAACCTGTTGTGGTAACTGTCGTCAAGCTCAGGTGGGTAGATCCCTGGTGGTCGGGCTCTTGGTGAAATGGGACCTCGGGGAGACACTGGGGCAGATCTATGGTGAGGAGGGCCTGCTCTCGATCCCTCCCAATCTTGCCCTGGATCATAAAATGAAAAGGGTTCCTCTTCCGGATATCTACTTCCCATCGTGGTTGGTGATGACTCTTAATAGGTATGGTTTCTTTAAAAATCTTTCCTCTGTACACAAAGGTAGTTTGAACAAATCAACTCAAATGGATGATAAAAGAACTATTGATATATTTTACCAAGAGTACAACATACAAGTACATAACACCAAGTCTACTATTCAAGGTTCAAAACAACTATGCCACCATTTCATTTGACTAGGTAGAAGAAGTTTAGAAATAAAATTTGCAACCCTTCTCCTAAAGTCCAAGACCATACAACAATTGATAAGTACAAAGTTAGACATCTCCATTTGGTAGAACAACTTGGAATAATGTTTGATTACACTCTCAAACTTCCCAACCCTTGAGCATTATTCAATTCATAATGGCAAGTCCAAGAAGCAATGAGAGGTTCTCATGTTTGCTCAAATAACCCTTCTTGTTCAATGAAAGCCTTTTGCTCAATGAAAATGTACTAACATGGAAGTTATAGATTCAATGCATTGATCTAGCATTATGTCCATGAACACTCTCTAGCCTCAATCTCGACTCTTGCATACTATCTAATCCATACTTATAAACAACACATGGAAGTCATCTTTAGTAGCAACAAAAAAATCCCAAAGACAGTGGCCATTGAATATGTATATGCTTTACATAGATCTAGCTAGCTAGTCAAGACTTCCATATGAAGATGAGATAGCTAAACTTCCATACAAAGATGAAAGAGGCCTTTCTAATGTTAGTTTCTAGACAATGAAGAAGACTACTTGAATGCATTTTATCAACCCACAAGCTAATAAAATTGTTGCACTCTAAGTGTACCAAGTCTAAGGTGGGGGTGATAATGCAAACAACATATTACTAAACATGTGGAAATGAGAAAATGCATTCTGTAACAAGTACATCACAAAGAACATAGAGATCTAAACACCTAGATATGTTTGTCAAACTCATATACATTCTAATGTAGAAGTATGCATGGACTGCCTTATCTTTATTCAAACCGATGGAGGAAATCCATAAAGAATCCATTCCAGCATCCCAACACTTCAGAAAATATGGAAATTATTAAGCAAAATTATAATCACATGAGCACAAAGACAAATTCAATTCATTCAGGTGGCAATTGAGTCTGTAATTACACTAGAGTACAATATAAACTTTTGAGATTTGAACGCATGGCAAGAACATTCTAAAATTGTTCCCACCCTAATCAGCCTAGTGACGCTTTATACAAGGACAGCATCCTACCTTAAAGAATTTTCTCACATATTAGATGAATCACATGTAAAGATTCTTAAGTTTTGACTGTTGTACTCAATGATCTACTTGCAACAACACGCACATTTACTACCAGTAAGTGCTATCTCTTCTTAAATTCTCTCCATCCCACATCTGATTCCGTGTCATATTTTCTCGTAGCGTGCCTTACTGGCAGCTACCACCTTTGTATTTGACCTAACAGACCGTGTACACCTCAAAGATATAAGCCCCACCAGCATAGGCCTCACAAATTTCAAACCCTAAAACACAGCACCACACCAGACTGGCAGAACCTAAAACATCCAAAAGACTCCCCACTGAAAGAATTCTAAGTTCTCCTCTCACAAGAATTCAACCACGATTCACAACAGACACTCTCACAAAAACTCTCACAGATACTCTTACAAAAACTCTCTCGAAAACCCTCTCAAAAACTGCAGAAAGTTAAACAAAAACAAAAAACCTACTCAAACAGACAGCAACTGAAGGCGAAAAAAACAACCTAAGATCTTTATACAGTTAACTTAATCGCAAACTTACCAGTGTGTGAGATTCCTTGAAAATCTGCCTCTGTTTCAGTGATCCGCAGCTACCATCCGTCCACCCCAAACTCACAACAATTTCTTCAACTGTTACAAGAATTCTGATGAGTGTTTTCAGCGTTACAAAGAGAATTCGGATCTTGAGAAAGCACCTACTTGGAAGTGGAGCGTGTATTGATTCTGGTGGTGCTGGTGGTTGGCCGACGGAAGAAATTTTGTGTCGGAGACTGGAATCTAGAAGCGATGTAGATTTGAAGAGTCATGCTGACTTGGAGTGGGGCCTTGAGGGACACGTGGGAGAAGGTAATGACGAGGTGATTTTTGTGTGGGTAGTAACCGATGGTAGGTTGACACGTAGCGCAATGACGAATGCCATGTCAGCTACCTGGAAAACTACCTGGAAAGTCTCTTCCTGGAGGTTGGTACGAGTACTCTCTACCTCTTTAAGGGCCTGCTTACATGCTGGGTGAGTGGGCAAAACCACTGTTGCAGTTTGCCCACACCGCCCACCCAGCACGGTAAGCACTTTTATGTGCGACACCTTGGGCGGCTGTTCGCATGGCCAGGCCCGACCCGACCTGCAGGGCAGCACAGGGGGGTCCGCATGGGAACTTTGGTAGCCCGCAACCGGATGTGGAGGTCGGGTTCCTCCCTCTCTCCACCCTCCTTGAAAGGAGGAAGTTCAAGCCCGCTCTCCTTCCCATCAACCCGACCTTCTAAATAAACACATAATTATCTGCCACTTGTCTCCTTGTCCTACTAAAGTTCAAGCTATAGTTCAATCTTACTTTGGGGTTAGTTCACATGTTTGTCTCAAACTTTATCTTACTTAAGTAATATCTTTGGTTTTATTATCTCTCTTTCTCTTTGGAGTTTTGGGTTGGGAATTTTTTGCTTGAGTTTGCAAAAATGGACCCAAACGATTTGCTTTCTCAAGGCAACACCTTGCTTGGTGAGTTTTTAGATTTCAATTGAGTGCTACAAATACTAAATTAATACCTAATTGTACCAATATAGTAAAGAGAAGATAAAGGTTGTCACATCACAATATCAAGCAAAATACCACCTAATATTACTAGTACATGGAGAGAGACTAGAAATTATTACATCAAAGACTATGTTTCGAAAAATATACGTCTAAAGTTTAAATTGACAAGGGAACTAATGAGCAGCAGGGTACAGAAGAAGAGCACTCACAGATCCGAAATGGAAAATTAAAATTAGTTAACTAGGTAAAAAAAGCAGTCAAACTAACTTTAAACTAGTTAAAGAGGAAGTCTAACTACAGTTATGCTTGGAACTCCGTTGAGCACCCGGAAGCCTGAGTAGGGTGTACCAAAAAGGCCAAGCCTTGTAGCACTGCCCCGAACGTAGGCAGCCTACAGTCGAGCGCAGGCAGCCTACGGTCCAACGCAGGCTACCTGGGGTGTGGTACCGGTGACGTGGCATTTTTGATTGCCCTTTTTTAATGCACCTGCCCGAGTATTTTTCATTCATCCTGGTGACGCTGCTGTAATTCATCCTGGTGACGCTGCTGTAATTCATCCCGATGACACTGCGGCAGACGGCGTCGTTCAAGTGAACACTAGGGTTTTGCGAGGAGTCATTCACGTGACTTATAGGGTTTTGGGTTCTAAGCTGTGAGTTTTGTGAGTCCAGATGGAGTTTTGATAAGTGAAGTTGTCCGTTTTGGAAGTGCTCGGGGTGAATCCGTTTTGTCTGTGTATTTCTTCTATGGCAGTTTGGGCTTTCGTATGGATCTCAACTGAGTCTAGGGTTTTGTTTTCGTGAAGTTTCCACTGGTTGAATTGGCGTCCGAATTAGCGGAGATGGAACCTGCTTCGCAAGGGAGCTTTTCTATTTTCTAAGGTGATCAATTCCGATGAATGGAAAACTAACTCCGTGAAAAGAGAATTGGTGGTAAACTCCGTGAAGAATGTGAGCGTGCCACGACACATAACAAGTTGCCGTTGTGTCCGTCCCAAATGACTCAGATGTGGACCACTGACACGGTTCGTTTGAGGATCTCGCACCTGTAAAAGATCCTGCAATTTTCTATGCTTCTTCATTGCCAGTCAGAGCCTCTCGTTGAGTGAGTGGCTTCCGTTGAGTGAGTTGTAGATTCTGCCGTGTGCATATTGTAAGTTATTGACACACTCTCTCTTCGAAATGAATTCAAAGTTTTCCTTCATCGGAATTGAAGAGCCAGTTGAATTGGACACCTTATAAATGAAGTAAGAATTTTTCTAAGGTGCTGACTATATGTGTAATTGTGTACCCTAAATCATTGACCTAGACTCTCAATGTTAAGAGATTTTATGTTAAGACTATGTACAGTTTAGGCAAGAATCTACAGGAGTTGCTTTGGAGTAAGGGTTTGTAATTAGGTCTAGGAACCTTGGACTTGCGGTTAATGAACCTCAATATTGGAGTGTGTTGCGCCTTTACAATTCGACCAATATTACTTTGCAGATAATGATGGACAACTCACTCGCAATGATGCTGGCAAGTTTTTCTCTTCCTCTCATTTGCCCAGAGGAGAATTGAAGCAGGTATTTTGATTCCCAATTTTCCACATGAACTTTCTTGAGCCTTACAACTTGAAAACTTCATTGGTGATGCCCCTCCACGACTGCGCAGTGAGAAGGATGAGAAATGCTCGGGAGGTTATCTTGTGATGGAGCTCATGCAGGAGGACCTTCGGCATGTAATTGACCGCCGTGCCAGGAGCCATTTTGGGAACCCTTTTACTTAAGCTGTTACTGTTGATATCTTGTCTCAGATCGCTTCGGCCATGTTTCAGATGTTTCTAGTTTCTTATAGAAGTGGTGATTTTGTGATGAAGGTAGGGATGCAATTTGATTCAGTGCCGGGACAAAGGGCAATTGGTGTTTCTGGATATGATGACTGCCAGCAACCAGCTTCTCAAAAGCTCCACGGAGCAGGGCCCTTCGCTTCTTCAGAGACTCTATCAAAGAGTGGATGAGAGCGTCAAGAGAATGCAGACACAGAATGCGAATGATCGGACGGTGATCATGGTGGACGATGCCTGTGTTCTGGAGATTTGTGCCGGGGGAAGGTCCGACCAAGTTCTGGCTTTCTTACAATATTGCAGGGCCATCAATGTGGGCAACAACGTACGTTGTCTTCTCTAGACCTGTTTCGTATGAAATTCCAAATGCTGTGGGTAACTACCGAAGTGTCCGTGCCCAAAATAGAAAGTATGCGATGGAAGTTGTAACCCTCAAAGCATATTTCCATCAATTGAAAGCTTTAGGGTATGATTTATTTTTTTATTACTTATTGTTACTTTCCTTAATCTTCCTCAAGAATTTATTTTAACTCCTAGAGATACTGAAGTGTCCGCTTTTGGCGATTTGGTTACTTGGGTGATTAATTGATGTTCCAGAAGTACACTCACCGACTCTGAATTAGGATCTAATTTCCGTCACGAGATTGCTACTAATCCCTTTCTGGCACGAGATTGATGATGATGTGTTGAGAGTGATGTGCAGAGGTGCTCTGTTGTGGTGCTAGTGCACAGAGACATGGATTTTACGTATGGAGCTGCTGGCGGTGGTTATGTAGAGCATGCTTTTGAGATTTGCTGCGCAGGTAACAATCGTTCATTGGAGTGACGTGCTCTCAAATCGGGAGTCACGAAAGGGTGTGCAAACATTACAGTTCAAGTTAATGGAGAATGCCACAACCTGTACAGAAGCTGTTGAATTAGAAAGAGCAAGAACGCTTTATAATTGGGGTTGGGGTTTCCAAGTTAATTCACTGGCTCAGTCAAGCAAGGACATCGGTCCTAACATGCTCAAGAACGAAGGTAAAATTTTTATCTCAGCTTTTAAATATCACAACAAACGTCTTCATCAGAGTGGTCACTATTTTACGAATTGGAAAAAGGTTACAAGTGAACATTATAGGAGGGAACTTTAACGATTCATAACATCTTGGAGTCATGTCAATTGCCCACCTTTTCAGTGTAGTTGCAATGTGGTTTTGTATTTCTTTCAACTGAAAAAATCTAATTTTTTTGACATCATAACATGAATGATTCTACATGCCAGGAACGACCTCAACCTTGATGCATATTCACATGTTCCCAAACGACCTATCCATAGTGCTGTAGCAGATCTTCCGGTACATGGTCTCCAAATCTTTGTAGTGAGGTAAATTCAGCTTCTCAAAACATGTGGATGCAGTAATGAAGGGATCATCATTCCTGTTCACAAAATCCATTGTCACCGTTTTCCCTCCAAAGTATTCGTTTCCTGTGATGAATACTGCTAGTCTTGCTCTCTCTCCATATGTCATTTGGTGAACACATGCCTTGAACATGTTTGCCAATTGCTGAGGTACTTTGCTTGTGAAAGTACATTTACTGAGAAACTCTATAGCTTCCATAGCGTTCTTTCCACTGAACACAACTCGGAGAATGTCAGCTGTCAGATTGTCCAAGGCGGTCTTCATGGCTCGTAGCTTCACATCCGAGGTCTTCGCTGCATCTATGGCAAGGTAGAAACCCCTTCGCATTGCTTTTCCTATCTCCAACCTGCCATTGAACAGGTGGCTGTAGATAATTGCCCCAAGCTTGTCTTCTACTTGTTGCTTCCATGTGGCTTCTTGTAACTTGAAGTTTTTAAATGTCCAACCTAACTGATCATCTAGTTGGTTGCTGGCTAGGTCATTGACCAGATCTGCCGCAAATTGAAAACTAGTTCTCATAGGAATCAACATTGACCATGTTGCCCCCCAACCCAAGCGAAAATCTCTCTCTAGGGCAATGCGTGTAGCTGGATCAACTCCAAAGGACAAGTCTATGGATGTCGGTACTTGGTTGCACAACATAAGCAAAGTGGCGAATGTGAAGGGTCGAGTGACCTCAATATCAAAAACCGTCATGAGGTAAATCAAGTGCCCAATCATTTCAGCCACAAGTAGTTGTAAATCAGGCCGCACAATTGCACCATCTAGCTTTGGATGAAGTATTTTGCTTGCCATACTGTCTGGGTACTCAAAAACTGAGTTGTAGTTGAATGAACTCGACCAAAATTGCTTCCAGGTGTTGCTCAGCTAGCAGTTCGTAATTCCTGACATATCGACTGCTGTACTCTCTTCAAATCCCAAGGTATGAAATGACTCAACTGTTGGCTTGTAAAAAAACTCATTTGTTTGTGAAATGAGTTCCCAATGCCTTGTAAATGCTTGTAGCTCTTTCCCTTGCGTCACTTGTACATCCCACCACAATACATTTTAGCTTCTAGTAAGGGTCAATATTTAGATGCTTGAACACACTAGTTAGGGTTTGCAAATTACCTGGATAACTGTATGTGGAATGCAGCCCAAAGCCAACTGAATTTCTTGGAATATTATTGTTGATAAGTAAAGTTGTTGGTACGCTTCTAGTGCCTTGTCCACGTCTTCTTTCTTAGTGAGTAGGTCCTCTTCTTGGAAGTCATCAATGGAATGCTCACACATTCTTTTAATTTTTTGAAGGGTGAATTCAGAGAAAGCTTCATTGTGCAAAAATTTCAGCACATTTGCATCACTTGGTGGTGCACAGGCTAAGAAATCTGATCCACCATACTTCCCAGCAAATGCTTGTGCATGGTCCTTCTCTAAGCCTGGTAAGCAATTTTGAATTGCAGCATCCAATTCGTCCCACTCCTTCCAGAACCGTCTTGCATAGAGTTCAAATTCGATCTTGAAGTCTGTCTCGTTGTACATGGAAATAGACTTGTCTTGAATTATCTTGGAGAGGTTGGATTCTGAGATTGATATCCCTCTTTTGAGTTTTTTCCTTTCCATGAGGTCCATGCAAATTTGTAGAAGCGCTTGGTCTCCGTCCAGATTGTTGACTATCTCTTCACAGAATCCCTCAAAAGCTGCCCAAAATACTAAAGAGGCACTCGATGTATTTTCATGGTTGTTGGATTTCTCTTTAAAATCCATGGCCTCATAATATGCCATGTGGGCTTTCTCCCAAGACATTGCTAACTTCTCCAATTCGGTTACATCCTCTTCATGTGGCTCTTCAACTTCAAGATGGGATGCAGGTGGAGGAGAGTGTTGCATCAAACTTGTTGAATCCCACGAATCCCTAGAATCGGCTGAAGACAAGATTGTAGCGGTCGAAGGAGGGCCAACGCTTGTTGAAGGAGAACTGAAGTTGGCTGGGGGATGTCCACAGTTGGTTGAAGGAGAACTGAAGTTGGCTGGAGGATGTCCACAGCTGGTTGAAGGAGAACTGAAGTTGGCTAGAGGATGTCCATAGTTGGTTGAAGGAGAATTGAAGTTGGCTGGAGGATGTCCACAGCTGGCTGGAGGAGGAAGTGAACTGGCTGGTACGTACACAACAACAGTATTGGCACTAAGTTTCCCAAATGGAGCATTGCCATCTTGTGTATAGACCTCTAATCTGTAGGCTCGCGCTTGCCCTACTCCTTTTCGTTTTCTAGATCTTTTAAAGAAAGAGCCTGTAACATGTGGATGTGCAGATTGCGTGTTTTGATATGCAGGGAGTCTATCAAATAACTTTGCAACGTGCCACTCCACACTGCCTTCAGGGAAAAGGTTGGGGTAATTAACACCAGCCCACCTCTTGGTCTCTGGCAAAGAAACTGAGACAGATTCCAAATGTTCTGGCCAGTGAGTGATGGTTGGCACACCATTTGGTGACCAATATATACTATCAGGAGGTACTAAAAATGTTCGAGTGATGAATTTTACAGGTGCTTGAAGAAGAGGTGCTCGTGAAGGAGTGGCCACAGCTTGCACCGAAAGAGTGGCAGTTGGATGTATTGAAGGATTAACTCCTGCTTGTGTTGAAGAGGAGCTGCTGGATGACGAACCTAGGCGTCGACAAGTTCTGACTTTGGGCGGATAAGAAAAGCTCCCTGCTCTGTCTACTATGGGTCTTGGGAATGTAGTCATTCTTGGTGTAGCTAGTGGTGGTGGTTCACTTTGATTATCCATTGTAACTCCCTGCAAATTCAATGCATCTAATGAGATCAAATTTTGAGCGACTGTGAGTGAAATTATACTTGTATAATGCATGTAAATCTAACTTAATGGATTTAGGTATTAGGGTTAGGTTTAGAATCTTTCAAGATTTTACTTACAAGATTTTGAGATGTTGTACAAACTCTCTTGAATGCTCCTCTCGTGGAATTCTCTTCGACAATACCTGCATCATATAAGTACTTTAAGGTTGGCAGCCATCAAGTAGAAAGTGTTTCTTGCAGCATACTCTATTTTACATAAAGTTGCCAATGGAATTCAAGAACGTTTCATAACTTACCACACTTCAAAGATGAAGTAACCACATATTGAATCTTGAAGCCTTAACTACATCTACATCTATTATAGTCAGTCTATTGTAAAACAAGCCTCAAATAGTTGCCAAACATTGCAAGTTTACCTGACGGATGCAAGCCAGCGCCAAGCTCCTGGAAAGGTCAAGAAGCAAGCACGCGCCTATTTTTCCATTGTAATAGAATCCTTTTTAGCGTTCTCATATGAAATCCGGAGTTCCCGTTCTAATGTTCTCAATGAAAATAATCGTCCGTTCTCAAAGAAACAAACTCATTGCTCGCATTGTCCTGACATGAGTTTCCAACCCTGCTTTCTACTATTTTAATTTGAGTGCTATTTTAAGTTTCATGATTCTATTTTCTGTGAATTTTCTATTCTAGAATTAATTGTTGGCATGTACAGATTCAATTTATCTGAATGCAAAGAGTGGATACCAGACAACCACGGACTTTATGAACACAAGGCAAATCCAAAAATTCTCATGAGCACAGTGAGCTTCAAAGTGAACAGCAAGAGTTTGTTTTTCTTGTAAGTTAATTGAAAAGTAAATTAATTTGAAGATGGTCCACCACATTCAAGCCAAGATGCTGTTGCAGAAAGTTTCAACCAAGGATTTGATTAAGCAAAGTATTTTACAACTTCAGTCAAAATGCTCAAAGGCACAAACATTTCAAAACACAAAGATCTCCTTTCGTAGAGATCAATCCCTGACTCACTATATGAGATCCTACATCTACCCATTAGTAACTATCGTAACTAGTATATGATGGGCTTCCAAACTTTCAGCAGAATGTTCTAATGGGACAAGCAAATCTATTGGTGTGCCACTATCTAGTGATAGATAGCAGTAGTGGGTCATGAAGTAGTGTAGATGAAAACATTTAAGAATGTCCTTTCCAACCTTACCAATGTTGTAAGCTGCATCTCGAAGGGTCAAGAGATCTATTGGCAATCTTGGAATGTCGAACAAAGTAACATCTGGGGCATTTCTTCGAGATATCCAGGTACGTAGACCACGTGGGCCCAAATCCTGGGTGCCAATGTGGTGTTGATCTTCTTGGACATGCACGTCTTCAATATATGATGTCCACCTATTCAAACAAGTCCCAGTTAGAATTCAAAAGGTAAATATCACTTGAAGATATTAAATAATAGAGAAATTTAATTGAATATTCAAATGGGATTTTTGCAACTCACCCGTGAAGGCGCTCATATTCCTGGAAGTATCTTGCGGGTACATGAGAAGCACGGAATCTTCCTTGTCCATTGATGAGTCGTACTCGATGGAGATTCCAAACACCGATCCATTCGTTCACAATTTCTTGCAAAATAGGAATGTAGACGAATTGGAAGGAAGCTCTTTGATATGGATCATCGGGTATGAAGTGACCTTGTTGAACCATCTCCTCAATTGCATTCTTCTGAAACCAAATCACTTTTTCCCATAGTAATCTCCACCAATGCTCGATCTGTTGATTATGTACAGATGAACCAACAAGGAATGGGTTCCGGGTCTCAGAGCGTACTTCTAGCATATATCTACGAATTAAGGCATGCTCAGATGCAAAGTCAGATCTCACCCGAAGAGGAGGGCCACCAAATTTTCGAACGGCTTCAGAAAATGGCTTGAAAACAGTTTCTTGGCTTTTATTTGATGCAACTCTAGCATAGAGCACATAATGAGAAGCCCCATCGATACATCCATGTATACGTATCCCAAACATGGTCAGTTTGTCGTATGCTACAAAAAGAAAAATACAAAACAAAGTTAAATATTACAACAATGTAGAAAATTGAGCAAACGTATACTTCAGCTTACTTCCTTGCTTAATCTTTACGATCTTAGTGAACACATCTGCACCATAGGTACCGTCCCAGAGTGTCATCAGGGAGCAGTATGTGGAGTTCCTGTAGTCTGTACACACTATCGTCAAGACCATTTGCATCTATGCTTCTATACGCCTCAAGCTGATACCCCTTCATGTAAGATGGGATAGATATGTTATTACTTAAGGATTAATCAATATCATGAAAATAATAGAACAAATTTAAAAAAAACAAAAAAACTTACAATCAATGTGCCAAAGGGCCATAGGAATGGTCACATTATATTGTCGTCGAACAATTGGCAATGCTCGTCTCTGTCTATTGTAGTGAGCCTCTGTCCCAAAAGAAAAAAAAACTTGAAATTGTTAGATTAATACTAGTCATAGTCAAAGTTAAACAATGATTGCCATTCAATCAAATAGATAAAATACATAATTGAATTCTATACCTGATATAGTTTGCAAGGCTCGTGCTACCGTACATCTCGGTGCCCTAATCTGTAAACGAGCTAAAGCTGCACGCACATGTTGAATGCTCCAATTTGCCCCATGCTCTCTAATGGGAAGGGCACTCTCAATGGTGTTGGACATCTCTGGATTTGTGAAACGGTGATAAACTCGAAACTTGTACCCTAGAGCCTTTGACATCATTCTCTTTAACTGTCTTGAATCGGAGATGTTTAAAGACTCTCCAACCCGTTTGAAAGGAATTCCTTCACGTAACATTGCGTTCACATAGTCGACCAAGTTTGCTCCTAAAGGGATCGAATTTTGATTCGCCATGCTTGGTTCCAACCTTCTAAAACAACAAATACTCGATTGATTTGAATTATACCAAATAACTTTATGCCTGTTTGCTGTTCATACAATTCATAGTATTAGCAAATTTAAAACTCACCTTTTCAAGATCTTGACAATTCATTTCAAGCTTGCAGAGGTGAGGTCCGTGTTTATAAAAAAATTGGATTTAGTACAGGAAAAAAATGCATCAAATCTGTGGCAGATCAAGATACCTGAAGCTTAGTCTCCGTGAGCAAGAAGAGATGCTATTTCTGACCATCGTGAGATTTAGTGTAGATCTTTCAGTCAAATTTTTTACGTGATCTCCTTCCATTCACCTCGCAGTTGACACATCAAGGACCTAATCGACGTGGCAACATTTAAACAATATATTAGATATCCGAAGAAGAAATAAATACTCGAATTAGAAATATTCGAAGATTCTTCGTAACAATGTCACAAGCTTGTCAAAACTCACAGATGTTTGCACCTTTGATGCATTGGTTTTTGCTATCTCAAGCAGTTAACAGCTAGACATGGAAATTAGAAAAGCCTACCAGGAATTAGAGAGGTGGACGCTGTAGTTGCCAAAGCACTTGAGCTTTGCTTTCTAGCAACAGTAGCGTTCTTCAATATGCGAATACCAGCTTTCTTCTCCACTGGCATCTCTTCCCAAGAGATATTTTGATATGATTTGAAAGTAATTCATGCATCACTTGGATTCTTTCCACGAAGAGAATGTGTCACCTATAAGCATCTGTCAATTTCCAAAACACAATCACCGTGAGGGCCAAAGAAGTTGATCCAGTAAGAGATTAGTAAAGCTTAATGAGGTGGAGTTTTGTGAAAGTCATCAATTAGTAACATTCAGGCACTACATGGACTTCATTACACACAAGGGGTACTCTCAGAACTGATATACTGCAAGGGTTGAACTCAATGCTAACATCAATTCTGCCAATCTAGAGTAGGAAGTATACTGTGTATAAAAATATCCTGATATTTGATAAGTGGCGCTTGCTACTATTTACCAAGAAAAAATCGTCATTCAAAAGGTGGTAAGATTTTGCATCACCTCCAAAAGTCAAAGCAGCTTCAGTAATCCAACCTTCTTGTACGTAGCAGTCCTCCATTGCGCTGGTGGAAGTTTGTCTTTCACACTTGAAGCTACATGTTTCTATTACTAATCATCTAAAGTTTGCAAGAATGTCCATTTCATAGCGTACTGTACAATAGAAGTAATGCTCATGCACAAAGCTTCCACAGTGCTACGATACTTTAGGTCTCAGACGGACGTCCATTGATCACTGCGACATGATCAATGGTTGGAGTCAAATTGATATTATAATTTATGCTGCGACCCGATCAACTCACACAACGTGAATTGTGATTCCCCCGAGTTCAACAGTAAATTGCATTCAAACGACATGCATTGCTCCACAGGAAATCAACAAAACAAAACAATTTCTACAATGAAGAAGCGTAGAAAATTGCAAGATCTTTTACAAGTGCGAGATCCTCAAACGAACCGTGTCAGTGGTCCACATCTGAGTCATTCGGGACGAACACAATGGCAACTTGTTATGTGTCGTGGCACGCTCACATTCTTCACGGAGTTTACCACCAATTCTCTTTTCACGGAGTTAGTTTTCCATTCATCGGAATTGATCACCTTAGAAAATAGAAAAGCTCCCTTGCGAAGCAGGTTCCATCTCCGCTAATTCGGACGCCAATTCAACCAGTGGAAACTTCACGAAAACAAAACCCTAAACCGCCGGTAACAAAGGAATTGATCTCGCAATGCACGCTCACTCCATTGCGACTCGGTTGAGATCCATGCGGAAGCCCAAACTGCCATGGAAGAATCTCACAGAAAAAACGCTTATCAAAACTCCGTCTAGGACTCACAAAACTCACAGCTTAAAACCTTAAACCCTATAAGCCACGTGAATGACTCCTCGCCAAACCCGAGCGTTCAGTTGAAACGACGCAGCGTCACCAGGATGAATGAAAAATACTCGGGCAGGTGCATAAAAAAAGGGCAATCAAATATGCCACGTCACCGGTATCACACCCCAGGCAGCCTACGCTGGACTGTAGGCTGCCTGCGTTCGGGGCAGTGCTACAAGGCTTGGCCTTTTTGGTACACCCTACCTGAGCACTGGGAGACCCGACCTGGGCATCAGATTGCCCGACCTCCACATCGGGGTCGGGCCCCCCATGCGATCAGGGTCTTAGGTGACCTGCCTGCAGGGTTCAGGGTTCAGTGACCCCCTCGTTCGGTCAACTTTGGTTTGAAAAAAAAGCCCTATGTTGTGCCAATTTTTTGGTAATTCTTGCATCCCCTAGAGTAATTTGGGGCCTCTGATTGCAAATATGAATTCAGAA
Organism: Climacium dendroides; assembly: GCA_950106755.1. NCBI lineage: Eukaryota > Viridiplantae > Streptophyta > Bryopsida > Hypnales > Climaciaceae > Climacium > Climacium dendroides. The sequence goes on along the minus strand of OX467082.1, from coordinate 40,925,239 downwards.
TTTCAAAAAAAAATTAAACCTTGCAAATAAAAAACTCCAGGGTTTGCCCTGGAGGGGCAATGAGGGGGTCAATTCACCCTGGCTGGTTCAGTGACTTCGTCCATCAGCCAGGCATGGTAACCCTGGATGACATAAGGCTAAAATCCAAACTAATTCAATCTGTACTGTATGGTCCAAGGTGAAACTGAATTTCAATGAAATTTTTGAGTTTTATTGCATCAAGGAGGGAATCACATCTCCCGTATAAGTGCTGAAATTTTCAGATTTGTTTGTGCATGCTTCAAATTAAAGGGGATTTTTGGAGAAATAGTGAAAAAAATTCATATCAAATACAAATAAGTTTAATGCATCTGAAAATTTCACCGTAGGCATAGAAAATATTCTTGAACAGCTTGGTGCCAAACTAGATTTATATGTCATTCTTAATTAGAAAATTTGTAGACCATGGTTTGAGGTCCACTATTCAATTCTAGGAATTTTTCATCTTTTCAAATTGAAGTAGAAATTTGACTATGTAAGTTTCAATTCATTAGTTCAATTTGAATTATTAAAAACTTCTTCATGATTAAAATTCAAATCAAAAGTAAAAAAGGGTAGAAGTTCTTAAAATGCAATGATAAGAAAGACATCTTTTGTGATTCATGACTCATGCATCTTTTTTGTAAATTGTGTAGTTCCTCAATGAGGGCCTTTCCACATCCAATAGCCCCATACACATTTAAGGAATCATCCACACAAAAATTGGATGGTAAAAACCTAGTGTGAAAATTTATATAAGATGTTATGACTTACAAGTTTAAATCTAATGTTAAAATTTATATACAATTTACAAGGATTTCCACAAGTTATTCTCAAATTCATATAATCTACATATTTACAAATTTGGTATTCTTTTATACTATTTAATTGCAATATAGTACATAATAATATTGTATTATAATAAGATTCATGTAATAGGATACTTAAAAATCCTCTACATCTTTCAAAAGAATCCCAAAGTAAATAATGGTACACAATATAAACTAAGTCACAAAATCCTTCATGATATCCCTTAAAGGATCCCAAAAATTAAATAATGGTGCACAATGTAAAACAAGTCACAACATTTTATTCATTCAAGCACATTGCTCCTAAGAGGTACATGTGCCTTGCAATTGCCATTTGCACTTGTTTACTATCATTTTGGGATGGACTTTGCACTATTTGTTGTGCATACCCAAAATCATGATGTCCCCATAAAACAATTGATTCATCAATAATATCATTCCTATCAATGATGATATTATGGAGTAAACAACATGCTACTATCAAGCTTGGAATCCTTTTGAGATCAGAATTTGTAATAGGATTTCTTAGAATCCTCCACATTCCTTTAAGGATCCCAAAAGCACATTCTACTACCATACGTGTAAAGGAATGTTTGAAGTTGCATTCCAAATATAATTTTTGAAGTTGGATTCCAGGCCAAGGCACCAACAAGTTTTTATCTCCAACATACCCCGCATCACCTACAATGAGTTCACAAACATCAACTCCTTGAATCTCGATTGTTGACCCATTCAATCGAGTTCCTGCAACCACTTCTTTAAAGTGATTTGACATCAATAGAATTCGAGAATTGTGTACAGATCCGGGAACCCCAACAAAAACATCTGTAAATCGGACCTTATGGTCTACAATTGCTTGCATTACTGTAGAGTAGTTATGATCATGATCATACTAATCACTAGATCTGGTATTTGCTGGTAAGTCAAATTGGGCATGAGAGCAATCGATAGCACCACAACATTGTGGAATGCTTTGTAGGTTTTTAAAACCAAGTTTCACCTCAGATAATCTTTCTCCTGTTGGCCAATATAAAGGCAAAGGCAATGCCACCTTTATTAGAGCAGCAATGAACCGTTGACAAACTACCACACTTATTGAATTGGCTATGCCAAAAAGTTCACTAATTGAAGCATGAGTATCTCCAGTCCCTAGTCTTTGTAATGCAATAGCAACTTGTTTAGGAACATCCATCAGTCTTCCAGTGATATTGATCAAATCCAATGGTGGATTATGATGCAATTCTTCATGTACCAAACTGCAGAGATAATGAAAAGTTGGCACCGATAAACGAAAAAATTGACGAAATCGCTCTGGATCATCAAGCATCACCAGAGTTGAGTATTGATCCCACCAATGAATTGAACGTGGCTTGATGTAGTGTAGACCATATTTTGATCCAAATATTTTTTTTGCCATGTTTTTCAACAAAAACTTGCTGAAATAATGCATTGCATTCCATAATTGAATGCAAAATTAACAATTCTTCTCCTTCTATTTTTTTTCCGCTTCAAATGCCTCACACTTGGTGCTCTTGGGGTTGTTCTTTGACTCCTCTCAAACATCCCTTGGCTAGCTAGTTGTACCATTGTCCCAATTGATGCATTTGCAAACCCCAACATTGCAAGTGCTGCTCCAACGTCTAATTCATCCATATTTTACAAGCTTCACATAAACAAATACAAATCAAATTAGCCATACACTACAAGGAATTGGGGGTTATCGTGACTGCAGAAACGTGACTGCAGGGATTTTGCGACTGCATCGTGACTTCACCTTCGTAATTGCACCAACGGGCCAATCTTCACAACGCTGCAGTCGTGATTCATTCATTCTGCAGTCGCGTGATTCACTGTGGGATGAACAGTGATTGCGCTGGAGGTTCATTCACAACGTTCCATCCACAGGGTCCACGAGGAAGTGACGTGGCTACCAGAAATGCGACTGGAGACTGCAGGGGACTGCCAAGTCATTGCAGTAGGACTGTAGGACTGAAAGAAGTCATGGGGAAGATGTTTTCTTTTACTTATACGTAAAGAAAAAGAAGTGAAGCCCTAGAGCGGTCCACGGAGGACAGGAGCGGGCAACTACGGTATCGGGTATGTGACTTCAATATGACTGCAGAATCATTGGGACTTCTTGCACATATAACTAGGGGCATGCAATAAGGTGTTTAGGGGAATATGATAGAGGGGGCCATGCTGCAAATGGATGGAACTTCCGATAAGATGTGATGCAGGAAGCCTGAAATGAAACAACATTTAGATATAACAAGAGAGATGTGGGAGTGTCATTATTCAAATGAAGCACATACAACATGAAGTGTATAAGGAAGGTATAATACTACTCGGGGTGGAAGCTCATTGAACATGGAGGCATTTGAGGCGGCAACTAGCATGCCAATGTTTCAAAGATGAGGTGAACACTACTCCCACATCATATTTGCGGTTTTGGCATTCACACTTGGTTGATAAAGTTTGCATTCATGCATTGGACACCAAGGTTCATAGAAATGTGGCTAATACAGTACCTGCACAAGCGGGAAATTGTATTGAGTATGAATGAAGGACAATGACAAAGGCAAGGTCATCACCCAATAAATGGGATGACATTGAGAGGAAGGGACACCTTGTGGGAAGTGAAGCCTAACTGATTGCAGTATGACTTCACTATGACTGTAATGCAACTACAGAATGACTAAAGCACGACTAGAGAGTCTAATTAATGACTCTGGTATAACTACTAACTGCCTGAAATGTTTGCAAGTGGTCTACTTGTTTGATTGCTGCATGACGCGTTTAGCTTCTGTGATGCTCCACGACTCATGACACAATGAGGGACACTAAAAACGACGTGATTACCTTCCGACTACGGACCTAAGCAGGAATGTACCTAATATTGCTCTTGCGCCAATAAGTTCTCTTCCACCAATAATTTGATGGCTCCGACTAGATTGGCGGTGGAGCTTCTATCCGGCACTCTTTGTGGAGCTGTAAGTCCCATGGCCTCGCCATTAGTTGTGATGAAGGCATCTATGCGGTCGAGTACCTCTCATTTCGAACGGGTTTCGTGGTGTAAGACCACTTTCCAACCAGGTCTGTCCGCCGCATCGGAGAAAAATACCTGTGTGGCTTGACTCAGGAAGATGAATGGCTCGGCCATGCGAAGGAGTTTCTGGCGAAAGTTCACCAAAAGGAATCCTAAGTCATCACGCACATACGTAGGGTTCCCTCGCGTGTCAATTGGTTTCACCCATAATATAGTGTGGTCATGTCTGCAAACACCGTTTCAGAAACTCCTATTTGGAGAAACACACTACAAACACTCATAGTTGCCACGGTGTGCAATTACGGGATTGAAATGAAAGATAGAAATATGACTTCAGTGTGACTGCCGACGGAGTGGCGAGCAAGTCGCGTAGAGGCCAAGGACTACGGACTAACTTCTATATGACTTCTAAGGGTTCTGTGTCTGTGAACGGGATGATGGATTTACCCACAGTGAAGTCACTCTGTAGTTGTATCCTCCTCTTCAACTACTGCCTGTCATATTGTACATATGAAAGTTAAAGCGTGTGGTATGATTAGCCAAATTCCATTTTTGCGTCAGACATGAGTCTAAGGGCAGCTAAAATTGAGGTCAATTCATGACAATTCTTATTCCATTTTTTTTTGGCTTCGCAATCTTTCATCAACAAACAATTAACCTTTCTTTGAATGGGTGTTCTTAAGCATGCACGTCCATTGTCATGGACATTATCGTTGGTCATACTTATATTCTTGTCCATGGAAATAGTCATTATCCTATAGCGTGACTTCCGGGTCCCAAATTATTATAGTGTCTATCGTTCTGACACACCTTCATCTAGCCTGACTATCCTATGTATTGAATTCAGGATGCATGAGACCTGAACAAGGCATTGAAGTTAATGAACTGCATTTGGGAAGAGACTCAAACTTTACACTACACACATACTCCTCTTCCAAGGCCTCCATACTCTGTAATTTATAAGGTGGTTTCTGATTGAGCAATTGTAATGGGAGTGCTGTAAGGTTTAAGATCCTTAGGAAAGAGATTACAACGAATTACAAAGAAAAGAAGTGGTCTATGCATCGTAAGGAATTGGAACAGAAGGCCTCTACTACACACAGATTTAGACTCGGCACCACAAACTAACTTCCAGGAGTCATTTTCGAGTAACGAAAATCAAGTCATGACAGAAGTCATGTAGGAGTTGTTCACGATTCAGAATGACTTCACCGTGACTTCCGGGTGACTTTTCTTTACGGGACAATGAATTCATGCTGAAGTGGACTCCAATGCACTACCGACAGGGGGGACCGCCGCCCACCGTACCATGCACACGAAAAATGAGGACGACAACGCATAATTCTATCCATCAATCATCATCATGAGCAAAAGATTGAAAAATACACGGTCACACCGCACTTGAAAACGGATGTACATGCACTCATTCCTCATAGTCGCCCGTGTTCATTGCGCAGCTCCGCCCCACGTCCGCCGCCTTTGCGAGGGACTTTATGATGCATCACCAACTACCGGGACCCCATGATGACCACTCCCTGCCCCGCCATCAGAGTTCAAAGTAAGGTTTCAGGCACTTACAAGGCAGTCCGTGACTCTGCCATCTGCGTTACAGCCTCCTCCCCGCTCCGCTACCTCTTGAATTGTTTCAATTTAGTGCCTTGGAGCAACAGCTTGTCTCCGCGGTTTTATCGACAATCAACGTCCGAAACGGCCTACTGTGAATTCCGTGCATGCTCGCATCTAACGCGACAGTCGTTGTGTCATGGAGTTGCTGCTAGGGAGCCCGCCTCATCTGAAGACAACTTATGAGGTCCTGCGCGACCAGAAGAAGGCCGAGATGCTGAAGGCCTTGGAACCCGTTCTCCGCGCCAGGAGAGAGTTGTGAGTTCCACTTAACTGCGCCTTACAAATTGTCACAGATTTGCTTCTTGCATGCATATAGTGCCTCCCTCGATCGACTGTGCTGCATGCAAACTTCAGTCTATACAGGCCTTCGTCGCATGCAGCTATCCAAACAGTATAGTCGTCCTGTACGCAATTGTAGACGTTGGGTCCTGGTAGTAGGATCCAATTTTGCAATGACAATTTGAATAATTTGATAGGGAGGTTTAACTGTTTTGGCGTCCTAGGGTTTGCCGATGTTTAGTCATTAATTTCGGCGCCATTTTCTTTTTGGGGGGCCGCGAAGTCGTGCGACAGTTGCAAGGACGTCACTTTTGCGAAGTCACGACTTTGTCGTCACTAAAATGAAGTCGTGTCGCAGTCATTCTGAAGTTGGTCAAGCCTCATTTGCATTTGAAATTGCCAGTCCACGTGGAATCCACTGCCAGCCCACGTGGAATCCACTGCGCTCGCGGAAGCAAGCGTCTTACGCCGCACTAGCAAACCCTAATGTCACCTCCGCGCAGAGGGGATCATTTTTTGGCTTTGCGATCATTTTTGCAGCTGATTCTTAGCGACTATCTGTCCTAGCGTCTGCTCGTGGCGCTTGCATTCTTGTTCTTCGTAGTGCTCATTATCGTGTTCCGCGGTCCAAAGACAAGCAAGAAGACGCCCTGAAAGCACCATTGCAAGTTCAGCCGCCGTTGCAGCAGATACGGGAGCGGCTCCAGCAGTTGTTGCAGTAGACGCTAATGCGGCCCAGTCCTCCGAGGAGCTAGCCCTTCCAAGCGGCCACATGGAGGTCAGCCCCGATGAAGGAGGCGAGGGAGGTTTCGAGGACGCCTCCACTAACCGCTTAACTGCAACCAATGTCACAGCAGCGCCGTCAAGAAAGGCTAAGAAAGCTCCCAAGTCTCCTAAGGTTTGTATCTCCAAGCACAGAAGTCCATGTACGTCCGTTCCCGGAGTGACTTTCCTTACATTGCAGGACCTCGTGACTAATCGGATGGGTGGCAGTAGTTTACATGTTTGGAAGCTTGTCATTTTCAATGTACAAGGAAACATGTTGGACTGCAGTTTGCTTGCTGCTCCAAACCCGAATTGTAGTATCCGTGCTAGCAACCATACGCAGTTCCATAGAGTAGTTTTCCGACCATGGCTGAAGCACTTTTTGGACCGATGCTTCAGGCACTTCAAAGTTGCACTTTGGGGTAGTAGAAGTGCTCCGTACATGGAGGATGTGGTCCCTCAAATGTTGGCAAGGTTTTACAGTCGTGCCTATGATAGGGATCCACTCTTTTGTTGGTCTTGCGCAACTGATTCCGAAAGTGGAGGGGAGCAAAATAAAGGAACCTTGGGTCAAAAAAACTTATCTGTAGTGTACGGACAGTACCCTGAGTTCAATCCAGAGAACACAATCATTGTAGATAGTAAGCTTTGTAGGGTCACGGAGAATGCACAATCCAACGTGCTCATCACAAATCCTTTCTATGTGAAGTGGCTGCGCACCTTGGCTAACGACAAGGAATATTTGAAGTTATACATGTGGCCTTTGCTGGAAGCCTTCTGGAGATGCCCTGACGTGACTATCTTCCGTGCAAAGTACCCGCAAGTTGTGAACAAGTCCAAATCTCAGTGGTTCCTGAAGCGTAGAAGTGGAACTGGATACAATTTTGTGAACATGGTGGGAGGTGAGGGACTTGTAGTCCAGCTGGTTTGAACACCCTTCAACCTTCACCTTCATATTTTTTTGATTTTTAACTTCTGCTCCTTGTTTTTGCAGGCAAGGACGGGAAAGCAGAACACGCAATCGAAGTCAGCCTCTGCCACGGGGGCGCGCCGTGATAAAGTAGGCACTATATAGCACTCATTTCATTTTTTGTTCAAGCGGTCCATCCTTTAGTTGCGTTCTTGTCGTGTATAAGTTGCCCAAAAGTGACGTTCCAGTCATGGCTGGTCATCACACTACAACAAAAGCAGTGTTTTATGACTGCAAAATATGACTGGCAGTAGTTGTAAAATCGAAAAATATGACTGACGTAGAAATCACTGTAGATGACTCGGAATATGACTAACTCCAGTCGTTTAGAAGCAGTCGCTTCAGACATCAGTCATATTGGCAGTCATATTTTCCGAGGGGTATAAATACCCATTTTTAGCCATAGTATGCCAACTAGGCGTATACTTTGACTTTCCTAGGGGATTTTTGACTTTTATTTGGGTTGCCCGGGCAAATAAAAAAATCCTACGTGGAATACGACTGGGTCGAGTCATATTTTTTGATGACGTGGAATATGATTGCGATCAGTCATATTTTTGATGACATGGAATATGACTGCGATGAGTCATTTTTTTGATGACGTGGAATATGACTGTGGTGAGTCATATTTCGCAGTAACATGGAATATGACTGCGGTCAATCATATTTTGCAGTGATGTGGAATATGACTGCGGCGAGTCATATTTTGCAGTGATGTGGAATATGACTACGGCGAGTCATATTTTGCAGTAATGTGGAATATGACTGCTGAGTCATATTTTTTGATGAAATGGAATATGACTGTGGTGAGTCATATTTTGCAGTAACATGGAATATGACTGCGATGAGTTATATTTTGTAGTGACGTGGAATATGACTGCGGTCAGTCATATTTTGCAGTGAGGTGAAATATGACTACGGTGAGTCATATTTTGTAATGATGTAAAATATGACTGCGGTTAGTCATATTTTGTAGTGATGTGAAATATGACTGGTGAGTCGTATTTTTTAGTAACATTAAAAAATGACTGCAATGAGTCATATTTTATTATTATGTCGAATATGACCAGGATGAGTCATACTTTCGAGTGATGTACAATATGACTCATCAGTGGAGTTACATTTTGTAGTGATGTACAATATGACTACGTTCAGTCATATTTTTTGATGACACGCAATATGACTACAATGAATCATATTCCATGTTACTGTGCTTAGTTATATATTTTTAGAAGTATTCACATATATTTCGAAGTACGAATTTCAAAAGCGATAAAGCAATTCTACGCTACCTAAGCTTACTTGGTGGATTATTCATTCATGTTTTTCATTGCTATGAGTGACTTCCACTAATAGTCTCTATAATTAGAAATCATTTTGTCTTCAAAACAAAGAAAATCAAATTCACACTCTAATATCATATCCTAAACATGTCTTTGCAACTTCTCAAATCACAAAACATGGATATACATTCCAGAATGTACTTCAATGACATTTATTACTGAACTTCAAAACACATATGAAAAAAATCACACTGAGAACACATAAACACACACCTCACTTTATACTAGAGTGAGCAATCTACTACTGCATACCTTCACTCATTCGTTTAAAGAAGCCAACGCTTCAATGGGCCACTTTGTCACAGACTTCACAGCATCACCTACATGCACCATAGGAGGGTCGTCGTTGTTGTTTGCCTCATATAGAAGAACCATCTCCGATCCGGGAACCACAGATGTTATGCTTATAGACACATTGCCCTCTTCAATGAGCTGTCCATCAAGTGAACCTCCTGCAACATTCACTATGACTCCATGCGCAATTACATTGTCTTCTGCCTTGTTGTCATCGTCCACATCGAACACCTTCACTTTCGACCCTACAGCCAAGGAGATAGGACTTTCATTCTTTGAGCTTCGAGAACCTTGAAGATATTTCTTCCCACCTTGTGCATCCTGCATTTACATTTACAATGGTTGTAGACATTAAGTAAACAAACGATGGAGCTTCACTTTCACTTCTGAAATTGAAAGGCAAACAACATATTCAAAAATACATACCTAGGGCAATGGATTCTGTAACTGACTGATTGCCTTGTCCAAGAACATCACACAATATTCAATGTCGGAAGGATTTTGACTAAAAACTTCAAAGGGTCCTTTCATGTTCTTTAGGAAGTTGTCTTCTGAAGCTAGAGGATTCCATGCAGCAATGTGTAATACATTTGTACCAGGTGACTTAGAGGTAGCTGTGGAATCCCAGTCCACTTGAAGGACCCTAGCCGATCCATGGGTTGGATCTGGTATCATGTCAAATAAATCATGCAAGTCTCTTTTTCCACCACCAATTTCCTTTCCCCATAAAAAACACCACTTCATGGGTGTCCCCCGAGCTAGGAATCGAGCCACTTCTTGTAGAAGCGCCTCTCCAATTGGAGCCCATATCCCCACATCAAATCGATAGTGCAGCATTGTCACAAAAGCTGCACAGTCTTCCCTTTTCTTAATTTTGACTTCGAACTCTCTCTTATAATGGATCGTACCACCTAACCCCCACTCTTTTCCATCATGCAGTGGTTGGATGTCACATAGAAAACCCAAGACATTCAACACAAGTACCTTTCTTCGTGAATCATCTGAAACTCTCACCGGTGGAAACTTCAGTTTCCCTGAAATATTCTTTTTCTTTGAAGGTTTTCCAACCTTTGCGGCCCTCATTGGCCCCCTCCTTTTGGTAGGCTCTTCTTCCATTAATTTGGAATCGAATTCCAAATGATGTTTTCTAGAGCCTCTTGCTCCAATCTACATGCACATCAACAATTTAGTATTCAATGTCATGGTATTATAACAATTATAAATTCAATACATACAACAACAAAATATCAATTATGAAACATAAATACATACGACTCAAGAACACTTTTGAGACTTCAAAAGTAAAACACCCACTATTATACACTTGGAATAGTAGTGTCACTTTATTTAAATGATGAAAAATTATCGACCCCCACAACATGCGACAAAATTTACTTCATGGTACGACTTCACATAATGAGAAATACGAATACTCCTTTTCGTACACTTTGTACAACAAAAGGATCCTCTTAGACCAAAACAAAAAATTACTATCCCTCTAAATAGAAATGGATACAAATAATCAAAGGTTAACAAAGATACATACGAAAACATATGGCACATACATCTGACAAAAACATTAATATGACTCTCCACATAATACAAAATTTAGTTGTCATTACGTATATATTTTAAAATATAGCTTCCACTAGTTATATATTAAAAAATATTACTGCCATTTACTCTAAAATATATAATATGACTGACAATTGTTATATACTATAGAATATGACTAGCATTAGTGATGCACAGCAATATATGACTGCCAACAGTCACATTCTGCATAATATGACTGACACCAGTCATGTACTAAATATTACCACTATGGTCAGTCGCATCATGCAAATAATGACTGCAATCAGTCACATAATAGAGATTATGACCACCAGCACTTGTTTTCTTCTACATGTTACTGCTTCTAATTATGCACACATGCTTTTGTTCAAGTTATGGCACCTAATCCACAAACATGTCCAACAGAACTCATACACGTACAAAACATATTCCATAACATGAACCTCCCTACATTTTGTCTAACATTGCACCATCTACCATTTCAAAGGAAGGACGCAATCCATAATTATATGTTCACCTATAATTATTATACCTTGTTCCTACCCCTTTTGCACACACAATACCATAAACTATTGCAACATTGAATACAGTCATGGCAGTCCATCACACCTTGGGATCCTCTTTCACCTCCTTCATCTTCTCACCAATCTTCCCTCCAGTCAACATTGAACGCCTAGATTGATAACTTATGTCTGCCCACAATTTCTGACCCTCGCCCTTCCTCTTCTTCACGCTCCCTTGATCCTTTTTTGCTTTTGTAACATCTATTACTTCTTCAATTTGATCCAGCACTGGCAAAGTGCTGGGTTTTTGCTTTACATTTCTTGACTTATCAATTGTGCCTTCATCCTTTAAACTCACAATGACATCCATAATTTAGTAGTTGAGATTTCATGTCTACCTACTACACATCACATGAAATTCCAAACAAATACCAAAAAAACAAAACCTATTCAATTACATTGAATGACACTAAAGGGTTTCTTATTTTTGTACGAACCTCCACTGTTGCATGCACTACCTCAACACATTTTGACACGTTCAATACATGTGCTTTTGTGGCTGTTTCTTCCTGTATCTTCTGAGGGTTAAGTTTCTTCAAACCTACCAATTCCTCCATGATCTCCTCACCACCTGCAACTTCCGGCACTGTGGTGCCTATTTTAGAACTAGACGAGTGTGTATTCCCTCCATTCTGCTTGCGGACTTCAAACAGAAGCTACTTCACTAGGGAACCCATTTCACTTAATTCTCCCTTCACAGTCTCTTGGAATGTATACAATTCGTTTCGCACTTCTTCTATGCCTTTACCCGCCCTCCTTGAATTACTACCCGCCCCTCCTGAATGTGACGACCGAATGTGCACTGATTTGTCTAGTGAAGCAAGCTCTGCTTCCACTTCCATTTGAGTAGGGGGTCTTCCCAAATGTGCAGCCTACAATGACGGCAACCCTATATGTGTAAATTTCAAGACCAAAACATTCAACCATAGTGAAATTTCTTGAAAGCATTGACAAACAATAAACTATTTCACATTGTGATGCACATGTCCAATTACAACAACTACTACTAACATAACTTACTATTTTCAAATGAAACTTCTCATATTGAAAACCAAATATGAGCACATGTACTTTTATGATTACCTACACATGACTATACATATTCACATGTACATCCAAATATGACTTCAAGTAGTCACATACAAGGCTACATATAAATATACTTAGTCACAATACAATCTACATACAATTTTAAGTACATTAATGTCTGTTATTTATGATTGCAAGAACTCAAAGCAACATCCTATCCATCATTTCTTCTTCTCCTGAATATGTCCTACTTATGGCTAAGCATTGTCATATGACCAACAAAGTTCACCTTCAACACATATTACATTCAGAATTTCATGTTTATAAAAATAAAATCCAAAAGACAATGACTACGAACACCCATCTACAATCACATGCGTAAATAGAAGTTACAAAAGTGTAGACATCTCTTTCACTTACCAGTCGTGACTTCACTTCTCCCTCAGATCGGCCACTATAGGACACTTTCTGCACGGTTTGCCGTGCAACCTTCATGCGTTCTGAATATGCTACTTTGTCTGTCCTCTTGATGAGCTTCTTGAAGTTCTCTACATGATGAGCCTTCAGAGTTCTGGGAATGGGAGCTTCGGCCTCTAACAATTTCTTCATGTTTGCTCTCTTTGTCTTCATTTGGGACCTCAGAATGCGGAAGAAGACATTATCAGGAACATCGCCTTTCCCACCACGATACTCGAATTTGGATGCCATTTTGTCCTTGATTGCTAATAGCAGAGGTCAGGGATGTGAATTGAAGTCATCCACACTCCAATCCAAATCACGAGAATATCCACGCAGCTTTGTCAACCAATCCGCCCTATGCACTCCTGTAGGACAACCAACAAGGTCCACTTCAACCCAATCTCTATCATCAACCTTCTGCAGATCCCTCTTGAATTGCTTCAAATTGGATTGTCGTTGAAGACTTCTGCTTCGGTCCACATTGCTAACTTCCTTCCCTTCATTTCCACTCAATTTCCGCATTTTCTCACGTACTTCCTTCAAGTTTGCTCCACTCTTTGCCATGCGCTTTAATATGCTGACTTCCCGTAACTCCAATTCATCCACTACATCATTGGACAACTCTTCATTTGGGACATCTCCATCCTCCTCCGTACTAAAGTACTGCTCAATATCTTCATCCGATTCCTCCCCCATCATTGTCTCCTTTGTGTCATCAAACAAAAAATTGTCCTCTTCCAATGGTGTTGTGACCATCATTTCTGTTGATGAAGTCATCTTCTTCTTCCGTGTGGCTTCCTTGGGCCACGGCCTAGGGTGATGACGTTGATGGCTAAGCAACTGTAAATGCAGAAAGAAACAACTTATAATATGAGTATAATAAGTACAGAAGGAGGACCTTCATGTCCTACATAACTCAAAAAAAACTACCAAGAAATAAATTTTTACAAAACATGAAGTTCAACTTCTGAGTTACTCTCTAGGAAATGCAAATTCTAATTATCTAATTTTCATCACATGAGTCTGAACTCCTAATTTTTACCTCATGTCTATCAAAAAAATGTCTACAATGAGCACAATTCTTTGTAATTGGCCTCTCCAAACTACAAACAGTCACGAAAGATCACTTCTGACTACAAATTCGGATAAAAGCTAATGTCTAACTACAAACAGTCATAGAACACCATTTGTGACTGGGCTTCAAGTCACATAATAATGTTTGTGACTACAATTAGTTATAAAAGCTCATTTCTAACTACACGCAATCAGAGAACACCATTTCCGACTGGGCTTCAAGTCACATAATAATGTTTGTGACTACAATTAGTTATAAAAGGTCATTTCTGACTACAAGCAGTCACAGAACACCATTTGTGACTGGGCTTGAAGTCACATTATAATATTTGTGTCTACAATTAGTTATAAAAGGTCATTTCCGTCTAGAGATAGTCATAAAACATCATTTGTGACTGGGCTTGAAGTCACATAATAATGTTTGTGACTACAATTAGTTATAAAAGCTCATTTCTGACTACACGCAGTCATAGAACACCATTTCCGACTGGGCTTGAAGTCACATAATAATGTTTGTGACTACAATTAGTTATAAAAGGTCATTTCTAACTACAAGCAGTCACACAACACCATTTGTGACTGGGCTTGAAGTCACATTATAATATTTGTGTCTACAATTAGTTATAAAAGGTCATTTCCATCTATAGACAGTCATAAAACACCATTTGTGACTGGGCTTGAAGTCACATAATAATATTTGTGACTACAGGGAGTCACAACTGATTATTTTTCAATTGACTTGCAGTCACAAAACATCTTTTCAGAACACCTATGAAGACTTGGCTTTCACTCACAAAATATCATTACTAACTGCTCACAGTCACAATAGATGATACATCACTACAAAATGTCTCAACAAATGAATATTGACTGCCACGAAGTCACAGTAAATCAATATAGACTAACAATACACACAATTCTAAATTCTTCAGTTGGAAGTGAACAAAGCGTTGCTATTCATGACTCCGGTCAATTAGACATGATCATTTTACAGTACAATGTATTGTAATTGGTCATTACTACTAATAAGGGTTATGTATTGACTTAGTTTAACTCTAATGAATCACATGTGCTCATATGAGAGTAACTTGATTTACAAATTCTCTGTTTCTGCTTCTCTCTCACAAACATCAACCTTTAAAACTATTGAAAGTCAGAAATGACTAATACCAAATTGTTGAAGACAAATTATGAGTCTATAAATTAATGTACTTTCAAAGAGAAATTGTAAACTACAACTAACCACATACATATGGCAATTGCAATAACGAAACACTTTAACAATGATGGAAAACTTCTTTACAATTCAATGAATTATGAGTCTTTCTCCAGCACAATTAGTTCCAATAGGAAAGGACTGAAGCTAACCTTCGACTTACAACAGTCTTCCTGCAATGTTTCTTCTTCTACTTCTTTGTTATTGCCTCCTGAGTTGATGTCAAAACTACGTCCTGGTAAAGCCCTCCATGTTGTTGCCCGTGTGTGCCTCTCCAATGTTGGTAAGATAGTGCCAGAGTTCTCCACTCCTTTTCCTCGATTTATACCTTGTGGCTTATGAAGGGGCACGTCGCGACTGCTCTCAAAAATCCCCGCAAGATGATTAGAAGTCATTTCCAATATAGGAAACGTAATTGCTGGAAAACTAGCAATTGTGCGAAACAATTCCACTTGCACATCATCTGGCAAATTAGCTATTTGTCTTGTCATTGTCGCCAAGATATTCTCCATAGTTCTCAATCCTAAAGCCCTAATGTGATTGATTTAAGTCAAAAAACACATGGGTCAGGCCTCTTCATTAAGTTTAATAAAAACAAAATTTCCTACATTTAACTTCAACATGTACATTCATTAATATTGAACAGGGGCAATGGTTTTAATTTCACAAAAGTTCAATACACGAATTCATTTACTTCTTAAAAACTACATAGAGCTTAGTATCTTACCTTGTTTCTCTTATGTTTGCCAATTGTGTCGCAATGTCCAACAACCCTAGATCACTCAATTTTTGTGAGTTCCTTTGAATATTTTCCTTTCTCAACCTCTCGTACTCAGTGATCTCTGAAGCCATGCTATTGTGCTTGTTTACATCAAACAATCCTACTTGGAAAGAAAAAAATTGCATCTTAGTACAATAGTGACGTCTCAGACATTAATGCTAATATGTTTTTCATCCGTATATATTAATAATAGGAAACAATAAGAGAGCACTACATAGTACCTCTTTAAATTGGAAACTACAAATACGCAAGAAACTGAAAATCATTGTACTAAACAATAATACATTGAATTGACATTCATAGCACAATTCAATGCATGCACAACGTTGAAAACCTTTTTTACTTTCTTAGAGACCCTATACTGTACTCTGACTATGCGACAATATTATTTGAAGGCCACAGATGAGAACAGAAATACACAAACTTATAGATAATTTTATTCCTAATGTCCAATCGCTCATTGAATAACATGCACCTACCTAAACTCAATTATATTGAAGAAGATTGTAAGTAGGGAAAAATTTCATTCCATGGTAGACAATTGTTTGAATTTACGTGACCAATATAAATGACTAAAAACACCTACAATGATTGTTTCTTACTAAATGAAGAAACAGAACTGCATGTGGCTTCCCTACAAATCCCAAATGAACAAACAAACAATAAAAACAAAGACAATACACAACACTATGGGAGGCAAGCCATTCCTAATTAATCCCAAATTATTGCAGTGTAGGGTGTGCTCTTTTGATACATGAAGAGATGAATAGTAATGAATGACTTGGAACAGTTCTTGTGAATTATGATTGTTTACAAGTCTCTCAATATTGTAAGCAGCCCTTCATTGATGTTCTTGTGAAGCCATGGTCAAGAAAAACAAGTCCTACATCACCAGTATGGGAGGAACACTGTTTTGAGGTAAATAATTCATAGTAAATCCATTTTATGTCAAAAAAATATGAAAATTTCGGAAAACATCCCAAATTCTATTTCAAGTCATTTCAACATTCTCCCACTAATCTGAATCACCACACAGATGTGCAAATTTGCTTAAGTGGTTAGGAATGGATTGCCTCCTATAAATGTCCACTGTAAATAAACAAATAACAGGTGATGTGCATTAACGTACTTGTAATAAAAATGTTGCACTGCACTGCCCTCAAAAGAGCAAATACGCTTGCTATAAAGAATCACCAGTATAGCTTGTTATTTCCTCCGTTGCCAATATAGCACTACAAGAGCGAAGTGGAAAAAAAAGAAGTAAATACGGTTCAAACAGCCTCAACAATCTGAAAAAACTTTCATCAGAAACGCTCTAAATGCTGACCACATTCTCACCACTTGTGAATTGATAACCATACAGCAGCACACAACAATTGCACGCTACTTTCCTAACCATTTGCAAAATGACTGCATCACAGTACAGAACGAAATGAACCTCACGAACGGGGTTCAAGGAGAATATGGTTAAAAAACGAACAAGCAAGTCTCACTAAGCTTCTAAATAATTAATAGGTTTCATGAAATTTACAGCTGTAACAAGCAGTTTCTAATTGAAAGCTGGAATTGAAATAATAAAGTCAGGGAAAGTAAGCCCTTCGGAACTGCGTATTTGTACTCATTCTGACTTTGCGAGACACAACATAATTATTTGTCAGTTGTCTCTGCAAGAGAGCTCGGTCGATGTAGCTAACTGAACGCGCTTCACACTGACCAAATAACTACAAGGCAGACGAGTGGGACTGACACATTTCAAACTCAAAATATTTATAGAATAAAAAACTGAAATCGCAGGTGCAAAATATCTGCAATACCTGCATTTTGAGCAGCCTTGCTCCACCAGACGATGTTCCAAGTTGCTTACTCCCGGCAGGGCAGAATTTCCACGGTTGATCACTTGCCTGCTCTGGAGCACGTACCTACTCCATATATCCAAAACGTGCAACAACAGAACACGAGAACACTTCTAATTAGACCGCCAGAATATGGAGTGATGAACAAACATGAATCTTTTCCAAAGAGCTGTTATTTCTCCATCAATAAAGTCTGTGGCCAACTATCTCTATTGAGTTCTCACTCTACAAATCGACAGTGATCTTCTCACTGGATACGCTGCACCCTATTAATGGTTTATTTTGCCCTCAATTTTGCACCCTGAATCCCCGCTAAGCTCTTCTAGCACATGTCACACGTACATGATTTCGTCCAACCTTAGCATCGAGAATTGAAACAAATGCAGACATGGGATGGTACATGATTCGCGGTCAATTGCAATCCCAAACTGAGTATACATACACGATGAAGAGCGTCGCTCACAAGAGATGAATGCACTCCGACTATATATGCATTGTCTGAACAAAGTCAGTAACTCATGCGCATAATACAACCAAAGCCAAATCATAAATTGGTACAACCTGTGAAGAAACTGAACTGGCAAAGATAAAGTATCAGCACTTTAATTTTCCACAAGTACATACTTGCTGAAATTAAGTATGGACTGAATTCATTCTCCATACTAGGTAGGATACACAAAAGTATGTGTAGGATATCGTAAGTTGTTAACTTCTCGATTGCAGACTACTCTAACTAACAGTAAATAAATATACAATTCTTCAAAAAAATTTATAGCAGTTGGCATACTCCAATCTGTAATTCATCGTAGCTTGGAACGTGGAAAAGGGAATCAGGGAAATGCGGCAAAGATGGGAAATCATTGGCAGAATTTTTTTTGTGCAAAACAAATTTATAACTGGGAATGGAAATCCGGGAATCAACCAGAAGTAACTTCATCTCCCTATGTGGCAACAGCTCTTAGAATTTATGTTCACAACCGCTTAATTACAGACTACTGTGCAGTACCTTGATTTTCAGCTCACAAAAGTGATATGTAATTTCTACAGTACCAATATTCCTAATTTTGATGCCATATTCCAATCTGTAAATCATCATGAAGAGCGACAAAATTCCAGGCTCGCGCCTAAATCGAGAGCGAGCTTCCTGCACAAGGTGAACCTCAGCTGTGACGTAAGGGCCGCACCTGGCACACGATTAGAGCACCTTCTCGAGTACGCTAACTTTGCTGTACTAATCTAGACGGACCGTTTGCACCAGAGCTAAGCCATCGAAGTGTCAATGTTATTCTCACCGGTGGTCAGCATGGCTTGCAGAGGGGGAAATAGAAGCAACTCAACAGGAAAGGGAGAGGCGGAACAGCAATGACGAAGAAGGAAATCAAATCATATTGAAGTCGCGACTTACAAGCAAATGTTCACGGCCCACGGAGTCTCATGCCGGTGCTTGGCAAACCAAGATAGCTTAGGAAAATGTTCGAAATCTAGTCAATCAACGAAGGAAAAACAAGATTGCTCGACTGGTGAAGGAAAGAAGTCGCAAGTTGTTCGATAGCTGAACCTGCGCTTGAGTCGGAGCTGGAGCGGCGGCCAACCTGCACTGAGTCAGAGTTGGAGCGGCGGCCCACAAGTCATGAATGCAGTGGGACCGATTAGTAGGTGCTAAAATAGCACTGTCACTGGGGCACTGGAGCTTCACACACAGAAGTCCCCCGAAAAGTGAAGCGCTGCCAGACTTTATGGAGATAACAACATCTAAAAATAGAATTTCGTTGTGGTGGCTACTTCCGTCGCATTGCATGCAGATGTGTTCTCCTTTGTTCACCGATCTCTCACAGGAATTGTTGGGCCCCTGAATTCTCGGTCATGTAGGAGCTTCGGTCAAGTATTCTGTCTTTCTTGGTTTAGGGTGTGCAGGCTGAGATTCAAGTGGTTTTGCCTATGCAGGTGGGTTCCATTGACAGAGAATCCTCGGAGACATCCATGAGTCAAGAAATCGGTGGAGGAGTTTGCGGTTTGATGAAGATACATTTGCCGTCTATCGTGATCACCCTGAAAGACTTTCCGTTCTCTGTTTCGTAAGCTTTGAACTTAGTGAGAATCCAAGCGGCTTGCAGTACAACTAGCGTGCAGATTCCTTGCTTCTCGCTCCCGCATGCTCTCTAGATGGCAGAAGTCCCTTCTGCGGCCCTTCTGTGTAAGGATTTTCCTCCTTTTTTATTTCTAAACCAAGCTCATCCACAGGGTATGTGCTAGACTCTGTCTACATGAACACATTCACGTAGTTAGCCATGAAGTTGATGGAAGGGGATGATGTTTGCCGCTTTGACCTTCAACTGTTGGCATGAAACCTAACAAGGGAAGTTGTTGCTGATCGATCCCTTCTCTCACTCCAGCATTTTGAAATCAAACAGATAGCAACTTAGACAGTCATGCCCTCACAAATTTGTGAATTGGAACGATTGAATCAATTTAATTTGTTGAGTCAAAGGTAGCATTAATAACAAACCACATTCTCAGGAATACATTACAACCAACCAGAGTGGGCATGACTAGAGCTCATCACTTCTCTTCCCGAAATGGTCACGTCAGTACGTAATAATCTACCATTTCAGAGCTTTGACACTATGTTGAAGGAAACCTAGACATTTGCGTGTACAGAGTTCTCTAAACCCGGACTGGTATAAGCTAAGATTGATCAATGTCGGTCAGAGGTTCTAGATAGGAGTATGATAGTTCAAATTTGTAGAAATTTTGTCAATTTTACGATCATTACAATCAAACCAGTTGAAGACCTTGCAAAAAACGTACATAGCTATCATAGAAATGGTATCATTCGAAGTGAGCTCATCAATATAACAATTAATTGTACGTGAATTTTCAAAGGTCATTCCACCGCATGATTGCAACTTCCAAATGATAAGCCATGCAGGGTTTTAGTGTTTTCCAGGGTTGGTTTAGGGTATCAGGTCTCATACAGTATGGATCACTCTGATGGTTCAACTGAAGGGTGATAGATTTCATGGAACTACGTTTCCACAAGTTCCAACTTTATACGCACTAGTCCCTTGAAGTTGGTGTGGATCTTGAATCATTTTCATTGTTACTGTATGTCGGTTTGACATGGTACCGGTGGTTAGCAAATTTGTGAGTTTCGGTCAGTGAATCGCATAAAGGCATCACATTCATGAAGAATCTAAAAAGCTAAGGAAAAATTCAAAGAGAAAAAACATGGCTGAATTCTTGAATTCGATCGTTGGTGGTGCAAAGTTTGGATTGATTGATCGAATGTGAATCCCAAAACAATTTTTGAAATAACAATCACGAAACAAGAATCCAGTGAGAGGAGTTGCAATGCTTTCACCTCCAATTTTGAAGTTTATTCATGTAATGCATGAACTTGGTGTTCTCCTTGTTGAATTCGTATTCATGATTACCGCGTGCTGTGGACAAGGTCAAGATCAACGAGGATTGATCAAAATTCGGAAGTTTGGCCTGGCATTTTTGCATCCTCCATGGAAAGTAGGAACTTAAAACAGTCATAAATTCTGATCCCTTCTGTATCCTCATTCTTAATTTAAGTTTCACGTTCCTGAATTCAAGTTGAACAAGGCATCATAAGTAGAATTGAAGGCAAAAGATTGATGCCACCATGTTCTTGACCATTAAATATTTATAGTTTGGAGTTCAAAATGCACGCATTATGAGAACAAGTGAAGCCATTAAGAATATAGCTACCGTGTTGTTGACCAATAAGATGTAACAGTTCATAGACTCTCACCATCATTCTGGAAATTAAAATTTGTTAATTGTTTTAGAATTTAGGATTTCAGTTTGAATTCTATATCATAACATTAACCTCGTACGCAATGGAAATCAGGTATTAATGATTGAAGACGCGTAACTGTGCATCACTGATAGGCACGTTCCAAAGGTGTTGGTATTGTTCATGTTCTCCAATCCAAACTCATTGAAACTGATGTGGAGAATTTTTTGGTGGATCCTCCCTTTCATCAATTTTGGTGGATCTTTCTTTTTACGAAGACGCTGGGGCGTGCTCTGCCTATTTCCTAGAGGAGGTGCTCATCTTCATATGCCAATCCATTACCTCTTTGTATTGTCTTGAATTCGGTTTTGCTAGATTCATACATTGTTACTAGTAGTTGGTTTCTTCCATAAGGTTAGTTTTATAGAATCTTCAATAGGAAGAAGCATCAAATGCTCCTGAAATTATAGCCACAAGAGTAGGAAGAAGTTCTGGGTCACTTGCCCAATTTAGGATTGAGTTTAGTGTTTGAAATCATCAAAGTCGAACCTTGAATGAATGGCAACGAAGTTTGAAACACTTGAACAGAGCGGCAGCTAGGTATAGGATTGGCTTACACGTAAGTCAATGACCTTGCACTACAAACATATGCAAGGAAATTGAATTAGAGATGTCATATCCCAAGCATTTGCAACCGGCCAGAAGCACTGGCCCTATTATCTTGGAACTCATTCGAAGAAAAAAGTAGCAATTTTTTTGTACCCTTCCGGATAACAAAGGCCACCCACTCCATTTACCAATGATATACACGTCCAACCCCACTTGGTAGACCTCCACATGGTACTCTTACTTAAGTAAACCCAAGGTAGTATGCATTGGATTTGTGAAGTTATAGAATCTGCTTTGAATTTAGAGTAGTGCCCCTTTTGGGGGGCAAGAGGTGCTCAGGGGTTAACTACAAGTGTGCAGCAATAGTAGTTTTAGTATGAGCTCTAGGTTCCCACGTGTTGTTAGGTATATCTCTGTTGTTAGTGTAGGTGGCCCACTTTGCCACAATTTGCCACAATGCCTATTTTTGAGTAGGCTACGAAACGGGCATTTTCCATACTTAATAGAAAAGTATGTCTGGCCTTTGTGTTGGTGGTCCTCGTATTGTCCCATTGCACTGTGCGTTGGTATGAAATACCAAATTATACTTGAAATGTTGCAATGTTCTTGGCATCCAGCGTAGATGTATAGTTGGTGAAGTGAGCGAAGTCACATCACTATGCCTAGGGATATCATGTAACCTAAGTTGTATCTCGACGAACATGACTGTACCAACTCATGTCATGTAATGTGAGTTGTATTTCAACTTATATGACTGTACCAAGTCATGTCATGTAACTTCAGTTGTATTTCGACTAACATGACTGTATGAAGTCATGTCATGTAACATGAGTTGTATGTCGACTTATATGACTATAGTCAGTCATAACATGAGTTGTATGTCCACTTATATGACTGTAGTCAGTCATGTCATGTAAGTTGAGTAATATGTTGACTTATATAACTGTATTTAGTCATGTCATGTAACTTGAATTGTACGTAGACTTCTAAGATTATACCGAGTACAGTTTAGGCATTCACATGAATGAAAGTAGTCATTGTAAACAATTTCTATGACTCTGGAGTAGTCATAGCCATATTGCAATAGTCATGTTAATGTTCAATTATGACTAATGCAGAAGTGATTGAAATATATGACATTGACATTTTCTTTGTAGTGCATATCAGGGAAGTGCACAGTATGTCTGAGGGGGAGCTTCAAAGTTTGCAAGAGCTATGATTATGGCAAGAAGAAGAAATTCAAGCAGATAACATGTGTCTAACAAAGTACCCATACCCCTGCATGAAGTGTGCAGGAGGAAAAGTGCTTAATAGACGTACAATTCGAAAACATCTTCGCAGCAAGAAGAGGGACCCAGCTTTTACGGCCTCTATCTTGGTAAGGACATTGAAAATAATGAATTGTTTATTAAAAAAACAATATGCTTTTGTCAATGATATACATCTACATTGTTTTCTTAAAGTTTAAGTGACTTGTGTAGGCCTTGTGGAGACCCTATGTGGAAGCCTCCTCTTTGGTTTCTTTACAAACATTTGTAAGAGAGACACATACTTCAACGAATGGCACACTGAAAGGAACGTCTACAAGAGTAGTGGCTTTAGAAAAGTGGAGGTCAAATGTGTATGATGGACAGTGGTGTGATGGTCCTATACCGAAACTAACAATATTTTCCTATTGGCAAAGAAATTGGGATGTGAAGGTGTCAACGTTTCCTTTCATGGGTTGGGGTCTTTTTGCCCTGCAACCCGCGAAAAAAGGGGAAGAGTTACTTCCCTTTGTAGGACCCCAGTACACACTAGCAGAGTATAAAGTTTTGAAGGAGGGACGGCCTCGCATAAAGTCATATGTGATGGAAGTTGAGCCGGACTTGTATATAGACGGAGATGTATTGAAGGGAAATGTAGCCGGATTTATTAATAGTTCTATAGGTCGAGAGGAGTTAGGGAACGTCATGTGGGAGTTTCGCATGCAGCCCAAACCATGGAACAACTTGGAGTGAGGATATGTAATGACAATAGCGTCAAGGGATATTGTGGCTGGAGAGGAACTCTATGCACATTACTATGTAAATTGAAAAACATATTGTCAAATGAATAGGATCATTGAATTTTTCGAAAAAACTATGCGTAGTCACACTTTGTATTCAGTCATATTGTGTAGTTAGCAATGTTGTTGAGGCCCACTATATGTGGTGGAATATGATGGTAGAGTGCCAGATAGTGTCAATTGTTTACATGTGTTTTGGCCTTATAGGAAAGTAGATCATGAACATGAAATTGTGTATTCATGACGTAGTAAGGGAAAATGATAATTATTTTTAATTCATACTAAGCATACAATGAATTAATGAAAATTGAATTTTTTGCCAATTTATGAAAACTAAAATTGATAATCATTTCTTTGACTTAAGAGATCCTATTTGGAGTGCTAATTGAAATGTTCATGATCATTATCCAGCAGTACAGAATGCTATATTTTATTATGATCACGTCCCACAAGTTTGCATGTTCCAATTATTAATTTTACAATAAACTTATATGTGCATGTGGTACACATGGACTACTACAGGATGACTATGCTCCTGTGGACCTCCGATTGCATAAACGAAGAAGTGTTCGAGGAGAGCCTGTTCAACGAGACCCCTCTCCAAATGTTGGAGAGGTGGATGTGCTCCGTATGGTAACAGAGTGCTTTAACAAGTATGACAGCATACATGTCCGTGGAGAAGGAATTGAGAATATTATTACGAACACACTTGAGGATGCAACAGATGAAGATGGTTTGAGGATAAATGATTTACGAGGTTCATACACTAACAATCTTGACGAGCAAGTGGATGCCAACAATGACCGGATGGAGAGAGAGGGGGCTTCAACCAACATGGAAGATGTAACTGGCGTGGATATGAATGTTCTTTTGCGAGAAGCACAGACTCCTTTGTACGTGGGAAGCGATTCCAACCGTTTGATGTCCACGCTCATGTTGCTAGTGAGCTGCACTACTCATGGTGTCTCTAATAGTTTTGTTGATGAGTTGCTGAAGTTGTTGACAGAGACTATATTACCAAAAGAGAATTCACTTCCCAAATCATTTTATGAAGCGAAAAGTCTTTTGATGAAGTTGGGGTTGTCATACAATTCCATACATGCGTGTAGAGATGGATGTTGTTTGTTCCGCAACGAACTACAAGACGCAATAGAGTGCCCTACTTGCCACAAATCCCGATATGTAGAGAACTCCAACAGTGTACTAGTGAAAGTGTTGAGACACTTCCCTTTGATTCCACGATTAAGAAGAATGTATAGCAATACACAATTGGCGGAGCTCATGAAATGGCATGTAGGTGGGAAAAGCAAAGACAAGGTGATGAGATCGGTTGTAGATTCCAAGGCTTGGAATCATGTGAACAACAAGTGGCAATGGTTTGCTGAAGACGAGCGCAATGTCAGACTTGGCTTGGCATTGGATGGTGTGAATCCATTTCAGAACCAAAGCCTTAGCCATTCAACTTGGCCAATGATTATGCTCAACTACAATCTTCCCCCTTGGTTGGTGACAAAAAATTTCTTTATGATGCTTACATTAATCATTCCAGGAAAAGAGAGTGTAACAGAGAAGAACATAGATGTGTACCTGGCACCATTGATTGAGGAGCTTCAAGAACTATGGAAAGGGGTTGATTGCTTGGACGGATCTTGCAAAAATTCAGAAGTGAAATCATTCAAGTTACATGGCATTCTCATGTGGACGGTGAATGACTTTCCCGCATATGGATTAATCTCAGGTCAAGTAACAAAAGGATATAGAGCATGTCCAATATGTGGGCCACATATAGTAACTAGGCGTTCTAAAGCCTTGAGAAAAAACTTGTATATGGGGCACAGACGATACTTGCCTATGACTCATCAATAGAGACGACAGAGGGGTACATTTGATGGTGAAGTGGATGAAAGACCTCCACCTAGAAGGATGACTGGTCGAGAACAACTTCGTTATGCAGAAGAGCGAGAGGAATGGTTGACAAAGTCTCGTGAAAATGGAGTAGAAAATTTGGTAGATCCAGTACACAAGCACGGAGTGAAGAGAAGGACATGTCTGTATGACTTGCCGTATTGGAAAGTAAGTGGGTGTGGGAATTTGATGTTTTTTTTTAATTTATGAAATTGCTTCTCAAAGTGATAAGAAATGTAGTAGTCTAGTACAATTTTTGTCTTATAAATCAAAATATTGTGACATATTAGAGGTAGTTTTATGAATGAAATGATTGAACATAGTCATAGTGTATGCAATTTGTAACACCCGGAAGTCATTGTGCAGGACCTTTTGATTCGACACACATTGGACGTCATACATTGTGAGAAGAACATCACCGAGAATATGTTGAAGACCTTGTACGGAGAAAAAGACTCCTTGGAGGTCCGTTTGGACATGAAGGAGGCAGGTGTACGTAAACATCTTTGGCCCATACCTGGGAAAAAACCTAAGAGCGTCATATTACCTCGTTCATCTTACACATTTACGAAACAGGAACGTCAGGTCTTCGTAGATGGAATTCGAACATTGCAAACATCCACCCAATATGTGGGTCAATTGAAGAAGCGCGTGCATGTGAATGGGACCATGAAGGGTTTAAAATCACATGACTACCATGTCCTCATGCAACAAGTTTTACCACTCAATGTTCGTACAGTGCTAACAAAGGAGGTACGAAAAGCTATAATTATGTTGAGCCATGTATTTAGGAGGATATGTACTAAGACCATTGATACCAATGCTCTTGAGGAATTGAGGTCAGATATGGTGATAGCATTATGCATGCTGGAGAAAGAGTTCCCGCCATCTTTTTTTGACATCATGAGTCACTTAGTTGTCCACCTTGTGGAAGAAGTAGAAATTTGCGGACCCGTTCATACACGTTGGATGTATCCCATTGAAAGGTATTTGAAGACACTAAAAGGATATGTCAGGAATCGGGCTCGACCAGAGGGTAGCATGGCTGAAGGCTACGCTGTGGTGGAAGCATTGGGGTTCTGTACTGAATACATGCAGGAGTATACAGTGACCACCCGAAGAGTGTGGGATGACAAAGAAGATCCATCAATGTATGACGAAATTTTGAAAGGCAGTGGACGAGCACGTCACTTATCAAGTGAACTACAACAATGGATTCACAAGTTTGTATTGAACAATGCGGCACCGTTGGAGGAGTGGAGGAGGTGAGGTCCTATGAAAGAAATAACCCCCCTACTGCATAAGAGCATTTAGAATCAAATGTTGACAGTAATAATGTTTTGTTCCATCCCATAGAAGAAAAAAGATCCATCACTCTTTGTGTTCCCATTTAGTAATGCAATATAAATGTCATATATGAAATTGTAACTACACATAGTCATGTGCTAACATTTATGTGAGAACAACATTAGTATATTTTTCTTTTGGTTAAGTACTTCAGTGATTGCGTTTGTGACTAAACCTAACAATCTAATTGCATTTATGACTGCAACGAGTATTGTGAGTGCATGTATGACTCAAAGTAGTATTAGGTTTGTAAATCAGAATGAACTCACACATTCAATTATTGAATGACGTAGGAGGCATGAAGATGACATGCGCCGTCGTGAAAGAGAGCGACAAGAGTATAGGCGTAAAAAACATCAAAGTCGAGTAGTGTACCCGACTGAAATGTGCGACGAAAAGTTTCATATTTGGTTTCCAAAGGCAGTGCTACGAGCTATAGAAGTCGGTACAGAAGAAGTGGACACAGATGTGAGGACTCTAATGTTACCTCCATCAGATCGAGCCAAGTCATATCATTCCATGTATGCATTTGGAAACCACATTCGTGTTCGAAGCGTTGAGAAGAAATTGACAACAATGGACTCAGGAATAGCAGCAACCTTTAAACAACTTTGTCGAGCAGGCGCAAAGGATAAAAACATGAAGGACTCAAAGCTAGAGTACGTAAGGTGGGTGGAGGAAATCCTATCTGTAGATTATGGGCAGTTTGAGGTAGTGGTACTATATTGCAATTGGATGGTTGCAAACATGAAGGGCGATGGAGCCACTATGAAGCGTGATGAGTATGAATTCACTAGTGTGAATTTCGATAGATTGATTCCTTACTCAGCACAGTCGTTTGCATTCCCTCTGCACATTGAACAAGTATTTTTTGCATCAGACAAGGCCAGACATGGATGGGAAGTTGTACTCCGTAGGGAACCGAGAGGTGTTCGATTGTTCTCTGAACATGAAGGAACAACTGAAGTGGAGTGCATATCCCTTGGAAAGACAACAGAGTTTCACGGACTCAAAGCCACTGACTTGTCTGAAGACCTCATACCAAAAACACCCATCTTGTGTGATGCAGTGGAAGTAGAAGCTGATGTGGTGGCAATTGCATTGCAACGTCTACAACAAGACGAAGTACATGTGGATGACCTACAATATTGTGATGGAGATTGTAATTGAGTTCAGAAACATGCCCAGAAGTATAATACATAAACTTTTCTTTCATATTCCGAATTGAGTATTTTCAAAAACATTGCATTGAATACATAACATACAAATATAGTGCAAAAGTTTTCTTGTCATTAGAGGAAGGTGACATACAAGGGATACTGTATGTTGTATTGTAGATTGGATAGTGAATGCGCTTGTGTAGAAGTTGGGTGAGATTATGTGTTATCATTGAAATTCAATAGTCAACTTGTATATGTCATTTGTGTTAGCAGAAAATCAAGAATCTAAACGTTTAAAATCATGATTGTCTGAGAATGCCTCTACTATGTGAAGTACATGTGAAGGTCAAGACTGCCACGACTGACATAAAATAGGACTATGAAATAGGAGTAGTAGACAAATATGATTGGAAAATATGACTGACCAAATAAATGACTGCAAAATATAACTAGCCAAATATATGACTGCAAAATATGACTAGCAATAAATATGACTGCAAAATACGACTGGCAAAATAATATGACTGACATAAAATATGACTATAAAATATGATTGGCAGAAAATATGACTGAAAAATATGACTGCCAAAAAAATATGACTGCAAAATATGACTGGCCAAAAATATGACTGGCCAAAAATATGACTGCAAAATATGACTGGCCAAAAATACGACTGCAAAATATGACTAACAAAATAATATGACTGACATAAAGTATGACTAACAAATATGACTGGCAGGAAAATATGACTGAAAAATATGACTGACAAAAAAATATGACTACAAAATATGATAGCCCGAAAATATGACTGCAAAATATGACTGACATAAAATATGACTGACAAATATGACTGGCAGGAAAATATGACTGACAAAAAAATATGACTGCAAAATACAACTGAAACAAGAATATGACTATGCACTCACCTGCCCAAATTTTCATTGGGTTACCCAAAAAAAAAAAAAAAAAAAGTGGAAATATGACTGAAAAATATGACTGAAAAAAAAAATATGACTGGTAATATGACTGGGCGTTCCCTAAACATGTTCCCACACGTTCCCTATAAAATATAACATGTTCCCCATGGGCGTATAGTATACGTATATGTAGTACAAAGTCAAAATATGACTGGCAGTCATATTTTCCAGTCATATTTCTACAGAAGACTTAGGCCTCCCAAAATATGACTGCAAGCAGTCGCCAGTCATCCTCAGTCATATTTTTGCAGTCATAAAACCCTGCCATTGTTGTAGTGTCAAGTCATACTGTAGTGTCGGAAAAGTCGTGAATTCTGTCTATGACTACTTCATGACTTCACAATGACTCAATGGCGTATGCAATGCAGGGTGTTACTCTGAGAACAGAAATGGACGCCACTGCCAAGATCGACTACCAATTGTTGTTTGTAGTTTTTTCTTGCATTGTTGTTGTGGGATATGAGTTCATTCCGCCTATCAGCATTGTCGTTGGTCATTCAAGTGTCCATCGTGAATCAGTCCCACGATGAAGTGGTATATTCACAAGCTCCGCAACACTGCACTAAGTAATGCTCCTGTGAACCTTGTAGGCCATTCTAGAATGCGTGATGTCTCAAGTGAATCGCATCTTGCATTTTTTTGATTATGTAATCGTTAACTGAATTGTGCTATGTCTTGCATGCCACAGGGTTTCATCATTGGCGATGAAGTTTTCCTCATGAACCCACGCATTGTACGGTAGAAGGTGGCCCTTGGAACGGTCAGAGGACTTCCAGGGTCTCACAAGTATCATGGTAAGGACATACCAGCATTGTAGGTGAGGGTGGACGTCCGTGAAATTCTACAAACAGGGGTGAACCTCATGGTTCCCAATTACGCAGCGGACTAGGAGTTTATAGAGGACGTGAAGGGGTCTTGCGCAATATGGTCGGAGAAGTCAATAAAGCTTTTTAATGGTACTTGACTTAGCTTGTAAATTTTGTTGGAGACTTAGTGCACCCTAAACCCACTTGTGGACACCATGTATATTTGGGCTGCTATTCTATCCCACTCCATTCGTTTTGCAATAGAGGACTCAATTTCTAACTCCGTGCCTGTGAATTTGTCATTGTTGTGTCAATTTTTGTTGGCTTACCGTTTCCTCAGCCACGGCTCTGCGTTTGCAATGTTGTTCTTGCTCGTTTGCACGTAATTAAGTAGTACATATTACTTGAATGTAGTGTAGATGAACCGACTAGTGAATGACCCCTTCGAAGTTGCCGTAACTTCAGCACTACTAGCGGAATAGTGCACGTGCTACTGTGACGCAACTCCATCTACACTACAGCACGACTTGTGAATGATTCCATGCCGCCCCTAAATTGTTGCCCACATCATGTTCATTTGTGATTGCAGCGTGACTGCAATATGACTCTGTTTGGAATGTCCACGTCAGATTTAGGAGGGGTCAGACACCACTGCAACGTGACTTCACCATGATTGCGAGTGACGTCTACATCAGATTTTAAAGGGGTCAGATGCAACTTCAACATGACTGCACAATGACTGCGACTGACGTCCACGTCAGATTTAGGAGGGGTCACGCGCGACTCTAGCATGATTGTAGGACGACCGGTTCAGAACATCCACGCTAGATTTAAAAGGGATCGGACGCAACTTCAAAATGACTTCCTTGTGACTACGCCCAATCTGTCCACGTCAGATTTAAAAGGGGTCATACACGACTCTAACATGACTTCAGCGCGACTACGTTCAAATTGTCCACGTTAGATTTAGATGGGGTCAGACGCGACTCCAGAATGACTTACACGTGACTGTTGCAAATGTCCACGTCAGATTTTAGAGGGGTCCCGTGCTTGTCCAACTCAACCCAAGCCATCTTTCCTTAGTCTCATTTTCTTTATCTCCCTCAACTGAGCCTCTTCTCATCCAAAGTTCCATCCATCCCCACTTCGTTGGGTGATAATAAATCTGCAGTCATTCTTATAAATGACTTGACCGAAATGACTACAGGGCCCCGGAGTCACATTTTCATTTTTCAAGTCACATTCTCGTTTTGCGACTGCAACATGACAGTTTTGCAGTCATTTGCCGCAGTCACGATAACCCCCAATTCCTTGTAGTGATATACTCAAATCATGCATTTGTGTATAGTAATAACACTAAATGTTTCATAATCAAATCATGGCATATATGATGAAACAAATGTTGAACTAGAAATCAAAAGTGGATTTCAACATCCACCAAAAAATTAGTAAAAAGAAAAAACCAAAAGAAAAAATAGTTAACTATGCCAAAATATGAAAAATGTACATACTGAGTTAGAATGTTTTTTTGTTTAAAAAAAATAAAAATGTATTATAGTAAAATGTAATAAACCTTGTATATTAATATGTGTATAAGAATAACCAAATAGATATTAAATACATATATGAAGTTCAAAAAAAATACATAAGTGAATATTTTAGATTGCAAAGTCACACATGAAGTAATGATTTAATCTACCGCCTATTTGAAAGTGCATTGCCAATTGTTTTCATGGCATCACTTAAGCTCAACAAGGCATCCACATAAGCCTTGCCAGTGTTACTAGCACTCTCCAATCGCTCATGTTCAAGCCTCAGAGTGGCGTGCTTCTTCTGACTGTAACTTTTGTCTGTCCAATTCTATAATTTCCCTATGGCGTATATCCTCACAATTATGCCCTGAACTTATTGCTTCTACAAACTCAAGTCTGGTTTTATTCATTGATGCCAATGCACCATCTGCAGTCTTCATGGATAAACGTCGTTTCTTTGTAGAATAATTCATGGATGATTCACCATTCTCTGCAATATAGAAAGATATTTAAAAAAAATTCAATGCAATAGTAAAGTGCATAGAAATAATCAAGATATGATGATAAAAACGTGAAGAAGTGAAAAAAGTACCAGTAGATGGAGACATGGTACTAGTATCAAGTGGAAGGTCTCCCGGATCCACAGCATTGGAGATACCTGGGTACCATTCCAACAAAGCAAGGTACACAACCTCATCCAATGGAACTCGTGGAAACCTCTTCACATGATTTTTCTTCTCCAATGGGCTCATTGCAAAATAACTTTTCTGACCCGAGGGAATTTTTTTCTCATAATCATAAACTTTTTTTAAGTCTGGAGAGAGCTACTCCCATTTGTCTTGGATTTGTTGTTCATTGCGATGAACACCTTTCTCCCATAAATCATCAGCCATGGCCATCCATCTTTTTGGTGGTGTGGTCATTTGAAGGCGTTGACTTTTTGTAGATCCATATTTCTCGAAGTCCAATCTCTTAGCATGACACAAATTTAAAATATGTGCTAAAGACCATCTCCCAGATGTGTACACTCTACCATCTACTCCTCCTTGGGGCTCTTCCAATTCCACATGAATGTCATCTTGTGATTGATCCTCAAGATGTATGGACTCAGGGTTCCAATTGAGATCAATAGGAGTTCTCTATGACCCCATTTTCTATAGAAAATATAATTAATGTATGTTGATAAGAAGAAACAATGAAAGTTGTTCATAATATCAAATTAGAATTATGTCTTTAAAACTTAAGCATAATTTGTTGTACTCAAAATGAGATTCAAAGTAATTTTAAATAAAATGAAAGAAGCATTTCATTGTTGCTTATTTATAATATAATGTTTTCTTATTTTTATTTTGACACAAATTAAATAGAATTTGATTGCAAAGGAAATAACATTAAGGTAAGAGGTTCTAAATCACACACCTCCTCAAATGTACACTATGTATACATGTTGCTTTTCTGTAGCCTTTAGCAATGTACAAACAATGTACATTTGAGGTAGTGGGCAATTTTAGAGCCCTATGCCATTTCATCTTCAAAATTTCATAACTAATTTCACAGAGCTCCAAAAAATATAGAACAATTTGGGTTAAATGCCACTTCCATTTATCTTTGAAGGAAAATTTACTACATTTAAAAAATGTTTAACTTTCCAAAAATTTAGTTTCAGCTCTTAATGGGGAATTTTTGGACCTATTATTATACAAGCTTGGCAAAGAAGGACTAAAATTTGGATGATAGGGACACATAACAGAGCAAGGAGAGTATATTATTCTAATTGTATTGAAATAGCTAAAAAGAAAAAAAAGTTCCAAATCAAGAACAAAAAATGAATTGTTTTTACTTACAAAATAGCAACACACTGAACCACCCACCCAACAACAAAACAACCCATTCACTAATTTTATATCTAGCTATAAAACACAAAAGAAGAACAAGAATTGAACCACACTGAACCACCCACCCAACAACAAACAACCCATCTAGCCATAAAACACAAACCAACAACAAATGTCCCTCACAACAAGTACATAGGTTCAAATCTTTAAAAACTTCTACTTCAGTGTGGGTACGGTAGAAAGCAAAACAAAAATTAAATGTTTCCACCATGCCATTCAAAACTAAATTACATTAGAAGAGTCAATGAAAATGAAGTACCTGAGATATAACTGCTCCAACAAAACACTCCAAGAAAAAACGCTCCAAGAAAACTCCAAAACAAACACTTGAAGTCGGCGCTCCGGCCAACACAAATGCTTCAACCCACAGAAGCCAAAAAGACATGTAAATTTCCAATTAGCGCATCTAATAGTTGCCACTGACTTGCTACTGTAAGTTAACCGCCTAAAGTAACCGCCTGTAGCAAGTAGGAAATCTTAAGAAGCCAATGAAATGAGTTCATCGCTATTGGTTGAAGCTCAAAATATTCTGTGACGGCCGTTGATTTTGCCGATGAAGCGGTAGAAGTCCCTCCCCGAGAGGCGCGCTAGGGCTACCTCGTATGCTCATTAGTGGGCCAAATTTTTGGATTGTTCTGTGGATACTGCCCACCGGATGAGCATGTGAGCAGCCCCTAATATTCCATTGCCTCATCTAATTTAAGCACAGTTGAAAACTCATTCACTATCACATTCTATTATTCCATGTGTCCCAAATAACTGTCCTAACTATTTTTAGGTTGTTTTGAGTAGTTTATAGAGGCTTTGTTGTGTTCAATTTTATTGAAGTTTGCAATGAGCGTATGCAATATTCTTCATTGATTTTGGTAATATAAAATTTGAACTTTGTACAATTTGATAAGGGAATTGGTATCAAATATTTTTAACTCATAAATGATGTGGAAGACGGTTTTTGGCCAATGAATGACAAAGAATCTCTCCATGTAGGACAAAGTGCAACTATTCATTTTTCAAATTTTGTATGAAAAGGGAAGGTCTTCTACAATAGTTTGTATTCCAATGAGTGCTTTTTTATTTATTTTTAAGTCAATAATTCACATGGTATCCCAAAAAATGATTTCAACAATAACTAACTCATCCTTTAAGGTTTAATCCCTGAAGAGATTTTACTATATTTTCACCAAAATTGCTCTAAAATAGCCATTTCTAGTACAAGTACCAAATTTATTTTTAAAAACATTTTTGAACACATGTAACCATATAACCTTGTAGTACGCTAGTTTCAAAAGATGTAGAAAAAGTTTTAGAAAATTCCATTGTATAGATTGCATAATAAGTCACAAAAATCCTTTTTTTTGGCCCTATAAAAAAACCAAGCAAGTGCACTTCACAAGGTCACATTTGTATGAAAAAATGTCCAAAATGGTGGTTACTCTTTGGATTCATTCTTCAAGGCAAGTTGGCTACATGCCTGAAAAATTTCAAATCATTTGGAATTGTACAATATATAGGAAAAAATAGTAAGTAAAAAAAAATAGAGAATGATTCAAAATACTAAATTGTTAATAATTTAATTATGGGATTGAAAAATGCCAATCCCAACAATTGTAATATTGTAATAAATGATCTACATCCAATGTTTTTATTTTTTCCAAAATATTGAAATTGAGTTAAATAAAGGACTTCAAAGTTTATTTTAGAGTGGAGATTCTATAACTGCCCACAAACAATAACTCCTCATAACTTTTATCTCATTAATCAAAATGAAATGATTCAAAGTTTTCCACCTATATATAAATCTAGATAACCAATTTTAAATTTTTATTTTTTAAAATAGTGTTTTTTAAAGAATTTTTTTAGTTGTCAAAAGATCAATCAAAAATTACATATCATACAATAACTTTTTAACCATGTAATCAAAAGTTATGAAAATTGTTGAACCTTAAAGCTATTCTTTGGGCATATCTTTTGTGAAAATTTTAAAGAAAAATATATAAAAATTGCTTTTTATAGTGAGTTGTCTAAAATCACTATGTTGTCAAAAAAATGACGTTTGGTCTTTTAGGATTAACAACGTGATTATGGATACTAATTGCAAGACAAAGGAAGGAAATAATATCTAATTGTCTATAATTGTGATTATAAGGAGTTTTAAAAGTATAAAAAGGATTATACAACACCTTTCTAATTTTTTTTTATAATTTCAAGTATTATATTAAGTTTTTTTTATATATAGCACTACAAACATTGTGGCAATACTACTTAATTCCATATTATTATTATTATTTCAATAATAAAAGGCTATGATATTCTAACTCTTGAAGATCTTGCATTCAAAATTGAATGCGTCTTAGTAGCTTTTAAAACATACATTTTAGTTCAATGAATAGAAAAAAACTCGACAAAATTTAAAATTTAAAATTTAAAATATGTTCTCATAGATTATATTTTTATCTATATATAAAGCCTTTGATTCATTCTATTTGGATTTTTTATGTGAACATTATGGACAATGTTGATTTTCATGCAACTAGAGCATCTTTTTAAAAAAATAACTTGTAGGATTCATTTTTGAACTCAATTTTTATAATTTTTCAAAAAAGAAGTTTCACAAGGTTAAGATCTCTTGTTTAAAACAATCTCACCATTGAGATTAGTGAGTTTCAACTAGGCAAGAATTTGTAGGAGTCAAGTTTAAAAAGGGACCAAAATTAGGAGTGCGATTACTTTTACTATACCTAATTGTGACATGTTTTTAAACCCAACCTATTAATGATTTAGTTTTCCCTTCAATTTTGAACCTACTTCTATTCAATAAATTTTTAATGAGTGAAAATTAAGATTGTTTGTTTTATAAAAGAATTCCTGGACTCTCAACTCAATTATTCAATATGAAATTTAAAAATTCAAAATGATTATTGCAAAAATTTTAAACTAAGAAGAGTCAAAGTCAAAAATTCTAATTGAGCAAGGTGCAAAAATACTTAGTTTTTTCAATTTAAATGCAAATATCTTTCAATTTGCATGGTCAAAGTTTTTGAATTTTCTTCCACTCATTCTTATACTATTCAAATTAGGACAAGATCTTATGGTTAGATACGTAAAAAAATAATTCAAATTTTTTGCTCTTTGCAGTGAAAAATGGCAGTTTTTTTATGAAAAAAGGTCTTGGGACTTTAGGGTTCAAAGACTAGGGTTGGTAGTCCAAAATTCCCAAATTATGAAGATGTATTATTAAAAAAAACTTAGAAGAAGAATTGTAATGAAGGCTTTTAAATAAAAGTTTAAAAACATGATCCATAGATCATATTCATGTAGTTGATTCTATTTTCATTGCATTACTAGTTTTCATTGCATTATCATAATTAATATTTATCAATAAAACTTTAAATTCAAACTTTAAATTTTCTTCAAAATAAATTATAGATTGAATATTTATAATTTTCAATTATAATTTATTCCATTAAATTCAAAATTTTAAGCTCTAATTATGATTTTTTTAAAGATTTTATTTATATTTTTTACCAAAGGCATTATTAAAGGGCCATTTTTTGAATTGAAAAAGCTACTTTTTGAAGTGAAATATACTGGTACCCTTTGAATTATAGAATGTTTACAAAGCAAAGTCTTCAAAATCTATACTGCAAAACTATTGAAGAACTAATTACAATAAAAAATTTAATGGATGAAAAATCACAATTTTGTGTATTTGGAATGTGTTTGTGTGCATCTGTTGTTTGAAATTTGGATGTTTGGTCTTTAAAAGATTAAAGATTTGTGGACATACCTAAGGGCCAATTTACACATTTAGACAAGCCATGAAGACAAATAACAAGTCAAGGTCAAGATATAATTATGTAAAGCCTTTAATAGGATTGTGAGACATTTAAAAATAATTAGTTAATTATACAATTAATTAACCAATGATTTTTTGGATTTTTTGGATTTTTTGGATTAACTAACCAATGATTTTTTGGATTAATAGTTCCCAATGTATCCTTCAAAATATTTGATGTAACAAGACCCTAATTTCTTTTTGTAAAGAGTTCATGTTTTAGGCATCCATTGCCTAATTTCTATTTCATTTTGCCTACTAGACAAAGTGTAGAGCCTTTGAGGACAACCTCCTAACATAAGTCTAATTACATTGCTTGATTTTTTAAAATTATTATGGATAAAAATGTCTTGACATTCAATTTGTTTTTGATAGAGAAGTTGTAAATCTTACATTGACTCGTTTTAAGTGATATTTTGTGAAAATTGACAACAAAGTTATTAGCAATGCCTCTTTTTCCTAGAACATTTCAAAAAAATTAAAAATACTTTATTGTAGATACCTTATGAATCAAAAGTGTGCTAAAAAAGGTGCCTAACAATGAATAGGTTTTTAACTCTTTTTTAATCTGAAGCCATATTCACCAAATTTAATACATATACTTTTTAGCTATATAAATGTGACTTATGGCTTTTCCTTCAATAACCTAGAGCTTATACAATAATAAATTTGTCACGAACACCAAATATTTTGTATTATACTCTTTTGAACATGACAAATAGATATTTATATTCATTTTTTGCTTTCATTTTTAGCTAAATTTTTATAATGTACATGAAGAACTAATGAAGGTTTTAAGGTATTGTAACACAAATGCTAGAATCAAATAAAGATAGTTGTTTTACATTCATAAATTTAAAAAATTAGGTTAAATGATACCTTGTATTATTTCTAATATACTTCTATAAAGAAATAAGCATTGATTTTTTTATATATACTAGCGGTTGGCGCTTGCTTTGCTATGCATTAACTATATTACTTTCATCAATTTATCATGTGATAGAATGTAAATTAATAAAGTTTGTATAATCTTTAAATGAAAATATTGACATCTTCATACGATATTCTTTGGAAATACATATATTGTGCAATAGAAAATAATTAAAGAAAATCTTCATATCATAATTTTCACAAAAAAATTCTTTGTAAACATGAAAACATTGCAAGGACACCACCACTTGATAAATTTCTTCACTCACAAACAGTGGTGACCAAAATTGAAGAATTGAAATGCAAATTTGTCAAATTGTAAAGACTTTGTAAATACTTTATTGTAGAATCCAAAATTGCTTCAATCTAACAAAGTTTCAAATAATTTGGTAGTAAGAAAAGAACATTAAAATTGAGAACATTCAAAGCTTAGAAAACCATAGAATTGTGAAAGTAAAATGAAGTGTGAAGCCAAGAAATATGAAACCTCTATAATATCACTATACCTCTGTAATATCATACTTTTACATTCTGTGATATTACATAGGTGAAATGACCGTTGAAACTCTATAATATCACACTGTGTAAAAATGTGATATTATAGAGGAATTGTACCTTTGTAATATCACTATATAAAAATGTAATATTACAAAAGGCCATGTGATTTTAGTAGTATGATGAGGAGTTGGCGCTTGCTATGCTACAGATTCATCATTAGAATTTTATAAGAATTTTTATGTATTAGATAGAATGCAGAACAAAAATTTCAATAAATCTTCAGATAAGAATTACTAAAATTTTCATATAATTTTTTAAATAAATAAACATATATCGAAATAAATAATAGAAATTTAATGAATGATGAATGAAATACATGCAATGATGAATATGATAAAAGATACACATACATTAGAATGTATTAGAAATTTGACTCCATTGTTACAAAAAATGACAACCCAAATGGAAGAATTGAAAAGAAAAACTTATGAATCTCAAAAACTTTGTGAACAATTTAATTGTTGTGGAATCCAAAATCGCTTCAGTTGAATAAATTTCTCATCCTATGGATCCTCTTTAATATTACCTTGATTGCAACAACTATATTATTTCTATAATATCACCCTTTGTAAAAAGTGATATTACAGAAGTGATTGCAAACTGCTACTCTATTTCTGTAATATCACATTGTGTGAAAATATGATTTCTATGTATGCATGGTTGAAAATATTTTCACAAAATAATTAAAATAATTATTTTAAAGACTTATCCAAATCATTATCATGCATTCTATTCAAATATATCAAAATTTTACTAATGTGTGATACAATGAATGGGTAGCATAGCAAGCATGAGCCCCTAGTATTAATGGTAGCATTTGTGATATTACAGAGGGACTTATGATTTTAGTAGTATGATTATTAGTTTTTAGTTTTAAATTTTTTTCACTAATCTTTAATGTTCTTGCTCTTAAATCCCTTTAAAGCCTTCTTTAACCCCTAAAGAATTTTGACTATGTTTTCAACAAAAACACTCTAAAACTACCATTTCTAGTATAAGTATCAAATTTTAGAAAAAAAAACATTTTTGGACACATGTAACCATATGATTTTGTATTAAGTTGGTTTTAAGAGCTATGGAAACAATTTCAAATTTTTCTATTGTAGGGATTGCAAAATATTAGCATTTGAAGTGACAAAAATTCTTTTTTTGCCCCTATGGAAACCTATGCAATTGCACTTCACAAGATCACATTTTTATAAAAAAATGTCCAAAATGGTGGAACTCTTTGGATTCATTTTTCAAGGCAAGTTGGCTACATGCTTGAAAAATTTGAGATCATTTGCAATTGTACAACATACAAAAAAATAGTAAGTGGAAAGAAATAGAGAATGATACAAAATACAAAATTTTTAAGAATTTATTTATAGAATTTATTCTAAAGTACAAATTCCATAACTACCTACAAACTATCCACAACTATGTAGCAAAATGAATATGGACCAAATTATGACCAAAATTATGAACAAATGAGGATGATAAGAACATTTATATACATTCAAAGTATGTAAAATAAAAACTAAATCTTTTTTTGAATCCTAAGTAAATTATCAAGAGTTCTTTACAAATTTCTATTCGTTTTGCATGTGTATTGAAATAAAAATAAAAATAAAATTTTTATAATGTCAAGAAATACTCAACTATGAACTATAAGCCCAATAGAGGTCCCTTTGCTAATTATTATCAAAAAAGAAAAAAATTATTTAATGGCAATTGACTGAATTTTCACCAATATAAGTTTTTAAATATAATGGTTTTTAGTTTTAACAATTTTATCACCTAAAATTCAAACTTACATAGAAGATTTGAAAAAATATGTTGCATTAAAATGCTATTTATCTCCAATTTAGTTTATGCATCTGCATTCCAAAATACAATAAATACAATTAAATCTTTTCAAATTATTTTGTGATAGTTTAAAAATTGAATTTTATTTTAGAAATTTATAATCCATATTAGAAATTTATAATAATATATGCATTATTTTCTTTTATTGGATAATTATTTCTTGTATTTTTTAACATAGAATTGTAATGTATCCTTTGTATTTTAATGCTTATATAGCTTGATCATTGCAAAAATATTAAATAAAGTAATGAATATAACATTAAAATGTTAACATTTGATTTTGGAAATATTATTTTCAAATTCAAATGCTTTTGAAATTAGATTTCTAAAATTTATTAAAATCTAAACCCTCCATATTTTGCAATATTTATGCATAATATTTTTTGATAAAGTAGAAACATGCTTGCTAATATCCTTAGACATAAATTATGGAGAGATAAGTAATAAAAATTGTAATAAAGATTAATTTCTTCAAAAAGTTTATCAAAGACAATCTTATGAATTTCATGCTCAATTTGTTCTCTATAATAAATCTCTTTATAATGATACTTAAATTACTTTTAGTTTCTTATCTTTTACAAAATTACATTTAGTTTTTATTTTAGACTTCAATAATAATGATTATATATAATATGATATTCATGATTAGTAAAAATATGATTATCAATTGATTTGAAACATGCAATTATAACATATGCCTACTTTACAAAATGGAGCTTGAAGCTAAAAATCATCGTTATTTATCATTAATAAAATATCCTATATATTTTGAATAATTTGTATGTTTATATAATTAGATTTATTGAAATATTATAATATTATTATAATATTCCAATAACATGCATTTTAAATGCATCCTAAAATAAAATGTCACAAAACATATTGGTGTATAACATATTGGTGATTAATAATGTACATGAAAATATACATTCATGTTGTTTATGTAAATTCTTAAATTGAATGGACCAAAAAATGTGATTTGCACATTAGTTTATCAAATTAAATGTAGGTACCTTTCTTAAACCTTCTTTGCCAGATCCTTTTATTTTTATATCATTAATTTTTGAAGATGATAAATTTACATGTCCTTTTGAAAAATTTGAATTTATTACTGGGGAAGGACATTTGAATAATGGTGTAGGTTTATCTTGGTGATGCATAGTAAACACATTTGGATTTGAAAATGATGAGGATTGTACCTTAGAGGTATTTTGATCTTTATTGGGCATTATTTTCATCCTTGTATTTTTTTCAAAGGTATTAAATACTTGATTTTCATATTGGAGATTGAAAAATGGCATAGGTTTAGGTTGGTAGTTCATTGAAGTAGATGTGTTGACATGTTTTAATCTTTCATTGTCCTTTGCTTTAGATTCCATATCATGTTTGAAATTACTTGTTGCTTTAAATCTTTTAGCCTTTTGGTTAAAAGTTGCACTAGCAATCCAACAAATTGGTTTTGATTGATGCAACATCCAATCATTGGGTCCTTCTTTATTTACATGTTTACCTTTCATAGCAAAATTAATTCAAGTATTTCCAATAATCGTTGCACCAACATCATACTACCAAAATCATAAGTCCCTCTGTAATATCACAAATGTTACCATTAATACTAGGGGCTCATGCTTGCTATAATACAAATTCATTGTATTACATATTAGTAAAAATTTGATATATTTTAATAGAATGCATGATAATGATTTCGATAAGTCTTTAAAATAATTATTTTAATTATTTTATAAAAATATTTCCAATCATGCATACATAGAAATCATATTCTCACACAATGTGATATTACTGAAATAGAGTAGCAGTTCACAATCACCTCTATAATATCATTTTTTACAAAGGGTGATATTATAAAAACAATATAGTCATTGCAATTGAGGTGATATTAAAGAGGATCAATATGGTGATATTAAAAAGGTAGAAATTCCATTGTTTTTTTTGGCTTTATGCTTCTTTTGCATTTCTATGATTTTGTGCTTTTGTGAGTTTAAGCTTCTAATTTCAATTTTCTATTGCTACTACCAAATGATTTGAGAAATTTATTAGATTGAACCGATTTTGGATTTCACAACAATTAAATTATTCACAAAGCTTTTAAGATTTACAAGTTTTTCCTTTAAA
This sequence comes from Climacium dendroides, assembly GCA_950106755.1. NCBI lineage: Eukaryota > Viridiplantae > Streptophyta > Bryopsida > Hypnales > Climaciaceae > Climacium > Climacium dendroides. The sequence goes on along the minus strand of OX467082.1, from coordinate 40,882,194 downwards.
TTCTTTTATTTGGATTGCCATTGTTTGTAACAATTTAGTCAAATTTCTAATGCATTCTAATGTATATGTATCTTTTACCGTATTCATCAGTGCATGTATTTCATTCATCATTCCTTAAATTTCTATTGTTTATTTCAGTATATGCTCATTTATTAAAAAAATTATATGAAGATTTTAGTAATTCTTATTTGAAGATTTATTGAAATTCTTGCTTTGCATTCTATCTAATACATAAAAATTCAAATGAAATTCTAATGGTGAATGCGTAGCATAGCAAGCGCCAACTACTAGTAATATATATTAAATAAATGATATTATAGTTACATGGTATATGTTGTTGTAAATAAATGAAATTTGCATAGCATTGTTGAAAATAAATCATTTGTTTATGAAACACAATATTTTTTTTGATTTGATTAAATGTAATGAAGCATTTGTATATAAATATTTTTTACATCTCTTACAAATCATACAATATTGAATGGAGTAAACTATAATAAGATAAAATAAACAACTTGTAGCCTATTTAGGCTAACTAATTCCAACCAATTGTTTCTTCTTGTCCGACAATTGAAAATTTGAGTGCCCACAAATTCTTGATGTGTACAACAACAACAAATTACTAGAGCTACATGATTAGTTTTAGCTAATTCAAAAAGCATTGATTTTCATGAATTATAACAATGAAATACTATTGTTGGAAATTGTTTACAATTGATTGATTCAATATTTGTGATTTTTTTTTTTTGGTTTCAAGGTTTGTTCAATGAGTTTTTTAAAAGCATTGTTGTGGAGTGAATGTGATTTGAATAGTTGTGAGAAAACGCTTCCTTGGCACACACTACATGAAGGCTTGAATCATCAGCAACACCATCAATTTCATGCTATCTTTGGGGTTTAGGCTAGTATGAGAATCACAACCACCATCAAGAGCCCTAAGATATAATCAATTAGAATAGCACAACAACAATGTCAAGCTACACTACCTTTACAAATATCCACTAGTATAAATCTAACTCCAAATGTGTATGAAAATGTATTTTTTCTATGTTACAAATTCTAGAAATAACATATTTGTTATCCATAACAAAAATCATTGTGGCAATGATGTATTGCTCTTAATCTTCTTCTATATTTCAAACAATGCCAAATAAACTCTAATATAGTATGATTATGTTAAATATAATGAAAGAAGTGTCCCCAACTATATACATTGTAAGTATACTAAGAATATGGGATAATTTTGAGCAAAGGCAAAGCTTCCACTACTTATTCAAAAAATGCAGAAATTAAAAACTTAGCAAAACTCTAGAGCCTCATTTCAGAATTTTGAGTATAGTAATATAAACATTCAAAACTTATTCAACTACAAAAATGTAAAATTTTAAATTAAATTTGAACTCCCAAAATCCGTTTGTTATTTAAGGTTTTCATTAGAAAGTTATGGACAAATTTTAGAGAGGAAAATGAAGATTCATTTTCATTCTTGCTTTGAACTTTGTTCACAACTTTTCAATGGATGATGCAAATCACAAACAAACTTTTGAATTTGAATGGCAACATAAATCTCTACATTTTTTTGGTTGAAAGTTTTCTAAAAAGGTTGGATTACTATGTGTGAATGAGGTTTGAAGTTTTATTGTGCTTGCAATTATTGCATTCTGGCATATTCCATATGGATTGTCATGCCTTCTCCCCCCACTTGTATAAATCATAAGTCTTTTCCCCTTGTAGCAATCACTAAATTCAATGAGGTTTATAGTTGAACATAGTAATAAAACCATCTATTACTAATAAAAATATTGAGAAAAATATAAAATGTTTCTATTCTTGCTACTGATTCTTCAATATTTTAACCACAAATATGTAACGTCATTGCCAACACCTTGGTTTGTACATGTAGAAAAACAAAATTGACATATAGCACTAACCAAATGTAGGCACTCCAATAGATAAAGTTGTTGTATTGTACTTATGGCAATGTTTGGAGTGCATTATATTTATATTAGTGCTTATCATTTTAGCCTATATGCCCCTATTAATGCAATTGCTTCAATATATACTACTCACATCAAAATCACATTGAAAACTATATTTAATAATGTTGTTTACAATATTGAATTGATTTGTAATAACGATTGCTACCATGTTGATTAGGAACTCAAAGAGATAATTTTTCTTTCCAATTGTTGCATTACATTCTATCTTGGAGTATATAATTTAATTACAAAATATAGCTATGAAAAATTTAAATACGAACTATGGTATCAATGGCAATGACCTTGGGTGCTAACTGAGACAACTATGGATTGAATGTTTTAAAGTAATTATAGAATTTCAAATCCCGTTGAAAGAAAGGTACTCAAAGCCAATGTAAACTTGAATAGAAAGAACATTATAAATTTAAGTTAAAGTAGGCAAAAGTATCTAAAAAAGGTTGATTCCCTACACTGTCCAAACATTGTGACCTTAAATTGTCATTGTGTACTGTCTTCAATTTTACACATGATACAATGTGGTTGTAAAGTGCACTTATATGATAGTTTGAGGTTTTTTAAAGCCTTGACTTTGAAATTCATAAAATATACAAAAGAATTCCAATAAATGGATTTTTCTTTTAATATATATGATTCTTATTTATTTTAGAAGAAAAAATAATCTTTGATTATGATTTTAACTATGTGCTTATGTATATTAGTTAATATAAACAATTTTGGATTGTTAAGCATCAAAATTGAATCACACAATACAACAAATGCAATTATTTGTAATTGCAATATTATATGTTGAGCTTAACATGGTTAATGATTTGATAGTGCAAAAAATTCTTCAAGCTAATAGAACATGATATTGTAAAAATACTATAGATATCTCACCTTTGATTCTTTTATTTTGTAATTCAACTACTCAAAGGTACGTAGCTTTCATAATGTAAGATGCAATGTTATTCACAAGGATATTAATTTTTGGATATAAATATTTTTTCATTTACATATTTGAACTTTACACATTTAATTTTGATGATACATATATTTGAAAAAGAAGAAGAAACTTCATCAATATTTTAACAATATTGTTCTTAAAATATTCTCAAAATTAGAGTTTTAGGGACTAGTTTGAAACTAGTCTACTTTTTAAATAGACTATTTTTGGCATTTAAAACATTTTTTGAGTAAAATGGATCCAATCTTTCTTTACATTGTGTTTTAAAGATTTTTATATTGTAGCTTTTTCTAGCTAGAAAGTCCTATGTTCTTGAATCCTTAAATCCCAACAACCATCTCACTATATTTATATATCTATGACAGTTAAAGGAAACTACAAAAGAAACTATAAAAAATACTCTTGAACACTAGTATTTGAAGAAGAGTGGGAGAAGGTTGTGGACACCAAGAATGTGAAAGTGGATGTTGGTGGAATTTTTCCACATTCATTTTATGGGAAGACTAGAGTTTGGTTAGTGATGATTATGGGAATGCAAATGCACATAAGGTAACTGCACCTAATAGTGATCCCTTTTTAAAATTAAATGCTACAAATTCTTGTTCAAAATGTACAACCTTTATTCATTAGAGCCTAGAATTGCTTTTGGATACGCCTATTTTCAATCATTTGGAAGTTCAAAGTTTATTCATATGGTGCTCCAAAAATGCATACTAAAAGAATCTACAATATTCTTTTGACTTCCAACTAGAATCACCAAAAATATTAGGCAATATAAGAAGAACAATGCTCAATTGCTTATTTAGACACAATTAGGTGTAGATACCTTATCTAAGGGCCAATTTCTACATGCAAAACTAGACAATTGCTCCACAAGAAAAGACAAAAGATTTTCCTACATACATGTGTGCAATATTAATTTTGAAAAAGAAGAATCAAAATGGTTGGCCATTAAATTTATAGGGCAAGACTCATGAAAGCAACTTTTCAACGACCATTAATTTTATTGATTGCTTTTAGTTGAACAATAAGGCGAAATTACTACTGAAATGTAATTTCTCCTTTTTGCACATGAAAATGTAAACATCATGAAACTTTGCAAAAACAATCCCAATCCTGAAAAACTAGAATTTTTTTTTTTCCTATTCCGACACAGCATGGAAGTAGTCGCTCTAAATTAACACCGGCATTATTGATCCAAATATGCAATGAGGAGTAGTGAACTACCAAACGAACAGAACCAGAACGAACGAAGAATCACGACGATCCGTCACCATCGAGACGACGATGACGACCTTCACCACCTCGAGCTCACCACTGCTTCCCGTGGAGTCTGCGGATCCATTCTCACGTTGTAGCCGAGCTCGATCGCATCAAGCTCCCACAACTCCATCGCCACTGCGATTGCGCACACCACCGCTGCTCGCTGCAGCTGCGCTTCCAACCATGGTACACTTCCTACATTCCCTACCCTCCTCCATCCCCTGTTTTCCCCACATTGTCATTTCACCTTCACGACATTGTGATTTCTCTCTCAAATCTTACAATGATGGAACGTCTTTTTCTTCCAAGTTCCGTCGTCTTTGGATCTGGTGCTTGCAGTTTGCGAAACTGGATGCAGTTTAGGAGTGTAGGATTCGGAAAATGGCATTAGTTGAAGTGACCGGAGGTGCAAGAAGTTCTCACTGGACATGCTGGATTGCGGGTGGAGGGGTTTAGTAGTGTGGAATTGAGGGAGACGATGGAAATGCAGCCGATCTTTTGGTTGTAATGGGAGTGGATGGAGGAACATTGTGTTAGCGAGATGGTGTATTTGGGGGTGTATTTGATAGGGTTTTAGGGGGCTTAATTCGGGATTAGTGTGGCTTGTGTTAGTGTTGGATCTATGGTGTCTCAACCTAAGCTCGAATCTCATCCTTGGATAACTTATTTTTGTGATTTTTTGAGATTGCGGATGAAAATATTCAAGATTCAATGTCCCTAGGTGTTACATTTGCTGTCTTCACAAGCACACCATGCTCGTCCAAGGCTGGGGTGAATGCCCCGTTTGTCTTAGGGTCATGGAGATCTATGGCTCGAGGCTTCATGACCGATTGACAATCAAGCAAAAAAATATTTGCATTAATATGGAGACTTAAGAGGGATAGAGCATTGAACAGATTGTTGAACGGACTGATGGAGTTGGCGTGTGTCAAAGTAAATACTGTGATTTGTTTTGTTCTTTGTCTTCATAAAATGCTTTGGCTAACCTAATATCTTACGATGGGTTGTACTGGGTGGGGCATTCCTTGGATAGGATCTGGTCCATGTTTTTATAATCCGTATTCTAGAGGAATCGTTTTTCTGACGAAGATACTGTGCTTCAAGACTTTTTTTAACTCCTGCTAGTTCTACTTCATTCTCTTCTACTATTCATTTGATTGCTTCGCCATCCTTTCTACTATTCTCTCCTTTCTTATGCCTAGTTATGAGCCTGCACATGATTTCTCCTCACAGGATGGTCTTCTAAGTGACTCAAGAATTTTATGTTAGTTCCCAAATGTTGTTCCATTTGAAGCTCTTTGAATGGACTCCAGCTAAATTTTCTTTCTTTGGTACAAATGAGTGGCAATCTAGCTACAAAGAAGGTGGTGATAGGGTAACGTACCCTGAGAGTAAGGTCTATGATTATTTGTACTTCGAGATTGCAATGGCAGTGTGTGTCAGCCTTGAACGTGTGAAGGCATTTTGTCCATTTTAGTGTTATACCACAGCAACCCACTGAGCTAGGAGTGATGGTTTGAATAGAACTGGACAGTACTCGTCTTTTTAATTGGACTGTTTCATTGCATTTCGAAATATTGGGGATGTATTTGTACATGGAATAAATGTGATTCTATGTAATACACCAGCATTTAGTGAAAGATAAGCCTACTTAAACCCTGGAAGGACTAAGAGGCCTCATGTTTTGGCTTCTAGCAATCTTATTTATTTATTGAACATAAATATGCAATATTCTCCAGTGATTCCGGTGATATAAAACTTCACCCCACCTCGATTTTGTTTTTCAGAATATGATCAGTCAAATTGGTCATTTTCAGAACTTGGTCCTTCAAAGGTTGTTTTTAAATTTGTGCTCTTTGATCTCATGCTCTGGAATTTCATTCTAGCACCCATTGAATCGGTTTTGACAGTTTTGTGGTCTTGAATTGTGCCACAGCCGCTCCGCCTGGAGATCAAGGTACTTTTCAACTTCTTTCTATCTTTTTTATCTCGTTCTTTCCGCAATGCTCCGTATGAAGATGCTACAGTTTTCACGTACACTAAGTCTAATATAGTTGAACGAGAATTTTTTGGAACGTGCAGTATATGCCTCATGACACATGTAGACCCCCCCAACCCCCCAGGTGTTCTAGAAAACCTATCTGTGTTAAACCCTGCGAATTCTAACGTTATTTGTGGGCAATGTCAAACATAAACCTTACCAATTGGAACGCAGCTAGGTTTTCTGGAACAACCTCTTGGGCGGTTTCTCTACTTTTAGCGTCATTTAGGGTGGGTAACTTAGCACTTGGGTACAAGAAGGTGATCTAAAATTGTTGACTTTAATCATGTCACGTAGAGCCATTGAATTGTTTACTCTTTCTCTGATTCTCTTCCTGCTCTTAACAGCGGAAGCTTGCGCAAAGGTCCGAGAGGGTGAAGTGCGTAGACATTCATCCAACTGAACCATGGTACTTCCTAGCTTCTCTTTGCATTTCATATGATTTTTGACACATTGGAATCTGAAGTGGAAACTCCAAGTCTACTGAGCGACAGAACTCTGTTTGGTAGTTTCTGAAGGTTACGGACACTGGTTTTTTAATTTTTAATTTATTTTTAAATTCAAGATTAGTACTCGAATTGTCAGGTGTTTGTGCACACCTGTGACAGTCTTCATCATTTGAATGAGTCGCCGAAACATTCTTGCGCTTTTGAGTCTCTGGGCTTTACGTACTACGTGCTTTGTTCTTGCTTCTCTGCCAACATTTGTGACTCATACATGCCTTCAATTCTAAATGTGTTTTGTGAAGTAGTAAGGGTTGCATATTATATCTTTGCATGCGAATTCGATATGTTTCGGGTAACTTTTCTCTTTGCCGACAGTGCATGTTTTGTCATGATTGAGTTCTAACAAGTTCAAGGCTTTTCCAATCTAATTTTCTTGGATTACTTGCTGCAGGATACTTACTGCTTTATATACCGGCAGTGTATGCATCTGGAATCATCAAAACCAGGTGAGAAAAACCTTCTTTTTTCACTAGCTTGCTTCCCGTTCTGATATAGTGAACCTACTGAAAGTGCTATATTTTAATGAATAGTCCATGCAATAATCAGCCATGGGATTTACATTCACTTTGTTCAGGACTTAACGTAACTTTCCTGTTTGCTACAGACTCTAGTGAAGTCTTTCGAAGTTACCGAGTTGCCAGGTACAATCTTCAATGCATTTGTGCGTTATATGCATAGCAGAGTAGCTAGAATTTGATTCTGGAGTTTTGGAGAGGTACTTCAGTGTGCAAGTATTCTTAAATGCAGTCAAGTTTCGGTTGTTTCGACTGATGATATTGTACCAAAAGTAGCTTAAGTTCAAATCCTATTACGTGCTATGTTTAACTGTAGTTAAGGCACGGTGCTTGAGAATATTGTTATGTTCTGTGCACCAAATTTGATTTGTAGCGTCTCCAACGCTGCTGATATATGCCGAGTCTTATTTTATCCAACGCAAGAGTTGCGTACTGAAGTTATATATTCTTGCTCGTACATGGCAGTGCGTTCTGCGAAGTTCATTTCCCGCAAGCAGTGGGTTGTCGCCGGTGCAGACGACATGTTCATTCGGGTCTACAATTACAACACTATGGACAAAGTGATACAATTTGAGGCTCACTCTGACTACATTCGCAGCCTAGCAGTTCATCCTTCCTTGCCATATGTTCTGTCTTCGTCTGATGATATGCTCATCAAGCTCTGGGACTGGGACAAGGGTTGGACTTGCACTCAGATTTTCGAAGGGCATTCTCATTATGTCATGCAAGTGACCATTAACCCCAAGGATAATAACACTTTTGCAAGTGCTTCTTTAGACCGCACAATTAAGGTAGACTCTTCTTGTCAATCTAAGTTTGCATTTTCAGATAGGTTTAATCGTAGATTATTCTATTTTTTCTGTAATGTTGTTGGTAAAAGACAAATTTCTCTGTTATTAATCATTTTAGATGCTATCTACGATTCTTTTTTCTCAATGTATTCCAGACAGGGTATGATTTTGATGTTTGTGTTGTAAGCAGATCTGGAATTTGGGTTCCCCTGAACCCAACTTTACTCTAGAAGCTCATCAGAAAGGTGTGAATTGTGTGGAGTACTTCAGCGGCGGTGATCGACCTTACCTTATAACTGGTTCGGATGATCAAACTGCGAAGGTAACCTTCGCACGGTCATCTCCTGTGCTTGATTATGGAGTTCAATGTCATAGCGATGGACTAAGATTTATTCGGGCATTGAAATATTAGTGTTCAATATCTACAAAGTTTGCACTTTTGATATAATTTAACTTGCTAAACTTTTGTTTCATGCGACGTAAGGAACCTGGAATCAAATTGTGTGCTTTATTGTTATGGAGTAGGTTTGGGATTATCAGACTAAAAGCTGCGTTCAAACACTCGAGGGACACACACACAATGTAACGGCTGTGGCATTCCACCCAGAGCTGCCAATTGTCCTTACAGGGTCAGAAGATGGGACAGTCCGCATCTGGCATTCAACCACTTATAGGTTAGTACTTTGTGATGTTTTTTTTTCAGATTTCTCGCATACCGTGGTATCATCCATGTATATTCTAGATCCATCAGAGGGTGATTTAAGACGGGGCTTGGTGCTTGCAATCATCAAATTATCCCTGAACATTAGAGAGAATATGAGAGATCTCATTAGAACATGTTGTTCATGTGTGGTGGTGTAAATAGTGGCGCCAAGCTCTGCATGAGTTAAAATTTCACAATCTATGTCATGTAACAATAGTAGCATTAATTTAGTGAAAATGGTGTCACAATTGAGAATAATAATGACGCTGTTGAGTAGAAAGTGTCATTTTTTGAAGAAGAGTGATTGAGAGGAATAATAGCACTTTGAGAGGGATAGGGCCATTGTTAAAGAAATGATAGAATGCCTTGTTGGGGACCCGTTTCAACCATCTTTCACTTCTAATTTAATGATTTTTAGGTTTGTATTCCATATATTGCAAGCACTGTTTTTACAGCTAGTGATATTGTCTGAATTTGCCATAGATTGGAGAATACTCTAAACTATGGCCTGGAGCGAGTGTGGACAATTGCTTATATCAAGGGCTCAAACAGGTAAGTTGACTGTAAGAGCTGAAATTTTAGGCAATAATGTATTGCAAACCTGTTTTCATGTTACGTGTGTCTTTTCTCTTTCAAGGATCTGTGTTCATCTCGATTTGGAGTTTGATTTTTTAGTTGCCTTAATGATCCGATCTGCGTTTGTGCCATTTCAGTGCAACCCCAGTTTTTCCGTCATTGTGTTCCTCTACCTGACCTTTTCTTCATTCGCGGTAGGGTGGCTATTGGCTACGATGAAGGTACCATCATGATCAAACTTGGACGCGAGGAGCCTGTTGCAAGCATGGATAGCAGTGGCAAGATCATCTGGGCGAAACATAATGACATTCAGACTGTGAACATTAAAGCGGTTCCAGCAGATTTCGAGGTGTACATCAATGGCATAGAAATATGACATGCTTATGATGGGTTGGTCGTAATGTGTACAAGTTTGAGTTTCAT